>CM074727.1:112713669-112851169 GCA_037306005.1 Rhinophrynus dorsalis | reverse complement strand
TGCACTGGTTCCAGACCCCTGGCTGTATTCCGCGTTCCATCTTTTGTTTTATGCTAATTTATATATTATTGCTTTTAATAAAATGGTGTTCCCAATATTATACCCGTCTGGTATATTTTTCCCTAATAGTACAGTGACACAAGAGCAGTTCCAGAGAGTCCCAAGATATTCCTGTGAATTGCTTTGCAATGAGTTGGAGAACTCTCTAGCATTCAAGAGGTTAAACATCCCATGTAAGTCTATCAGGATTTTAATTTATCCCCTATGTTGCAGTTGGTTTTTTCCAGAAATGCTCTTCTGTTTTTGTGACTATGGTGCAGTGGGTACACTGATCAAGGGGCTAACTGGTGTTCCCTTAGGGCAGTGTTTCTCAGCTCCAGTCCTCGGGGCACATCAACAGGTCATGTTTTCAAGATATCCCTAATTAATCACAGGTGAATCAATCAAAATGACTGAGCCACTAATTACTCATCTGTGATTATGCAGGAACAACCTGAAAACCTGCACTGTTTGTGTGCCCTGAGGACTAATGTTGAGAAACACTGCCTTAGGGACAGTTACTGCTCTCTCTCCCCTTCAGACCATCATGCTGAAGACAGGTGGCTGCTGAGTGGCTGTGAGGGATGTATTTCAGCTGATAACTCCCATCTGCATTTGCACAATCACCACAACCATTTACTCAGTCATTTTAATTTAAACATCTGAGGAAAAGCAGGCCAGACCTGCACTGCTTCATTGTATGAGAAATACACTCTGCTCTCTGTGATTTCCACATGGTTTCCAGTTTAGATTTGTCACTCCTCTTGCAGTGCACCTTCTTTACAAAAGCATTTTTTTATTTTAACAATATTTTTACCAGGTAGTTAGCACGCATAAACTAATAGGCCAGTAGGACCTAAATACATGCCAGACTCTACCTTTTGTCCAGGAACAGTTCAGTCTGTAAAATACTAGTATACTCATTGACTTGATAAAAATTGATCAATGACTACAACTAGTCCTATAACTAACTGCATTTATGTATGAATATAGTGGTTTTGTATGAAGAACGTGTATTTTTTAAATAGCTTACAGCAGGGCTTAAGATTTGAAGCCCTTTGCTACTAGCCAGACCTGAAAAGTTGCTCGCCACTGCAAGCCAAAACATACCCACCAGGGCAGAGCTGGATTTCCCAATAGGCAGACTAGGCACCTGCCTAGAGCTCCAAATTTTGAGGGGCGGTGCTTCAGCTGTGCTGGCCACACCCACATTCTGAATTGTGGGTGGGGACAGAGCAATCTCTGTATCCATGCGGTAGCTTATACACTCCTTTACAGGCTATTATTTAACCTCTTATATGCTAGTGAGATCTCCAGCACATTGCAGAGCAATGCATTGGTGATCTCATTAGCAACCAAGAGGTTAAAGCTTTCATGCCCTTGCTTGTTGTAGGCCAAAGGTATATTCTGTGCCAGGAAACAGTGGAGGAGACTTGGGGCATGGTCATGTGAGGAGTGGGGTGTGGCCATAGGCGGAGCTAAGGGAGCCCATAGTACCTTGCCTAGGGGAGCCTGGAATGTAAATCCGGCCCTGCACCAGGGCTGAATTTCTACTCGCCAGGGCTAAATTTTCACTCGCCATTGGCTAGTGGCGAGTGGAAATTTTGAGCCCTGGCTTATAGGATAGCTTCACTATTGTGAATAATTTTCTCCTCACCCATAGAAGAACTGGAGTTATTCTGGATCAAACTAACTGCACCATAGGCAGGGTCAGATTTATATCACAGGGGCCTCTTGGCAAGGCATTCAAGGCCCCATTAGTCCTGTCCATAACCTCACTCACAATCCTCTTTTCATCCCATCCATAGCCCTATCCACTATTTTATCTTAAAAGTTTTCAGACTGAGACTCCTTTTTTTCTTTTTTGTGTAAAACATTTACTGAGCACCCATTGTTCCATACACAGGCTTTTAAGGGCAATCTGCAGGATCTACCCTATTGTAACACCCCCAGTCAGGCCTTCCCTCTGACTGTCCAACCTCTAGTTTGCCCCCTCCCTGGTTGCTAGAGAAATCTGCTTTGCAATACATTGGAGATTCCTCTAGCATCCAAGGCACCATACCAGGGGTGGGCAACATGAGGTCCAATGTAATATACCTCATCATGTGTGCGAAATGCCCAACAGCTCTTTATGTGGGTGAAACCGGACAGCCATTACATAAGAGGCTTAATTCCCACAGATCCAGTGTTAACAACAAAAAGACAGAGACACCAGCGGGAGAACATTTTTGCCAAAACGGACACAGTGTCAGGAACATTAAGATGATTGTACTCATGGGACAATTTTGCACTCGGAGGGACAGAAAAGTAAAGGAGGTAAAATAAATGCTAAGGTTCAATTCTTAGAATTATGGGTTGAATAGAGACAGAGAATTTCTGTCACATTATCACATTGCGGATTAATCTTTACAACAGTCCTTCTGGGATCATAAATACCTTGGACTCATCAGAGGAAGACTGCAATTTACATCACATCCTCTACCATTGACTGATCAAAGAACCTGCCTTTCTTATCTGATTGCCATTATAAACAATGTAATGTGTACTTGTATTTAAGAGAGATGTTTTCATATTTATCTATATTATCTATATAACATGCCTGAGGAAGAGACCTAAGAGGTCTTGAAAGCTTGCATCCTAAATTTGTTTAGTTAGCCAATGAAAGTATCAACCTTACTAAATTTTTGCCTCCTGTATTTTTACAGCTAACACAGTACCAACTCTCATCCTATATAATAATTCGCTAAATAGTGTGTAACGCCGCAACATGCGCAGTAAACATTGCTGCGCGTGCTGCAGTCATGCGCAGTAGAGGCTGCCCACGCCGCGGCTGATACAGAGCTGGAAGGAGCGTCCAGCTCTGTATCAGCCGTGGTGCGGGCAGTCTCTACTGTGTGGCAGTGGCACTGTGGCCCGTGTAACGGGCTGTTCAACTAGTCTGTTATTAATATACTACATCTTACAGATATCACTGCATGAACACACAAAAGACTAGCAGGACTGTTTCTTCTGCCTTCCAGGTACAACTGGCATCAAATTAAACACTAAAGAAGCAATTAACTGGAGCAGAATATATAATAAGTAGCACTGGAGTCTCTCACCTTGAGAATCTGTTCATTCACCTTTTACGAGACCCTGAGATCTGGGTCAGATCCTGAGAGTTCCTAGGTATGCACATTGCCCACCAAAGGACTACAAATGACCAAAAAAAAATTTTTTTTATAAAATTGGAAATAAACTGGAAACAAGACAAGGAACAGGTGACTACTGCAGGGGGATTTGAATTGGTCACACCCACAACTCAATATGGGACTGGCCAGCATAATTAGGATGCAACGTAAAGCGTGACCATACTTGGGAACTCTCTGGATCTGCCCCAGAGATTACAGCCCCACCCACTTTATGACACAAATCATGTCATTAACTTAGGCCTGGTCACAGCCCATGAACCCTCTCCGGGAGCTCCACAAGATGGTGTTTCCAGGTACAAGTGTGACACTTTAGGAAAAATGTAGCCTTCGGGATGCATATGGCCAGGTAGTAACTTGATTCAGCCTGTGGGTCTTTTACACACAAAAAAATATCTATCTATCTATCTATCTATCTATCTATCTAGATAGATATATACACACACACACATATATACACACACACACACATATAAATATATATACACACACACAGTAGTATTGAAACAACAGGGGTCCACCACATCATGAACCGGCTTCTCTTTCACCCAGTGCCCTGCTATTAATGGTCTCAGCATGATGTCATGATGTGATGCAATGGAATAACTAGTCTTTGGAGGGCCCTGGTGCAAACAAATTTTTGGGCCCCCTAATACAAAAATATTTTCAGAGGCATAAGTAGAATCTATTGACCTGGGCTAGATGAGGCCCCTTGGATGCTGGGCGCTGGTGCAACTGCACCCTCTGCGCACCCTGTAGTTACTCCCTTTAAGTGAGGTGGTCTCAGTACTATTTTACTAATAGTTAGTAATGGTGTATGTATTTTTATTAACAACCCCTAGCTTTATATGTTAATATATTTTAGGTAAAATATAAGGCAGAGAACGCTTCCATCCGTAATCTATGGCTATATATAAAATAAAATCACTTCTCACTATCCCCCTTCCCCTCCCATTCTGGTTTTGGGATCATATTTCCCTTAGTTATTATTACCCACTAAATATAAAATATCATGTATTGTTTGATAATATACAAATACAAACAAACTCGTCAGCAGGCTCCATACAAATGGTGTCCTATTCAGGGGGCAGTCTCTTTTAGCTCACTACTGCCTTTTACAGAGAGAAAATATCCAAAAGTACATCATACCGTTCCTGCCAAAATAGCAGCCCAGCCACGAAGTGCCAGGCAATTCTCCTCTGAAAAAGAAAAGCAGTGAATCCCATCCATACCTTTTGGCCTTGTTGGGCCTCGACAGTGAGGTGCAGCTGATCACTCTAGGCAATGTGAGCAAGGGGACAATGTCTAGATTTCCCTGTTGCCCTTAGGGTAACCAAACCTAAGGATAATTCGCATATGCAAAAAAAGGAACGAGCCTGCTATAGGAATGGAGTACTAACCAGGGAACAGTCTCTTTTATCTCACTAGTGCCTTTCACAGACAACAAATATCCTAAAGCACATTATATTGATCCTGCCAAAATAGCAGTCTAGCCATGAAATGCCAGGCAATTCCTCTTTGAACAAGAGACACAGCCAACCCAGACATACATTACAGCCTTGTTAGTGAGATGTAGCTGATCTCTCTAGGTACTATGAGAAAGGAGTCCGTGTCTGGATTCTCCTGTTACCCATAGGGTTCTCAAAACTAAGGATAATTTCTAAATGCAAACAACCTGGTCAGAGACGCTCAACTAGGAACAAGACTGCTACAGAATTTAGCAGGCTCTATAAGAATGGTGTCCTACCCAGTGCCTTTCTCAGAGAGGAAATAAAGCATATCATATTGATCAGGCCAAAATAATAGTCCAGCCACGAAGTGCCAGGCAATTCCTCTCTGAAAAGGTGAAGCAGCCAGCCCCTTGCTCGCAGAAATCAGCTACGCCTCACACATGAGGCCCAGCAAGGCCAAAACATACGTCAGGTGTTGGCTGCTTTTCTTGTTCAGAGAGACAATGCCTGGAGCTTTGTGGCTGGACTTCCATTTTGGCAGGGTCAGTATGATGTACTTCTTTGAAAAGCCACTCGAGAGGTAAAAGAGACTTCACCCTGGATAGAACACCATTCTTATACAGCCTGCTCAATTCTAGGGTAGGCTTGTTCCTAGTTGAGCATCTGTGACTAGTTCTTTTACATAT
This sequence comes from Rhinophrynus dorsalis, assembly GCA_037306005.1. Taxonomy (NCBI): domain Eukaryota; kingdom Metazoa; phylum Chordata; class Amphibia; order Anura; family Rhinophrynidae; genus Rhinophrynus; species Rhinophrynus dorsalis. The sequence goes on along the minus strand of CM074727.1, from coordinate 112,845,805 downwards.
GCAAATTGCCCTTGGGATTTGTCACCCTAGCGTAATAGGGGAATCCAGACATGGGGCCTTTGCTCACAGTGCCTAGACAGATCAGCTATGTTTCACTGAGGAGGACCAACAGGGCTGAAACGTATGGATGAGCTTGGTTGCCTCTTTTGTTAGGAGAGTAATTACCATTTTGGCAGGATCAGTATGATGTGCTTTGGGAGATTATCTCTCTGTGAAAGGCACTAATGAGCTAAAAGAAACTGCACTCTGGATAGGACACCACTCCTAGACAGCCTGCTCAATTCTAGGGCAGGCATGTTCCTAGTTGAGTGTCTCTGATTAGTTCTTTTGTTTGAGAATATAAACATTACATTTTGTGTATTATAATGTGAACATAAAAAGACAACTATTCCTTTTTTGACTACTTTGAGTAGGATTTCCCAATAGGCAGAGTAGGCAACTGCCCAGAGCTTCACATTTTTAGTCAACTTAGAGAATATTGGTGTGGCCAGGGTAATTTCCCTACACCAGTTTTATACTCCATTATGTAAACCCTTGGTTGCTAGAGAGATAGATCTCTCTGGCATCCAAGGCGTTAAAGCTTTTTTCCATATTAAATTATGGTAATAGGGAACTGATTATAAATCTCTCCCTGGACGGGCTTACTGAAAGTAGACAACCGATGGGATGTGTCCGGCGGGGTTTGAGTTGGCTGAGGAGGAAGCAGGGGGAAAAACCAAGAGCACAATGTAATTTGCCTCAGTAACAGGTGGGAGGGTCAAAGCTCCCTGCCTCCTGAACCAAACGGAAATACATCAACTTCACTGCTAAAAAAAAAATCAAGGGCATCAGGACCCCTCCTGATGCCCCCAGCTACTGACCACCCAACCAGTTCTCCTGTAGAGGCGATGCAGGGAAGCAAGAGAGTTCCCTTGCTTTCATTATACACAGAACCACCAGGTAGGAGTGAGCAAGATCGGTAAACACTCTCATGTCTATGAGGGAAAGTCTCCCTCATTGAGGTGAAAGGTTTCCTGAACGATCCTGCCTACACTTACCCAGCTCCAGGTTGAATGGAAGCAGGGGAGCTCTGTTGCTCCCCTGCATTGCCTCTATTGATCTCTCAGTCGAATCGGCTTGGAGATCTGTAGCTGGGGGGCATCAGGAGGGGTCCTTCAAGGGGGGGGGGCATCAGGAGAGGTCCATCAAGGGGGGGGGCATCAGGAGAGGTCCTGATGCCCCACCACAGTTTCTGACTTTTAATAAAATGTAATCCTTTGAGTGCCACAGAGGTATAGAGGTATCCAACGCATTTCAACGTGCATTTGTGGCAATCAAAGGGATAAAAAAAAGGTTTGCCACATGGGTCAAGCAATGCCGCATGCCTGCTAGTCATACATAAAAACAAATGAGTTGGATAACGTACATGGACAAGCCCTTTTTGTATGCCTATCCCAGGTGCTGAGTAAAATTAAAGGGATAGTAATGTTTCACAATAAAAGCATCTCCAAATAATCCTCATAGTATTTGGCCCCTGGAGAGTGTTATTTCAGTACTGTCAGAGTTGTTGTTTAAGAGTAATTGAATGATAAAGTATACCCCTCCCGCCCCTCTTACTGATGTAACACTACTCTCCTCAGAGCAGCAAGACTATCCGGATGGATCGCGGAGAGGGACAATCTTCAGTGAGCATAAGGAAAAACCTGAAAAATATGTCAAGGGGGTAGGGTTTTCCTTATGCTCACAATAAGAAGATTGTCCCTTGCTGCAACCTATCATGTCAAGGGACCAGATTCTGCATCTGAGGGGAGGCGGCTTAAAGGAGCGGAGGGGGAGGTACTTTATCATTCAATTACTCTTGAATTACAACTCTAACAGTATTGAAACAACACTCTCCATGGCCCAAATACTACTAAGATTAACTGCAGCTGCTTTTTTAGTGAAACATTACTATCCCTTTAACTAGAGGAATATATACCAGTAAGAGATGATACAGGATGGGGAAAACTCCAGAGCATCACATCACAATTTGCAGAGCACTTCTCTCACCAATCGAATCCAAGAGGAAAGCAAGTAAGTTAACCCTTTGAGTGCAAGCTGCATTCACAGCACATTGCAAAGCAATGCTTTGCGTAACCTTCTGGCATTCAAAGGGTTAATGAAATGAGACATAGGTGTGTTTTATATGTTTACTCTATATGTACTCTTTATTAAAACAGTCAAGTTACCACCAATCTGAGCCAGCAACACTTTAACCCTTTGAGTTGCAGAGGCGTATGCAACTCATTGCTTTGCACTCAAAAGTTTAAAGAGCGAGAGATAGCATAATGGCAGAAAAGGTGTCCTCCCGTTCATCCCACAACAAATAGCCAAAGAGCAGAATCACTGTAAATTCTAAGATATATGGGAGACTCTCTATATACACATGCAATTGCGTGTGTAGTTCGATTTCAGTTGTAAGCTGTGTGGTATCAGTAGTGCAACTTGATTTCAACGACAGGCACTGGTATAACTACTGTAGCACCACTAATTTCAGTTGTAATCTCAGTTTTCAATTAAAGGGATAGTAACACCTTGTTTTATCTTTATTTTATTGTGTAGTCATTTTATAAAACAAGAAGAACAATGTGTCTTATCTCTCAAACCTTTATGGTTTGAGAGATATTCACAAAGTTTCCCCTCCCGCCCCTTTTACCTAGGGTAAGCCATCTCTTCTCAGATGTGGAATGCAGCCCATAGACCAGACAGATAATAGCAGGGGACAATATTTTTCCTATGAGAACAATGAAAGCCCTGCCCCCTTGACAAATTTTTCTGTTTTTTCCCTCATCTTAAATGAAGATTGTCCGTCTCTGCAATCTACTTGGGCACCTCCCTTCTGCTCTGTCTGAGCAGTGTTACATCAGTAAAAGGGGTGGGAGGGGGATACTTTATCATTCAATCACTCTTGAACTACAACTCTGACAGAATTGAAATGACACTCTCCAAAGTCCAAATAATATGATGATTAATTAGAGCTGCTTTTATTATGAAACATTACTATCCCTTTAAGATTAATGCTATCTGCAAACTAACAAAAGGGGGTGGACTGAACTGTGGGCTGGTGAGATAGTAGAAATTGGCAGCTGGATTGTATCTGTCCCCAAGCCAACTATTTTGAGCCGTCCCCTGTTCCATATTCTTTTTATCGTGCCCTTTCCCTGTTTTTGTCCCCTTTTTTCCTCCCATTCTCAGTGTGTGTGAGGAAAGTTATGACAATAACTTATATGATATAATATTACATGGGCTGCTAATCCCTGTATCAAACTCTCCCAGCTGTTCCTTCTTCCTTATGTGTGATGGGACAGGCTGTCCTGTCTGGGTCAAATATATTCCATTACATAGTATGGAACACATGTCAGTCTCGCTCTGCATCATTCCCATGTACCGCCAGAATATTGGGTATTTCTAGCAGTATGGGACATCCGTGATGATCTAAGTTATGTGGTGCTATGGTGTTTCACTTGGATGTTTGTCCTTTCTTGTTGTTGTGTACACAGGTAACAATTACAGGATGTCCAGGAGGCTGGTGTGCTTAGAAGAACTGTGGGAAGATTCACTAAGAGGTGATAAACAGGTGATAAAGTGGAGATAACGTCTCCGGTTTATCACTTCTCCAATTCCTATTTTATTCTATGGAGCCTATGAACTAAGATTTCTACAGCTTTAGAGATCTTAAAGGGATAGTAATACTTCGTTTTAACTTTATTTTATTTTGTAGGCATTAAAAAAACATGAAGAATGATATAAGTCTTATCTCTCAAACCTTTATGGTTTAAGAGATATTCACAAACAAAGTACCCCCCCCCCTGTTCAACCAGATCAGAAGGAAGGTGCCCAGGTAGACTGCAGAGAGGGACAATCTTCAATTAAGATAATGGAAAAAGCTGAAAAACTTGTCAAGGGGGGAAGGGCTTTCATTGTTTTCATACAAAGAAAATTGTCCCCTTCTGTTATCTGTCCTGTCATACAACCTGATCCACATCTGAGAAGAGATGTCTTACACTAGGTAAAAGGGGCGGGGAGGGGAACTTTGCTTGTGAATATCTCCTAAACCATAAAGGATTGAGAGATAAGACTTATATCATTCTTAATGTTTTTTTAATGCCTACAAAATAAAATAAAGTTAAAACGAAGTATTACTATCCCTTTAAAGGGATAGTAATGTTTCATAATAGTGTTATTTCAATTCAGTCAAAGCTGTAGTTCAAGAGTAATTCAATGACAAAGTATTCCCCTCCCTAATCTTCAATTAAGATAAGGGAAAAACCTGAAAAACTTGACAAGGGGGGCGGGGCTTTCATTGTTCTCATAGGAAGAAGATCGTTCCCTTCTGTTATCTGTCTGGTCTATGGACTGGATTCCACATCTGAGAAGAGGTTGCTTACACTAGGTAAAAGGGGCGGGAGGGGAAATTTTGCTTGTGAATATCTCTCAAACCATAAAGGTTTGAGAGATCAGACTTATATCGTTCTTCATGTTTTTTTAATGCCTACAAAATAAAATAAAGATAAAATGAAGTATTACTATCCCTTTAATGCATAGGCTTTCTAGAATAACATAGGAACTGGAGAGATGATGAACTGGAGAAGTCATCTTCACTTTATCACTTGTTTATCACCTCATATTGAATCTCGCCCCTGGTGTAATTCTGGATTAAAACAAGTGTTTCATAGGGGACTGTTAAAATTTCCAAATCTTCCACTGATTTACATCGGGCTTTGAACCCCTGGAATGCTAAAGGTCTACAACATATTGCAAAGCAATACATTGGAGACCTCTTTAGTATTAACCCTTTGAGTGCCAGAGGGGTGCACAGAGCATTGCTCCGCAATGCGTTGGACACCCCTCTGGCACAAAGGCTGAAGGTGTTAAAAGCCCATTTTAAAGGAATCATAGCCTTTTATTTAGACTTTACATTTTATTCAAGTGCATAATAATCTTTTAATATATAAAAATCAAAGTGGTTCTGGTTCGCTGTCAGGGGGGGGTGGCTGGAAAATGCTGATTGGTTGAGGTGGAGACAGAGGGCGTGCCCACTTGCTCCATTGGCTTAGGAGGAACCTCAGCTAACCACTTACAAAAGACAAAGTTAAAAGTCATGGTAGGGCATCATGATTCGGCTGGGAGATAAATAGAGGCGGCACAGGGGAGCAAGACAGCTCCCCTGCTTCCGTCCTACCAGAAGTACCCAGCAGGAGTGGGTGGATCAGTAAACCCTCTCATGTAAAAGAGGGAAAGCCTCCCTCATTGACGTGAGAGGCTTTCCCAATCCCGCCCACTCCTAAACAGTAGTAGGGGTACAATGGAAGCAGGGGAGCTCTCTTTTGCCTCTATTGATCTCTCAACTGAATCGCCTGGTAGATCAGTAGCTGGGAGGCGTCAGGAGAGGTCCTGATGCCCCATCAGTAGGTCTGGCTTTTAACACAATTTAACCATTTTGGTGTCACTGAGGTATCCAGCGCATTGGTACGCAATGCACTGGATACCTTTCTGGCACTCAAAGGGTTAAAAAAACCCTATAGGTTTGTCGCACTGGTAAAGCTTGTTCCATGAATCTTTCACCCTTTCTGTAAAGTAGCACTCATATTACTTGAATTTTCCACCCTCTAACCTTAAATTATGACCTCTTTTCTAGTATTCTTCTTTTTCTGAAAAATGCTTCTCTCCATAACCCCTTAATGACTGCCCGATTCACATTTTTTTTTTGCTGAATTTTTGCTGAATTCTGGGATGGCAGAGTGGGATGTAGCCGCGCTGCTATCCCAGAATTCCATGACGTGCTAGGACCATCACTGGTCTTTAAGTGGCAGGGCCGGTGTGATGGTCCTGGCATGTTATGTGTTCTTAAGGGGTTAATGAGATAGTTTAGATATGAAAGCAACATCAATTCTTCAACATACTTTTCTATAACGAATTGTGTCTTTCTAACACTCCATAATGTTGTCCTCTGTTTTCTTTTCTATTAACCCCTTAAGGACCCTTGATGGTCCTGGTACGTCATGCCTGGATTTGAGTTAAGAACCAATGACGTACCAGGACCGTCATGGCTAAAATGATAGCAGCGATCACATGTACCGGCATAGTGACAGACAGAGGCAGCAAAGAAAGCATGCTGTCTGTGCCTGTCACGTCTGCCTCTGTCTCCATTGCTATGAAAGTAAGGGAGACAGAAGTAGACAGGAGACACCTAGTGGTGAAAGAAAATACAACAGCTAGGGGTATTAACCCCTTCACTGCTGGTGCCAAAGGCTTGCTAAATGCAGGTTAATTTCTGACCTGCAATAATACTTTTTTTTTTTTTTTTTTTTTTTTTTTTAAACACAACACACTTTTTTTTTTACAAAAATATTTAAAAAAAAAAAAAAATAATCTAATTAAACAAAAGTGGAAGTGTGATTGTTGTGGAGCTATGTAATACACTTATACACACCGCCAAATGTCACGGATACAAAAGTGTCGAAAAAGGGACATGGGGATTTTCACCCGGGGGGACAGTGGCCACTTTAAACTGTGCATTTTGTAGGTATGACTGACCGGTCATACATTTCATGCAGTCTCCATAAAAATTTAACCCTTTGCGCCCAATTGATCCCAAGAGAAAAAACAAAAATTGTGGTTTTTTTTACATTTTTTTTAATTATTCTAAATTTTAATAAAGTAAATGATGGGTTATCCATATATAAGTAGGGTATCAAATGAAAGCCCTATTTGTGCTTAAAAAAACAGTATATAATTTATGGGGGTGGAGTAAAAGACTTAGAGGGAAAACGCTGTTGAACAAAGACATAGTCAAAAAGGTCAGAATTGCTCCAGTCCTTAAGTGAAATCCACCTCAGATTTTCCCGGTCCTTAAGGGGTTAAAGTATGTCTCCCCTGCCCCTTTTCCCATACGTCACAATGCATCCCAAATCTGGAATCCCGTCAGAGGACCAGACAGATTGCAATGAGGGACAATCTTCTGTCTTTCAGTTTAACCCCTAGAGTGCCAGGTGGGTACAATGTACGAGTGAACACAGCTGTACCTGCTGTGACACGCTCGTACATTTGACAGCTAAAATGCGGTCACTGCTTAAGCCGGTATAACCGGCTGGCAGTGGCCGCATTTCAGCTGAAATGCAGCCTGGCACTCTTGGGAGGACATGAGGATTACTCCTCATGTCCTCCCAGGTATTGATCTCCCAGCCGATCTCGCTGGGAGATCAATATCGCCAAGGGAGAAGCTCTGAGAAACAGAGCTTCTCCCTCCTCCGCCCTCCTACCCCGAACTTCCGGGTAGGAGTGGGCGGGACCGGGGGAAACCTCCTAACGTCATCGGTGACATGATGATCGATGACGTTAGGGAAGTTTCCCTTACCCGATTCACTCCTACCGGTGGTAGGAGTGAAAGGCAGGAGAGCTTCTATCGGCTTCCTATCGGCTGGGAGATCAATTACTGGGGTGACACCAGGAGGGGTCCTGATGTCCCCCACGAGGTCTGAATAAATAAAAAAAATAAAAAATAAAAAAAAAATGCAAAAGTAACCCTGTGAGACCAATGCACCCCCCCTCCTGTGGCACACACAGGGCTTTTATCATTCCTTTGTTACTAGAGATTGTTGGGGGGCCATCAGGATTGGTCCTGATGGCCCCCCAACAAGCTCTGATTACAAAGTAATAATAATAATAAAAATTAACCCTCTGAGTGCCACAAGGGTCCAATGCATTGCTTTGCAATGTGCTGGAGACCCCTGTGGCACTCACAGGGTCACTTCTTTTGGGGGGGTTTTTTTTTTTTTTTGCAAGACCTCATTGGGGGGATCGGGGGGGTCCTGATGCCCCTCAATGAGGTCTATGATTAAAAAAAAAAATTTTAAAAAAATTAACCCTGTGTGTGCCACAGGGGGGGTCCAATGCACCCCCCCCCTCCTGTGGCACACACAGGGCTTTTATCATTCCTTTGTTACTAGAGCTTGTTGGGGGGCCATCAGGATTGGTCCTGATGGCCCCCCAACAAGCTCTGATTACAAAGTAATAATAAAAAAAAATTAACCCTCTGAGTGCCACAAGGATCCAATGCATTGCTTTGCAATGCGCTGGAGACCCCTGTGGCACTCACAGGGTCACTCTGTTTGTGGACATATATATATTTTTTTTACTAAGACCTCATTGGGGAGGGATCAGGGGGTCCTTATGCCCCTCAATGAGGTATATAATAAAAAAAAATAAATAAAAAAAAAATTAACCCTGTGTGTGCCACTGGGAGGGGAGTTCAATGCTGACCCCCTTCCTGTGGCACACACAGGACTTTTTATCATTACTTTGTGATCAGAGCTTGTTTGGTGGCCATCTGAATACACAGGCCACAGGGGCCCAAATGCATTGCTTTGCAATCCACTGGACACCCCTGTGGCACACAAAGGATTTTTTTCCCCCTTAATTTTTTATTTAGACCTCATTGTATGGGTTCTGATGCCCCCAACGAGGTCTACACAAAAATATTGTGGGAAAAAGCCCAAAAAAATGCACGTGCCACAGGACGGGGGGGGGTCCAACGCAGTGCTTTGTATGAGGGGACATACATTGCACACTGGTAGTCACAGATCTCCCATACACACTATCAAACACTGCCCCACCATCACCACCATCCTTGCTCCTCTGCTCATACCCACACACACTGCCTAATCCCTCACCCTCCCACATACTTTGTTACACTTGTAGTCACAAGTCCGCATGTACACCGGCTGACGCCCTAGCTTCTTTCATCTGTTAGCCATAAAATCACACATACACTGTTTGCTTTACCATTTCTGTTTCACTGGTAGCTACGCTCCTGTAGCTTAAATTGGTATGTCAACCCACAGCAGTGGGGTACCATTTTTCTTAAGCTGGCAAGAAGTCCTCCTAGGAAATCCCACGCCATTGAACCATTTTAGTATCTTTGAAGTGACTGATTTGTAAAACATTTTTTTTTTCCTGTAGCACCACATTCTGGAAATAGTTGTGCCAACTAACTTAGGGGTAAAAAGGCAAGTGACCCCTCATTAGATGCGGTATGGTTTATCTACCTTTTCTTCAATTCTGAAGGTGTTATAGCCATTTTCGTACAGGCAAGTCAGGTTTGAGAAAATGTTAGAAACATCAGAGGTTGTAGTAGGTGTAGTTTTCTACTTCTAGCACCCCCTAAGGTAGTTCAACTCATACCAATGGGGTGTCATTTGACTCCTAAGAGCACTAGCAAACAAATGCAGTTGAAAATTCCATGGTTTTCACAGTGCTCCATACATTTGAAGGGGCAGAAATGTAAAAAAATGCAATTTTTTTCCTATATCGCCTCCTTCTGGAAACATTTATGCACACCAGTATTGGGGTAAGAAGGCAAGTGACCCCTAATCAGATGCGGCAGGTTGTCTTCTTTCCAAAATGGTATGGTTTATCTACCTTTTCTTCAATTCTGAAGGTGTTATAGCCATTTTGTACAGGCAAGTCACATTTGAGAAAATGTTAGAAACATCAGAGGTTGTAGTAGGTGTAGTTTTCTACTTCTAGCACCCCCTAAGGTAGGTCAACTCATACCAATGGGGTGTCGTTTGACTCCTAAGAGCACTAGCTAATGAATGCAGTTGAAAATGCCATGGTTTTTACAGAGCTCCATACATTTGAAGGGGCAGAAATGTAAGAAAATGCCTTTTTTTTCACTAGCGCCACCTCCTGGAAGCATTTGTGCATACCAGCCTTTGGGTAAGAAGGCAAGTGACCCCTCATTAGATGCGGAAGGTTGTTTTCTTTCCAAAATGGCATTGTTTCTCTACCTTTTATGCATATCTATTATGGTTATAACCATTTTAGTGCAAGCAGATAATTTCAAAAACAAAAGTGTCAGGTTTACGTACGTGTTCCTAGCACCCACATATTGTATGTTAACCCACACAAATGGGCTACCATTTTTCTCATGTTGGTAGCAGGTACTGAATAGTTTTCCATATTTAACTAAAGATCCCCAGAGGAAATCAAGCATAAACAGACGGATAGCAAAAATGCTGAAAAAGTGTCTGGCCTGCAGGGTACAGGAAATGGCCCAAGCCTCTGGCACTGAAGGGGTTAAGGAAAAAACTACCCCCCCCCCCGATGAAGGAGGGCAGCTTTTTCCTCATGCTGACACAAGTTTGTCCCTTGTCGCAATCCATCTCGACTGGCTTGTTACTCTGAAGCATTGTGACATATGGAAAAGAGGCAGTAGGGGGACACATTCAAAGAAAATATAATGAAGATGACAACGTTATGGACTGTTAGAAACGAAAACTTCATTATAAAAAAAGTTTGTTGAAGAATTGTTGTTGCCTTCATATCTATATATTAATATCCCTTTAACTATTCCTGATAGAGTATTGTAATCAATACGAAACGCGTTGGAAGGTAGCCTTCTTTCTTTTCAGTTTGGAGCTCACTTCTTAAAGACTTTAACTTTTGGAGATGGGAGACTCTGTTTTTGGCACAGCACTGGCATTTGCAAACTCTGCCAGCAGTTGCAAGCATATAGACGGGAAAGGACAGACGGAACTTAAAGAACTTACTGGGAGAAAGAAAGGAGAGAAAACTCTTCTCATCTTGTGGTGGAGCAGGTACCTCAGGTAATACGGACACATAATCTGCCCACATTAATATACTGAAGACGAGTGAAGAGAGAACTGGATATAGATTAAAGAGAACACCGTTTAAAGGGGAACTACCACCCCACACAATGTTTACCTTTACTAAGTCCCCATCTGGCGACTAGCTACTTAGTAGCGCTAGTTGCCAGAATAATTACCTTATTTAATAGATTTCTCCCCTCTTCCATGGGCGACAGGCAGGTCGGAGCGCAGACATCTTCCCATTGTGACGTCTGCTCGCCTGCTCCGGCTGGGACTGACATCGCAGGTGCGCCGACGTAACAATGGGAAGATGTCCGCGCTCCATCCTGTCTGTCGCCCATGGAAGAGGGGAGAAATCTATTAAATAAGGTCATTATTCTGGCAACTAGTGCTACTAAGCAGTTAGTCGCCAGATGGGGACTTAGTAAAGGTAAACATTGTATGGGGTGGTAGTTCCCTTTAAGTGCTGACCGATATAATAATTGGTGAACAGTGTTGCAAAATAAACTTTGAACTGTTTTTCTAAATACAAGACATTGCAGAGCCAGGAAAATTCAAAGAGTTAGGAACTTTATTAAAAAGAACACTCTTTCATTGCCAGAGCTTATTTATAACTACATTGTCAGCTGGCTGTTACAAACACTATTTAGTGAGCTATTTTCTTTTATACATTTTGTAACGGCTTCATTTTTATGTGGTCACCTATATTTTTATTATGGTACCATAATTACAGACTTATGTTCTTATATTTCTACTGCCTAGTATATAATATATTTTGCTATTGTGTGTTTGATAGTATCCATTCCTATCTGAAATATTAAAACTTTTTTATTGGACCATGCAGGCCCTCTCCTTTATTTAAATATCTTTTTGTCTTTTATAGCCTGTTTGCACTATAGGGCTATAGGATAGTAGCAGCCTGGGAAGTCTTTTATATATATACAGATACACGGTATTAGCGCCAAACTAGATTCTATTACTTTTTTCTGTATCCCTTTAAATATATTAAATTCCTTAATATATTTCAACATTTCTATCATTTCACCCCTCTCACTCTTTTCCTCAAGCTGTACATATAAAGTTATTTGAGTCTGTTCTAGCATCCTATGTCATGAACACCCTGCACCATTAATGTTACTAAGGTGTGATAAAGAGGTGATAATGTGAAGAAAACTTCTCCAGTGATATCACTTCTCCAGTTCCTGTGTTATTCAGAGGAGCTTATGCACTAAGATTTCTGCAGCTTTGGAGATCTTAGTACATAGGCTCTAAATGTATGTAAATCACTGTGCCAGAGGTAGGCACTTGTGTGGTGAAAAGCGTTGGATACCGGAGAGAGAAAGGATATATCTTGTTGGAGATTGCGCTGTCCCGAGGAGCGGTGGGGAGTCGGAGATATCTCCAGGGCTGGATTTGTCATAAGGCAGAGTAGGCATCTTCCTACAGGTGCACCCCACAGAGGGGCGCCTGTCATTGGAATCAATTTTTTTTAAATTTTTTTTTTTAGTGGCTGTAGCTGCTGAGCTCCTCCGGCTCTTTAGTAATGCAGAGCGCTGGGACATTACATCATCTCCCAGCGCTCTGATTACTAAAGAGAAGACGCGTGGGAGCTCCAGCAGCTACTGGTCTGTGCAGAAGCACAGATCTCTCTTGCCGCTGGACCACCAGGGAGGTAGGAAACGGGTACGGGGGGGCAAAGTGGGGGCAATATGGAGCTGATGGGGGCAATGTGAGGGCAAGCTGGAGCTGATGGAAGCAAGTTTGAGCTGATGGAACAAGTTTGAGCTGTTGGGGCAAGTTGGAGATGATGGGGGAAAGTTGGAGATGATGGGGGCAGTCTTGATACAATGGGGGCAGGTTGGAGCTGATGGGGGCAAGTTGGAGCTGATGGGGGCAATATGGAGCTGATGGGGGCAGTGTGAGGGCAATATGAAGATGGGGGCTAATGTGGAGGTTAGGAATATTGTGGAGGTGTCCAGCGGAGATGGCCACCGGGGGGCGCTTCAGATTTCTGTGCCTACAGGCTCCTGAGATGTAAATCCGGCCCTGGATATCTCTACAGCCGTACCAGATGGAAAGGCTATATCTTGTTGGAGGTTGTGCTGTCCCGAGGAGCGGTGGGGAGTCGGAGATATCTCTACAGCCGTACCAGATGGAAAGGCTTGGAGATCTTGGACTTCATCCATAGGGAAAGTGCAGGGGAAGGTGTCCCTTGATTTACATGCAAATTACTTTGCTATACTTGTGAGTGCATTTCTTTTCTAATACTTTCATTTTATAAAAACAATACTGTCCCATGTGTGTTTTTATTATATGCTCCTTTGGGGGGATTACACCACTGATGATGTACTGAGAGATATGATTATTTGAAGGCTTTATTCACAAGAGGAGGAAAAAAATGAGTGGCCATTTGGCACATATAAGGAACACATCACGTTCGTACTGATATACTACACTATATGGCTTATTTTTTGTTCTTTTTTCCATGTTTTTGATTAAATGATCTCCACTGAGTAATAAGAATAAGTGTAGCGTCATACTTCGTTGTTTTTTTATATTACTGGGGAAGTCATATTTGCGTTATCACCTTCTCCTTAGTGCATAACCCCCATTGTATTATTGTCCTGCTTTTTGACTGACCAGAAATCTCTCTGAAAACAGAGATCCAGTGAGCTTATTGTTAGGGACACAAAAGTGTAAAAAAATAGGTGAAGATGAAAAAAAAATACATACAAAGTATAGGAAATGTGTCTTTATATATTATGCACTTGCATATGTTGTCCAAAATAAAACGTTACTATCCATTTAAATCAATGATAATTTTTTATTTCTTCACTATGGTGCAGTTGGCTTACTCCAAAGCTGGGGAGATGCACTAAGCTGTGATAAAGTGGTGATAAATTGGAGATGACTTCTCCAGTGATATCACTTCTCCAAATCCTATGTTATTCCATGGAACCTATGCACTAAGATTTCTCCATCTTTGAGGAACTTATGGCGGAATGCAGGAAACATGCGCAATCGCTATGTGAAAACCACTAGGGAATAGGTTTGCGCATGATTTTGTTGAATTGCGCATGAAAAATCAAGATTAGTGAACAGCTGCCCATATTGATTTTTTGTGGGCGTGGTCAGGATTAACGAATCTGTGTGAGTGGAATAGTGAATGTGCCTAATGCAGGAAGTGCTTTTGAGAACGAATTTATACATCTGTGTAATGTTGTAAAAAATAATTTTTATGTGCAATTCAAGAAGCTTTCGGTATTCAGCTTCCTGGATTAGAACATGCACAAAATCTATCTGCGCACAAAAATGCCTTTAGCAGATGACACATTTCTTGAATCCCGCCCTTCCTCTAGACTGTAAGCTCTCACGAGCAGGGCCCTCTGATCCTCCTGTTCTCCACATCTGATTGTACTATTTAATACCTCTGTATGTCTATTCCCAATTGTACAGCGCTGCAGAATTAGTTGGCGCTATATAAATAAAGAATAATAATAATAATAGTGCATAGATCTATAGAATAATATAGGAACTGGAGATGTGATATAGTGGGAGAAGTTATTGCCACTTTATCACCTCTTTATCACTCCTTAGTGCATAACCCCCAGTATTTTGTACATTGGCAGTGGGAGGATTTTGTGCCCTGTGGTCTTACTAGCAACTGTCATGTCTGCCTCCATGGAAAGGAGGGTGATGTTCTAAAGCGTGATAAAGAGGTGATTAAGTGGAGATGACTTCTCCAGTAATATCACTTCTCCAAATTCTATGTTATTCCATGGAACCTATGCACTAAGATTTCTCCATCTTTGAGGAACTTATGGTGTAATGCAGGAAACATGCGCAATCGCTATTTTCCGTGTGAAAACCACTAAGGAATAGGTTTGCGCATGATTTTGTTGAATTGCGCATGAAAAATCAAGATTAGCGAACAGCGGCGCATATTTATTTTTTGTGGCAGTGGCCAGGATTAACGAATCTTTGTGAGTGGAATAGTGAATGCGCCTAATGCAGGAAGCTATTGAGAACGAATTTATACATCTGTGTAGTATAACATAGGAGCTGGAGAAGTGATATAGTGGGAGAAGTTGTCTCCACTTTATCACCTCTTTATCACTCCTTAGTGCATAACCCCCAGTATTTTGTACACGGGCAGTGGGAGGATTTTGTGCCCTGTGGTCTTACTAGCAACTGTCATGTCTGCCTCCATGGAAAGGAGGGAGATGTTCTAAAACATGATAAAGTGGTGACAAAGTGGACATGACATCTCAAGTGATATCACTTCTCCAAATCCTATGTTATTCTATGGAGCCAGTGCATTAAGATTTCTCTATCTTTAAGGATCTTAGTACATAGACTCTTTAGAATAACACAGGAACTGGAGAAGTGATATCAATGGAGAAGCTATCTCCATTTTATCACCTCTTTATCACTCCTTAATGCATAACCTACCTCCAGTTCTTTTTAGTACAATAACCTCCTCATGTCTTAGATGTGGGGCAACTGAGTTATTTCCAGTATCCTAGAAGCCCTTGTTTTATTGCCTCTACCAAATTCAAGGGAAACAAAGATATTGCACCTCAGTAATTATTATTATTTTTTTTTTTTTGCTACTGCTGTTGTGTTTATATCTCAGCTGTAGGCAAACTGAATCAGTCCAGCTGTTGTTGATCTAAAACTTCCATTACCCTCATATGTGGATGTTGGGAATTTTAACCTAGCAACAGATGGTAGATAACAAGTTGCCGACCTCTGTACATTGATCAGGTATTTGTGAAGGGTTTTGGACTAAGACTAACAGAAGAAAATTCTAGGTCAGTGGTAGACAATTGTTGCACCTCCAGCTGCTCTGACTACAACCTCCATCATCCCCACCAACAGTTGACTTGTTGGGAATGATGGGAGTTATAGTCCCCAACAACTAACAGTTGGGACATTTGACTACCATTGTTCTAGGTGTTGTTATTAAATACTTATTTTATTTCTTTGAACACTGTTCTCAGCTGAGTGTCTGGATTTGTGCTACAGCTTCTGGGTGCCCCATTGTCTCAGGTTGTGCTTATGTTGTGCATCGCATGAGGTTATCAGATTGTGCTTAAGTTGTGGGGTACATGAGTGTCTGAGTTTGTGCTTAAGTTATGGGGTGCATATGTATATGGGTTTCATCTTAAGTTGTGGGGTGTGTTGGTGACTGAGTTTGTGCTTAAGTTGTGGGGTGCATTGGTGATTGAATTTTTGATTGCGTTGGGGGGTGGGAAGCCCGAGTGTCTTAGTGTCTGTTTAGCTTGAGAAATTCTGAGTGTGCCAGTTTTAGCTTACAATATGGGGTACTTGAATGTCTGAGATTGTGCTTAAGTTGTGGGGTGCATGAGTGTCCCAGTTTGTGCTTAGGCTGTGGGGTGCATGAGTGTCTCAAATTATGCTTAGAGTGTGGGGGTGTCTTAGTTTGTGGTTAAATTGTGAGCTGCGTTAGTGTTCCAGTTTGTGATGTGCCTGAGTGATCAGGTTTGCTTACATTGTGGGGTGCCTGAGTATCAGCTTTAGCTTACATTTTATGATGTCTCAATGACATCAAACTGTATATTGTGCATTATAATTTCCTTAAATGAGCATTAGAAACTCAACTGTAACATTTTTCTCAAAATCATAAAAAAAAGTGGGGCACCTTGATTTTTTGCCCACAGCACTCCATAGTGCCACAGCACTCTGGGTGAGAAACACTGGATTAAAGGGGAACTATCACCCCGCAATAACTTAAGGTTCACGTTTTGCTCACCTGGCGACTAGCTGCTTAGTAGCGCTAGTCGCCAGCAATATTACCCGGTTCTGCAGATATCGGCGTTTTACCGATGGTGACAGGAGCGGGAAGCACGGACGTCTCTTCACAGTGACGTCCGTGCTCCTGCGCTGTGAAGAAGACGTCTGTGCTTCCTGCTCCTGTCACCATCGGTAAAACGCTGATATCTGCAGAACCGGGTAATATTGCTGGCGACTATCGCTACTAAGTAGCTAGTTGCCAGGTGAGCAATAAGTGAACCTTAAGTTATTGTGGGGTGATAGTTCCCCTTTAACGCTTTGAGTGCCAGGGAGGTACACAAAGCATTGCAAAGCAATGCGTTGCATACCCTACACTACATACCCTACCCAAAGGGTTAATAAGTGGTGGGCTGAGTGAGTGTCTCTGTCTGTGCTCATTCTCTGAAGTGTCTTGATGTAAGAAGAGATTAATTATCAGAATGCAATCCTCCCCTAACATTTAATATGATAGCACAGAAGCTCTGGCACATACCCGCCATAAAGTCAGCTGTGACTTTCTTGCTGATGAGAAAGAGTTAATGTATTTTTAAATGTCCTCTACACCTAATCTTATTCCATCCAGGCTCCAGCTCGTGGCATCTATTAAAAAGTATTTTAAATCCCCCCTTGAAATCCAACATTCCACCTAGTGTGAATTCCTAATACAAGCCAACTTTCCAGCAAAAGGCCAGAGATACATGCAACAGACTTTATATATCTTTTATATATATATATATATATATATATATATATATATATATATATATATATATATATATATATTTATATATAATTGCCATTTTGCCTACAGGCACTGCCCTCTTTCATGTCACTATACATTGTTGTAATTGGGGATTGTGCACTTAGTCACTGGATTATTCCTAAAGAGTGAATGATTCCACCTCTCCCATCCAATATATATATATGTGTGTGTGTGTGTGTTTGTGTTCTGGAATTTTTGATGAGGGGGACCACTTCAATCAAATAACCCCATGATGACCTATCACGCAACAGCAAATTAACAGTATGCAACCTATATAACTCCAGTTGTTGTTGTGCTATAAATCTAGTCATCCTGAACCAGCTGTTGGTAGGCTGGGAATGATGGGAATAATAGTCTAACAGCAGTTGGAGACAGCAGGCTTCCCACCCCTGGAGCATTGACTTGGTGCACTTGTTTCTACTGCCTATGTACAGACATATTACTGTGCATTTTCCTGTGGACGGGAAGGGGACGATGCATTCCCAGTGTCTGTAAATCAAAGATATTTAAATCACACAAGTGTTTGTTTAGATAAACATACAATGCTTATATATATATATATATATATATATATATATATATATATAAACAAACAAACAAGGGTGCTCCTATATTATGACAGTGGAATTGTAGGGTAATTGTGGTTGGTGCATATCCCACATATAAAACTGGATCGCCAAATACCTTCTGCTTGGCTGCCTAAATATGAATGTCAAGGTCAGCAAACAAAGCAAATATTGCAAGAAATCAGGTTTGTTAGCCAAACATTTTCAAGGAGTTAAAAGCCCAATTTAGTTAAAAGCCATATTAACAGACTCCAACTACATTATGAATATATATATATATATATAAACATAGGAAGTGACAGTGGCACTCACTAAATATAAATCCAATGTAGTGTATTATAAATCTTGGTAGTGCACGTCCCATAAGCAATAAGTAAATAGAGGTACTCAGCCTGAGGTGTCCCAAATGGCAGAGAGGAACAGTACACACCATCAATAAATCCAGTTCAAATTATTTTATTGAGCAATCAGCATTATCTGCTAGAACAACCTAGCCGAACTTTTTCAGTTTAATACAATGGACCTTCCTCATATGCCCTGAGGAAGGTCCATTGTATTGGACCGAAAACATTTGGCTAGGTTGTTCTAGCAGATAATGCTGATTGCTCAATAAAATGAATTGAACTGGATTCATTGATGGTGTGTGCTGTTCCTCTCTACCATTTGGGACAACTGAGGCTATATATATATATATATATATATATATATATATATGTACATTGGATGGTGGTTGGCACTCACTGTTAATATAATTCATATGACCTGAGAGCACATTAAATAGTGGTTCATATATACAGTTCTGCAGATGATAGATGTCACTCACAGGATCATTTTTAGGTGAAACAGAAATTGCTTTATAGATTTGATACAATAATTTCTGTTTCACCTAAAAAGGATCCTGTGAGTGCCATCTATCATCTGCAACTGTAATATATATATATATATATATATATATATATATATATATATATATATATATATATATAATAGATAGATAGATGTGACATGTGTGTGAGAGTATGGAAATGTTTGTATATATGTGTATGATTATATGTCTGTATGTTTGTGTGTGTATGAGTGTGTGTCTGTGCCCATGTAAGTTTATGTGTATGTCTGTTTGTGAGTACAGGTGTGTTTGTATATATGTGTGTGACTATATTTGAATTTGTATGTTGGTGTGTGTATGTCTGTGTGTATATGAGTGTTTGTACAGGTGTGTGTGTATACGTATGTGTATATGTCTGTGTGAATGTAAGCGTGTGTGTGCTTGTATGTGTGTGTGTGTGTGTGCATGTGTGTGGTGTGTGTGTGTGTATGTGTGTGGTGTGTGTGTGTGTGTGTGCATGTGTGTATGTTTGTGTGTGTGTGTGTGTGTGTGTGTACAGAAAACAAACCCAGGTATTTTTCTTAAAATGTATTCATTTTATTACCAAATATCAGTTATCAATACATGAGTACTACTCATTCACACAAATGTAAGTACAAATATAAATATTACTCTATTTACATACAAAACTGTGCAAACATATTTACTAACCCCTTGGAGGCCAGATGGATCTACAATACTTAGCTTAACTCGCTACAAATATATATATAAAACTCAGTCATAAAAAAGTGATAAATATCAAACCGCTCCCCCCACCTTCCCCCAGTTCCGCTGCCTTGGTGCATTCCTCACTTTTTCAGTTCTACCTCTGTCTCACCAGACCTCTCATTAAACTTGATTTGAAGAAGGGAGTTTTGGGGTATTCTTACAGCAATGCATACTGCAAGGCTACTCAGGATAAATTATAGCCTGCAATATGCATTTTCATGAACATCAAATTTGACCCCCGCATTTGTGACATGTCTAGCATCCGAGGGGTTAAAATGGAAGATTATTAGAGTCAAACGTAAGTAAAACCACAACAAATTATAGCAACTCCCTCCATCAACAATGTAGTTAATGACATCAATATACAGTATTAGGGCTTAGCTCCCATTCCTACAATCTTTCCCTTAATTGCCCTTAAAAACAACATAGTCTGCTTTTCTTTCCCTCAATCACCTACCATTCCTTTATCAAATACCCCACAAATACCAACATGTGATCATTTCAGGGTATTGAGTGGCTAAAAACAAAATGGCCACAGCTTGTCCTTTTGTCAATCCCAGCACAAGGCAGATGGAAGATATTCCTGGACATCCCAAGACTAATGAATCAGTTGGGGCGGGGGGGTTT
Organism: Rhinophrynus dorsalis; assembly: GCA_037306005.1. Taxonomy (NCBI): domain Eukaryota; kingdom Metazoa; phylum Chordata; class Amphibia; order Anura; family Rhinophrynidae; genus Rhinophrynus; species Rhinophrynus dorsalis. The sequence goes on along the minus strand of CM074727.1, from coordinate 112,825,828 downwards.
AGACATTTTAATCTTAAAGTGCCTACGTTCAAAATGTAATTCCGGATGAAACCAAATGCATCATAATGGGCAAATAAAAGTGTCTGTTGATTTAAATGTGTCTTTTAAGCCATTGGATGCTAGAAACCTTTCTAGCATTCAAGATTTTAAATACTCCATTTCAATCTGTGGGGATATTGGCAATTTTTATTTTTTTCTCTATGATACAGTTGGCGTTTTCAAGAATTATTTCAGATGTCTTTTGAACATAGGTGCCTTAATCTGCTAATTTTCCTTACTCTGCTAGCTCCAAATATATATTATCGACTGCACTCCTACCAGGGCAACGTGGAGCTCATTTTGAACCAGTTAAAGATGAGCTATGGTCATAGATCCCCTTCATCTCTCCCCTCTGTGGGACATGTATGAACCAATCAAAACATTAGGATGAGTATTTATGGCAGTAGTGGATGGACAACTCTTTCACACCTACATTGTAACTAGGACTATTTGTAGGGTATCTTAAGAGAGTTCCTGCATCTCATCACTATCCATCATACTTTCAGTAATCTCTAAAGAGATAAGTTAACAATATTGTTTTCCACAGTGTTTATATTTTAAGCTTGAATATGTCATAAAGTTCAATAATAAATGAATGTTGTCACTGGCCTTATGTTTTTAAACCAGTTATACTCAGTAGCAGACATTCTAGTGCAAACACAATGCAGAAGCAGGCTGCATTCTAACCTGGACAGTCTATGATTAACAGAGAGTTGGGCAGCCTCTCACTCTCCAGCTCTTTTTGGACTATATCTCCCATCATCCTCAGCCAGCGGATGGCAATGATGGGAGTTGTAGTCCAACAACAGCTGGTGGTTCACAGAATACCGGCTGCAAGATTAGCAGATAAGATGGTTTGGGTTGGTACACACCTCTCCCTCAAGTCCCATTGATCTAGCCTCTCATAACTTCTTGAGACATAGACCTTGTGAAAGATTGTGCCAGTCCAGGCTTGGTAAACTCCATGCGAGCTGGCTGAATTACTGGTGGCAGCTCCTTGGTGATGCTGGAGACAGGTATCTTGTCCTGGCACATACCATCGGTACCAGGGTTGCTCAGCGCCCTCTCAAACTCTATCATGCCACGCAGTTGAGGTGGAGTGGCTATGCGTTCCATCTTGGTGATGAGGTCAGCTGGCTTGAATATGGGCAAGGGAAGTGATCTCTGGTAGGGCAACTGGTACTGAGTGAGGCGGCCGCCCAGTCGCCCCATTCTCATGACCTGTTTTGGTGAGCGCTGGACCATGAAGAGGGTCTGACCCTGCTGGCGGAAACTCTCCCTCCTCCACACATTGGCATCACGGGCATTGCAACTAAAATAGGAAAAGAAAGCAGATTAGGATGCAAACTGCCGATTCCACTCCCTGGCAGACCCTATTACGTCATCCAAAGAATCATTCTATCTCTTTCTATGCACACTTATGAATACACTGTATCCTCCTCACCCACAAATCAGTACCATGTTTTTAACTCCTCTCACTTTGTCCTTAAAACAAAGGGACATATATATCAAGTAAAATGTAAGTAATTTTAGGGCAAAGCACCAGTCCCATTTTTATCAAAGCAAAAAAATTCATTGTTTTCAAACTGTCTTTTTTAAATAAATATGATGCAGTTGTTTTACCCCAGAATTGCCCCACTTTTTCACTTGATAAATATCCCCCACAGAATTGAACTGCAGATAAGTACCAATTGGTCCATCAAGTCCACTGATTATCGGCTCCATTTCTCTGGGCATACCAATAGATCAGGTTTTAAAGGGATAGTAATGTATCAAAATAAAAGCAGCTTCAATTAACCTTCATAGTATTTGGACCATGGAGAGTGTTATTTCAATACTGTCAGAGTTGTAGTTCTAGAGTAATTTAATGATAAAGTATCCCCTCCCACCCCTTTTACTGATGTAACACTGCTCACCTCAGAACAGAAAGGTGGTGTCCAGATGAATTGCAGAGAGGAACAATCTTCAATTAACATAAGGGGAAAGCCTGAAAAACCTTTCAAGGGGGCCAAGGTTTTCATTGTTCTCACAGTAAGAAGATTGTCCATTGCTGCGAGCTTTCTGGTCTTAAGACCAGATGCCACATCTGAGGGGAAGTGGCTTACACTAGGTAAAAGGGGCGGAGGGGGATACTTTATCATTTAATTACTCTTGAACTACAACTCTGACAATAATGAAATAACACTCTCCATGGTCCAAATACTATGAAGATTAATTGGAGGCTTTTATTTTGAAGCATTACTATCCCTTTAAGGATATTCCTAATTATGCACAGGTTAATTAATTATAATGATTGCACCACTGATACATGGGATTATCCTGAAAACCTGCACTTTTGGCGTACCCCAAGGACTAAATTTGAGAAACACTGATCCAGTCTGTTCACCTGCTAATCCATTAAAGGTTAAACTAATATTAAAAACAGAAGGGAAAAAAAAGGGAATTCTGTCTTTCACTAGATGAGTGCCCATAATCCTACCTCTGAAAATAACACCCTTTGTGTACAGGTCACCCCTGAAATTTTCCTCACCATTGCTGGTGCTGATGCAGATGATGATTGCTTCTGGTTGCTGTTATATCACACCCAACTGCACAGCCAATAGGAATAAGGCTGCCACTAGCAGGTCCACCTCTTAAAGGAGATGGGTCAAAAAGATTGTGTGGAGCTGTTTAATTACAGCTGTGATATTTATAATGCTGTTACTCTCTGAGGTAAGAGTAGTGGCAATTAACAAGTAAAATACTGACCTTTCACTGTTTTTTCAAAACATCTGCCCTTTAGCCCTTTGAGCGCCAGAGGGGCATGCAAAGCATTGCAAAATGGTTAACACTCCCTTGCCCCCTTGGGTACTAGAGACATTTCCAACATATTGCAAAGCAATGCTTTGTTGATGTCTCTAGTACCCAAGGGGTTAGCTTAACCATATCGAATCCTCTTCATAGTCTAATAACAATTCTGGAAGTTCTTAACCCATTTGATGACCAGTGGGAAGTCTAACACGTGTCTTTGTAATGTATTCAGTGCCAAGCTGGCACATACCAATTATCTCTCTTTCCATGAAGTAGAATTTTAGCATGTTCACCCAGAGTATCATTGCCACATAAGTCTTAAAACCCTTTAGGTGCCAGAGGAGTGTGCACAATACTACATACACAAAAAGTCCTTCCTGACTCGAAATGACAATCAAATATTTCCCTGGATCAGCAACCTAAATGCACTGAAGCCATCTGTCATAATTTTCAATATTGTTCTGTGTTCTGGAGCTCAAAGGGTTAGTAATGCAATGAAGGGATGTATATATGCACCCCTAAAGCAGGTGCGGGAAAGCTTTGGTTACCCAATTTTAGTAGGACTAAAACTCCTATTATCCTCAGTTGGCCCACTGGAAACCCTGCACAATGTATTTCTGATAAGAGGACAGAATTAAAGGAGTGAGGGAGCACCCCACCTTGACTCTTCCACCATCTAAGGTCAGGTTTTTTCCTCTTGTTCTTGATTTCCTTGATTTTTTTTTACCATACTCCTTAACCACCTGAGTGCCAGAGGAGTTCTCAGTTCATTGCTTAGAAATGCATTGAACACTTCTCTGGCACGCAGGTGGTTAATATTTATTATTGTCCCGTGTAGCCTTTTTCTCTAGTGACTTGCGTCCCTCTCTTTCTTACTCTGTTGCAGGGGCATTGCTAGGTACTGACTGGGGGGCCTATAGCCCTAGATTTTATGTTAAAACCCCTTGCTACCAGCTTGAAGTGTGTAATAGTGTTAATCTCCCAAATAGCAATGATGCAATTGGGCTGCACTGTGCACTGATATTCCATCTGGACTAGTTGGTATAAGTCCCAGGTCTTTTGGGAAACAAACAACTGCCCTGCCATGCCCCTTCACTAACTCGTTTTTCTAAGCACCCTTACCCACCCTATGCCCTTTCACCTCTCCACACTCACACCTGTTCACATTTCTCACCCTTTCCCCTTCTCACCTCTCCTCTGGTCTGCTGAAGACTGAAGTGTCCAGCCACTCTGCAGAGAAGTGCTCCCTCCTAGCGTTGTTGTCCTCCTTTACATAGCAGCTCAGCTCGGCCACACAGCCCTGGCCCTCCACGGTGTCCAATTTTCCCACCATCTTTCAATAACTGTGTGTTAACTGCTCTCAGTTCTCCCTCTTGATCTGTGTTCTGCCTCTGTGTTTTGCTCTTCCAACAGTGCTCTGTCCCGGTTTATATAGTCTTGCCTGGATCTATTTTCATTCTGCTTTGTAACACTCTATATCTGCATACAGAGTCACCCTGACTCCCCCTCCCCAGACAAACACACACATACGCAATGATAACTGAGTGACACAGGGGACAGCTATGGAACATTTCTCTGTGCATCTCAAAAACTTGCTAACTGCAGCAAGGCTTAACAAATGCCATAGCTCTTTGTCACCAGCGCTAGCGTTCCACAGATCTCAGCATTAGATGGAAATGCCTGATTGACTCATGAGTTACAGTAACACCAAGCTCAAGGAGTACCAGGTTCTACCTTTGTAAGGTGATGGCATCTCTGCTGATTATCAGAATAAGCTTAACCATTTGAGTGCCAGAGTTACTGCTCTAGCCCGCAAAGGTTTTGGCAGCATTTTTAACTCTGTAGGGTAATGGCCTACCTGATGATCATCAGGACAGGTTCAGACAATGTTGGACTTCTAATATCAGTGTGTCTCTTGACCGCAGACTATAGACTTAGACATTACAAGTCTGATATACTAAGACGTGCAGTAATTGTATAGTAAACAAACTGTACCAAATGGGTGATATATCATCGCTAATATTCCCATTAATTTAAATGAGACTTTTAGTCCCATGAATGCGAGTGAGGTCTCAAAATGCAGTGCTTCGTAATGCATTAGAGAACTCTAGCATTCAATGGATTAACCCTTTGAGTACCAGATAGGCATCCTATTCAATGCAGTGCAATGTTTTATATACCTCTCTGGCACTAAAACAGTTTAAAGGGATAGTAATACTTAAAATGTAAAAATAATATGCTGTAGGGTTTATCTCCCTGAGTAAAACAAGAGTACTCCCACTGCTGAAAGGTGTTTAATTCAAAAGTTATTAATTTTCAAAGTTGATTTAGGTGCAATATCACAGTGGCGCTGTTGCTACACGATCCTATGGACAGCTCTGGTCCTGTGACCATAAATCTCCATAGGATGGTGTAGCAACAGCACCACTGTACAGTTTCAGGCCACTGCGATATTGCACCTAAAAAATTCAACTTTTAAAATTAATAACTTTTGAATGAAACACCTTTCAGCAGTGGGAGTACTCGTGTTTTACTCAGGGGGATAAACCCAACAATTACTCCAGTTTTATTAGTGCATCAGATTCTGTAGGTATTCTAACTAATGTAAAGTGAACGGTGTGCAATTATTCAAAATGTATTTGGATAAATATAATGATCAGGATATACCACTGGTGAACAAACTCAAGAGGAACAAACTAAAACTAATGTGGTGCAATAACCAGGTTATTGGGGAGGACGAAATAGGTATTACAAATGTTTAATGTGAACCTGTCTCATTAATTACAAGTTTAATATGTTTTACAGATAATTAAAATCTGCCTGTATGTTGTTCTAGCCATTTTTCTGTAAAATACATTGTTTTAACTTCCATTGCAGGGATGGATGGGACAATGTGCTATGTACCAAGGTAGGGAAGCAGGCAGTTAAGGTGACTGGAGGTGAGAGGCGATTGGGTAATGTTCCTAGTGATGCCCTTGTGTGTGGTGATATTGGCCCAGCACAGAAACTAATTAATATAAAGTGCCACACTGTGCCACTGACAAATAAAGGCTAATTACTCCAAATATGTATATCACAAACAAATTAATAGTTCAGCACATAGGTAGGTTTTAATTGTCTTTAAAATGAACTAGACCGTAGCAGGACCACAGCCAGGAGGAACAGACTTATCATTTTAAACACTAAAGAGATTAAAATATAATCTGTACATGAGCAAAAACACTTGCTAAAATTAAAATTGTAATAAAGAACTGTAAAAGAGAAAAATATTCTAAACTACAGTATATAAATACAGAAAACATAAAGGCGAACATTGGGCACCTTGAATCTGGGAAAGGTAATATAATTAGTGAGGATAAGGAGTTGGCAGACATCTTAAACGGGACATCTACCCTTCAAATAAGTTGCTCTTAATATGGTCAAGAGACAGACTTGCTTAGAAATGCATCATAGAGGCCAAATATAAAGCCCCATTGTTTGTTTGTTTTTTTTAAATACTTTTTATTAAGTGCATTTTCAAAACAATACAACCACTATGTTCATAAAGATGTACATGAGCAAAAGCTCTCTGTATGCAATGAGCAAAACAAGATAGAGAATATTTCTTTCAGAATAGATCTCAATACCGGCATACCAGGAGTATGAGGAAGTATTCCCAGTAGAAACAACAACAACAAAAAAAAGAAATGCAGCATACATAGAACACAAAGGATAAACAGCAACATTTCCTACTGGGTACTCATGAACAATGAACATTCAGGAAATTATGAAGGTATCATAAGGTAATAAAGAGAAATGAGTAACAGCCTCAAATTCTCGAGACCGCACCCCCAAATCCCCAGTTATTTAGCGTGACAGAACATACCATCACAATAAAATATACAATAAAAAAAAGAAAAACTCTAAACAAACATGTGCATGCCCCAAGGAGAAGAGGACACCTCCCGAGCCCCACCACCAAGGAGTATGATAAATTAAGGCATCCTCCACCTCTCTTCAGTTGCCCAGATCCTCGTAACTGACATTATTCCATATCTTTCCAAAAAATATCCCTATCCACTTACAGACCCTCCTAGGACAGATTTTGATAGCGGCAAAATATCTCCTGGCAAGGAATTGGAAATCCGCTGTGGAACCGTCTTCTCGGGACTTTCACCAGTTAATTAACTTCAGTTTGCAGATGGAAAAGTTACACTTTCTCTCTGTTTCAAAGCTGGAGCTCTACGATCTCATTTGGTCCACCTGGAAGCGGGCCCGCAGCCTGACTTGATCCTCTGTGGAGGCCCATCTCACCCTCCCTCACCCCCTTTTCCTCAGCCTTACCCATCCTCCTTTTGTTTTCATCTTTCTTTTACCCCTTTTCTTCTTCTCTCTGCTGTTTAGAGCTTTCAGCATATCCACTCTCATGAACTGTAAACACATAATTGCAAGGTGCGCCCTGTTTGTATGTCACAACAATCACATGATCTTGTGGGGCATTATATTTCAACTTTAATCCACCTGACAGCCTTTTGGGATGTTGTTTTACACAGTTATACTGTAACATGTCCGTATACCTGCAATGTCATGTACTGTTATGATGCCTTTTCGTATAATTTTCATTGTTTTATTTCTTGTACTATGTAAAGGAAACAACAAAAACATCTTTGAATAAAAAGTTTATTACAAAAAAAAAAAATTAAGGCACCCTCCATTCTGGGATCCTACCTTCCAGCAGAAATGGGTGAGTAAGGAAACATGGCCATGTCTGCCCCCTCCAGCCCAGGGCCGGATTTCTCATTAAAGACAAAATTTTATTCAGCAGCTCTTACTCCTAGTATCAATGAACTTCTCAGATACAATATAAATACTTGTATAACTTCAAAGAACTGAGCCGGATCAGGACATCGTGCAGTCATGAATGCAGTAACTCAAGAGTTTCTCCAAAAACTCATCAAATAAACAACTTTAGGAAAAATTCACTGCAATAGACAGACTGTAAATGTTTGATAAAATCAAAAAATATTTATTGAAACAAGCAATAAAAAAAGGTAAATACCTTGACAACTTCCGAAAATCTTGGGGTAAATGGAAGAGAGACTTAAAGCAAACCCATTCAAACCGACAAGGTTAATTCAGAACGGCTTGTACCGATCAACATGTTTCGCGTGGCATACGCTTAATCATGATTTCTCATTAGGCAGAGTGGGCATCTGCCTACAGGCGCACCCCACAGAGGGGTGCCTGTCATTGGGACCCATTTTTGTTTATATATTTATTTTTAATTATCCTTGCTGTGGGCAGTGCAGGCACTAACCCCCCACCCGGTCAGGTCTACCATCTGCGCCTCCGTCGGCACAGACCCGTAGCTGATGAGCTCCCCCGGCTCTTTAGTAATGCAGAGCGCTGTGAGATGACATCATCTCCCAGTGCTATGCATTACTGAAGAGAAGACCACATGGGAACTCCAGCAGCTGCAGGTCTGTGCAGAAGAAGGCACAGACCTGTCCTGCCACGCCGCTGGACCACCAGGGAGGTGGTAGGAAATGGGGGTGGGTGCAATGTGAGGGTAATATGGAGCTGATGGGGGGGAAGTTAGAGCTGACGGGGGGCAGTGTGAGGGCAAAGTAGAGATGATGCGGGCAGTGTGAGGGCAATATGGAGCTGATGGGAGCAATGAGAGGGCAATATGGAGGCAGTATGGAGATAATGGGGGCAATTTGAGGGCAATATGGAGCTGATGGGGGCAAGTTGGAGCTGATGGGGGCAGTGTGAGGGCAAAGTGGAGATGATGGGGGCAGTGTGAGGGCAATATGGAGGTAATAGAGGCAGTATGGAGCTGATGAGGGGCAATGTGAGGGCAAAATGGAGATGATGGGGGGCAGTGTAGAGATTAGGAGTATTGTGGAGGTGTCCAGTGGAGATGGCCAATGGGGGGAGGTGCTTCAGATTTCTGTGCCTACAGGCTCCTGAGATGTAAATCCGGCCCTGCTCCAGCCCCATTGTTTTAACCGTTTGCGTGCCAGATAGGTTCTAAGTGTATTGCAAATCAATTTGCTGCATACCAATCTGGCATTGAAAGGTTACATTTTGTTTTTAATCCCTGAATGCTACAGAGGTCTCAAGCGCAATGTGACTAATACATTATAGACCTCTCTATAGTTCAAGGGATTAAAAACCCATTTCTATCAATATGAATTTGGGGATTTTTACTTGTCTAATGTGATGCAGATGCATTGGTGCAGAATATTTCCTATTTAGATTCCAGAATAAGATCCCGTTGGGCCTTACGTGCGAGACAGTAGAGGAGGCATTCTGGAGCATACCAATCGAAATAGGGTGAAAAGTAATAAAACTGATCAAAACTCCAGTTGATATAAATGGATAGTAACACTTAAAATGTACTCTTATCCATTTTGTAGCCCTTAAAAAAAGAAATAAAATGACCCCAACGGAATCTCTCAAACCCTTATGGCTTGAGAGATAACCACTTTCAAAGTTCCCCCTCCCCTGACGTCAGCTCTCTAGCTAACTACAGGGGAATCCGCTCCCGGGACCAAAGGATGCTCTTCAGCAGAGCAGAGATCACATTATTGCAAAAGAAATCCTTCACTGAAACAGTCTTCTACATGTGCTTGCAATCCAAGCACACGTAAAAGACCTTTTTGGTGAAGGATTTCTTTTTCATTAACACAATCTCGGCTCTGCTGCAGAGCCGCTGGCTGGTCCCGGGAGCGGATTCCCCTGCAGTCAGCTACAGTGCTGACGTCAGGGGAGGGGGAACTTTGAAAGCGGTTATCTCTCAAACCATAAGGGTTTGAGAGATTCTGCTGGGGTCATTTTATTTCGTTTTTTAAGGGCTACAAAATGGAAAGGAGTACATTTTAAGTGTTACTATGCCTTTAATTATACCCCTTGAATGTTGGAGATGTTTCCATCACATTGTCTTTCTCGCATTCAATAAATTAAAAGCACCATTTCAATCAATGGAATTGTTTATTCATCACCTGTAGTGCAGCTGGTTTGCTGCGGAATTGCTCATCTTTAGTTTTCTAGCCTAAATTCTAAATACCAGTAAAGGAGAACAAACACCTCCTAATTATTACCTTCACTTACTGGCTGCAATTAATTTTGCCCATGCCTTTGTACAAGAAATAACATATGCAGTCAGTGCTAGATGTCAAGAATTCCCCAGACAGACAGTAGGGCATAGCTGCCAACCGTCCCGATTTACGCGGGACAGTCCCGATTTTGGGGCCCAATCCCGATGTCCCTCCGCATAGAGTCAGTGTCCCGCTTTCAAGACATCTGCCCCGCTTGTCTATACCCTACTCTGCTCCCTGAAACCTACTCTACAACCTGTCTGTCTGCCTCGAGCCACACGTTCATAACTAAGCATGGAAACCCCCCACTTCATGCTGTCTGGAGCCAGTGGGGGAAACCCGCCCCCAATGTGAGCATCTAGTGCAACTTGCGCCAGCGGAGGCAGAATAATGTCATTGGTCAATGCATTCGTACGTTATGCGCACGTACATAGCGTAAGTCCACTCTTGCCTTCCACAGTCGCGCTCTGCACTGCAGCAGAGAAAGCGCTCAGATGAATCATTCATCTAGCATCCAAGAGGTTAAAGGGGGATTGATTCCAATACAACGTTGTTAGCTTAGAATAATTATAGTACAACTACATTTATTAATGAGCAAAATGTGAGGCTACTTAACTATACGTTGCTTATCTCTGACACTTAACCCTTTGGGTGCCAGAAAGGAAGCCAATGCATTGCATTGCAATGCATTGGCTTCCTTTCTGGCACTCAGAGTGTTAAAGGACAGGCAGATCTGCCATATCAATGACAGAGTAGAATGTTTTTGATGTAGGTCAAAAGGAGATTTTGAGACCCAAATCCCTCTATCCCACCTTGGTGTCCCTGTGTTTAGGGGATCAGACCTAAAAATTCTGGGCAATACCCCGCCCACCAGCCATGCCTCCAGCAACATCATCTAAAACACAAGTGTCCCTCTTTGGGCATATGAAATGATGGGAGGTATGGTAGGGTATGAGAAAAGAATAACACTAGCAATGCATTCCATACCCCTCTGGCACTCAGAGGGTTAAAAGCATCATTTAAATCAGTGGAAAATGTATACATTTTTATTTGTCACCTATGAAGCAGTTGGTTTGCCCTGTGATTCCTCCAGTCCTTCTTAATACACCAACCTCAGTGTCTGCAGTATGTGACAGTCATTTAGAAGATCATCTCATTAAGGTTTAGATGTCAGTACTTAAGATCAATATAATTACAAATACATTATATTAGAATTGGGGAAACATAATTGATCTTTATATTTCTTCCTCCATTTAAGGCCGAAATGATCAGTAGCGAGGTCGGTGTGACCTTGACAAATCTCCTCCAGTGAATAAACAACTTTAATACCATTAATCCTCATGGAGTTAGTGCCAGGCTGCAATCTGAGAAGGGCATTCTGTGAAGGCCACGTCCCCCTTTCTGGCACGGTTCCATTGTGTCTCACACCCTCTACAGTGCTGATGGAAGTTTTGGTCAATAACAGCAAGCTAAACCTATACAGGGAACTCTACTTCTAGGAAACAGAGCCCTTTTAAATATAAGGTTAACAAGGCAATTATTTGATCCCTGGAATCGAAGGGGGTTACCTACAATCAGGAAATCTGATTCTCATATTCTACAGTTTGGATCCTTCTGTACCAATCTGTCCCCTGTGATCTTGGATACACAAAACAATCTGGTGAATGTGTGAATCCAGGTGTCAAAAGTAGGTGTGAACACTCAGTGGGACGAATGTATGAATCTGCAAATGATAACACCAGTGGCAGAGGCCCATGGTATGAATTACAGTGCCGCTGTAGTGCATAACGGTGGACGATCTCTGCCATCATTAGAACTTTAATGACAGCACCCCGTACCATGAATGGGGAAATGGCTTACACGTAAACGATTTCTTGTATTTCTTGCTTAAAGGGATAGTAATACTTCGTTTTAACTTTATTTTATTTTGTAGGCATTAAAAAAACACGAAGAATGAAATAAGTCTTATCTCTCAAACCTTTATGGTTTAAGAGATATTCACAAGCAAAGTTTCTCCCTCCCGCCCCTTTTCCCTAGTGTAAGCAATCTCTTCTCAGATGTGAATCTGGTTGTAAGACCAGACAGATAACAGCAGGAGACAATCTTCTTTGTATGAAAACAATGAAAGCCCTTCCCCCCTTGACAAGTTTTTCAGGTTTTTCCCTTATCTTAATTGAAGATTGTCCCTCTGTGCAGTCTACCTGGGCAACTCCCTTCTGCTATGGCTGAACAGGGGGGGGGATACTTTGCTTGTGAATATCTCTTAAACCATAAAGGTTTGAGAGATAAGACTTATATCGTTCTTCATGTTTTTTTTAATGCCAATTAAATAAAGATAAAACGAAGTATTACTATTCCTTTAAAGGGATAGTAATACTTGCAAATTACTAATCCCCATATTGTAGCTTTGTTAATAAGAAACTTATTGCCCCCAGTGTCATCTCTCAAACCCTTATGGTTTGAGAGATGAAAGCGCTCAAAGTTCTCCCCTCCCTCCCCCTTCCCTGACTGAACGCTGAACGTGACTGTAGGGATATGCGGTATTACTTGCATCAGGCGGCTCTACAGCATTGCCGAGATCACGTTTATAGAAAAGAAATCTTTCACTAAAACTGTCTTCTACATGTGCTTGCAAACCAAGCACACGTAGAAGACCGTTTCAGTGAAAGAATTCTTTTTTATAAACGCGATCTCGGCTCAGCTGCAGAGCCGCCTGATGCACATAAGACTGTCGTATGACAGCTTCCCCTGCCGTCAGCGTTGAGTCAGGGAAGGGGGAGGGAGGGGGGATCTTTGAGCGCCATCATCTCTCAAACCATAAGGGTTTGAGAGATGACACTGGGGGCAATAAGTTTCTTTTCAACAAAACTACAATATGGGGATTAGTAATTTGCAAGTATTACTGTCCCTTTAAGTTCATTGGCCTAAGCAAGGTGTAAAGGAAAGTAATGACCCAAGACACTTACAGATTACTCCCTTGTTCTTCAATGCAGTGGCAGAAATCTGGCATAAGTAGCTTAGTAAATTGACATTAGGCAGGCATAGGGAGTGATGGGTTCACTTTGAAAATGTTCCCTCTGTTGGGTGTGCAACACACCCTCGCATTAAAAATGTTGTTGTGTTGAAAACAGCGAGAATGCCGTAGACATCAGAATGTCGTACCTTCAATCCCATGTCCCTCCCATCCACAGTAATTTCATCATATATGGAATCAGCTTTTCATTTGACCCAAATCTGAACGTAGTGCAATTTTCCCTCCTCTTCAGCTCAATGGATGCTCTTAATCCCTTAAGGACTGGGAAAATCTGAGGTGGATTTCACTTAAGGACCGGAGCAATTCTGACCTTTTTGACCATGTCTTTGTTCAACAGTATTTTCCCTCTAAGTACTCTATTTTACCCATGAAAATTATATACCATTTTTTACACACAAGTAGGGCTTTCTTTTGATACCACACTTATATGAATAACCCACCATTTATTTTAGTAAAATTAAGGAAAACAGTAAAAAAAATGTAAAAAAAAAAGTTGTTTTTTTCCTCTTGTGATCATTTGGGCACAATGGGTTACATTTTTATGGAGACTGCATGAAAGCATGACCGGTCAGTCATACCTACAAAATGTGCAGATTTAAGTGGTCACTGTCCCCCCTGGGTGAAAAACCCCATGCCCCCCCCCCACACTATTTACCCACTTTTTTATTGATGACATTTGGCGGTGTGTTTAAGTCTATTACATGGCTCCACAACAATCACACTACCAATTTTGTTAATTTACATGTTTGTTTTTTTAAATAAAATTTTTATTTTGTAAAAAAAAAAAAAAAAAAGTCTTAACAAGTCAAAAATAAACCTGCATCCAGCCAGCCTCTAGCACAGCAGTGAAGGGGTTAATACCCCCAGCTGCTGCATTTTTTTCCCACTAGGTGTATCCTCTCTGCTTCTCTCTCCCTTACTTTGATCGTAAGTGAGAGACAGGCATAGGGGAGACACAGAGGCATTATGCTTTGCATGTGATCTCTGCTGCAGCGAACACATGACCCGGCACAAGCGAGAAGAACTGAGACTGAACTCTCCGGTACCGGAGCGCTCATTCTCAGCCTGGAATGAATGATAGCAACGTGCACGGAGGTGCGCTGCTATCATTCGACCCATGACAGTCCAGGAATGTCATGGGTCCTTAACGGGATTCTACCCATGACGGTCCTGGACCGTCATGGGTTGTTAAGGGGTTAAAATGTCACTCTTATCCCAAGATAGCGCAAATACTAGGTTAGGCAACCCTTGGCTCTCCAGCTGCTATTGGACTAGCGTTCCACTAGTCTGTTTCAAAATTGCCAGTGACACACACACACACACATAGAACATCCTGATATTACCACCCCTTCTTTCGTCATAAATAATATGCAAGAGGAGACAGAAGGAGGGTTGGCATATGACCGGTACATTAAACCTTTGAGCATCACGTTAAATGTACATGACGCTTGCATGTTATTTATGATGAAAGAAGGGGTGGTAATATCAGGCTGCTCCCTGTGTGTGTGTGTGTATGTCCCTTGACCTGGAGAATTGCACTAGCTGCAGGTTTGGGTCAAATGCAAAGCTGATTCCAAATATGATGAAATGACTGTGAATGAGAGGAACGTGGGATTGAGGATACCATATTCTGATGCCTGCAGCATTCTCATATCGCTGTTTTCAACACATTTTTAAAGGGACAGTAATGTCCTAGAAAAATTATTTATCATTTTGTAGTGCTTAAAAAGTTGAACTAAATGCGAAAAAAACAATCTCTCAAAATGCTATGGTTTGAGAGATATTCGCTGTCAAAGTTCCCCCCTCCCTCCCCTTTCCCTGACGTCAGCTCTGTGTTGACTGCAGGGGAATCCTGCCCGGGAACCAACTGGTGGCTATGCAGCAGAGCCGCAATCGCGTTATTTTAAAAGAATGACTTCATTGGAAAGGTCTACAAAGTGTGCCTGGTTTGTGAGCACACTTTGTAAACCATTCCGATAAAGTAATTCGTTTTAAGTAATACGATTGCGGCTCTGCTGCAGAGCCTCCTCATGTAGGCTGACACTGATCTCCTGCTGTCAGTTTTACAGCTGAGAGCAGGAAACGTCAAACTTTCAACGTGAATATCTCTCAAACCATAATGGCTTGAGAGATAGGGTTTTTTGCATATTGTTCAACTAAGCACTACAAAATGATAAATAGTTTTTGGGGTACATTACTAACCCTTTAATGTGACGTTGTGTTGCATGCCCAATAGAGGGTAACTTTTTCAGAGGACACCTCGAGTGACAGCCGTCTCCTGAGATTGAATTACCATTAAATCCATTTTGAACATTCACCCCAGTGTTTTCTCAAATTATGATAGGTGTAAGTGATTAGTACTGTGTCATCCTAGGAGTGATGTCAACATTTATGAAGCTAATTTAATGTAAGTTCAAAATTATACAGGGCCTTATCCATCAAGGTAAAGATGTACAATTCAGGAAGAAACTAACTGACCAGGGTGGGTGGAAATGAACTTCCCTGTTGATTTAAATCGGTCTTTTAAAGGGAGAGTAATGTTTCATAATAAAAGCAGCTCTAATTAATCATCATAGTATTTGGACTTTGGATAGTGTTATTTCAATTCTATCAGAGTTGTAGTTCCAGAGTAATTCAATGACAAAGTGTCTGCCTCCCGCCCCTTTTACTGATGTCACGCTGTTCAGCCAGATCAGAAGGGAGGTGTCCAGGTAGATTGCAGAGAGGGACAATCTTCAATTAAGATAAGGGAAAAACCTGAAAAGCTTGTCAAGGGGGGGGCAGGGATTTCATTGTTTTCATAGGAATAAGAGTGTCCCCTTCTGTTATCTGTCCAGTCTGTGGACTGCATTCCACATCTGAGAAGAGATGGCTTACACTAGGTAAAAGGGGCGGGAGGGGGAAACTTTGCTTGTGAATATCTCATAAACCATAAAGGTTTGAGAGATAAGACTTATATCAATCTTCATGTTTTTTTAATGCCTACGAAATAAAATAAAGTTAAAATGAAGTATTACTATCCCTTTAAACAGCTGAATGCTAGATAGGTTTCTAACACATTTCTCTGCAATGCATTGAAGATTAATTTTCTTCCCCCATTTAAATCAACGACAGTTTGCTGAATTTTCTTACCTCTCATGGTAGAGTTGATTTGCTTCAAAACTGAACTTGTTTGACTTGATGATTAAGGTATGTGTTATTATTATAAGCTTGTATACTCACTTTTAAAGGGATAGTAATACTTTATTTTATTTTGTAGGCATTAAAAAAATGAAGAACGATATAAGTCTTATCTCTCAAACCTTTATGGTTTGACAGATATTCACAAGCAAAGTTTCCCCTCCCGCCCCTTTTACCTAGTGTAAGCCATCTCTTCTCAGATGTGGAATGCAGTCCATAGACCAGACAGATAACAGAAGGGGACAATCTTCTTCCTATGAGAACAATGAGAACCCTGCCCCCCTTGACAAGTTTTTCAGGTGTTTCCCTTATCTTAATTGAAGATTGTCCCTCTCTGCAGTCTACCTGGGCACTTCCCTTCTGCTCTGGCTGAGCAGTGTTACATCAGTAAAAGGGGCGGGTGGGGGATACTTTGTCATATATATTCAGGTGGAGAGATGGACTTCCATAAAACCATGACAGTAGCCCTGAAAGCATTAAGAAAGAACTGTGAGAATGACTTAGAAAATATCCTACTAACATCAGTGGCCTCATATAGCAGGAGCACCACAGGATCCAGTGGGACATCCTGTTTCATTGCTACTTTAAAGGGATAGTAATGTTTCATAATAAAAGCAGCTCTAATTAATCATCATATTATTTGGACCTTGGAGAGTGTTATTTCAATTCTGTCAGAGTTGTAGTTCAAGAGTAATTGAATGATAAAGTATCCCTCTCCCGCCCCTTTTACTGATATAACACTGCTCAGCCAGAGCAACAGGGAGTGTCCAGGTAGATTTCAGAGAGGGACAATCTTCAATTAAGATAAGGGAAAAACCTGAAAAACTTGTCAGGGGGGGTCAGGGTTTTAATTGTTCTCATAGGAAGAAAATTGTCCCCTGCTGTTATCTGTCTGGTCTGGCAACCAGATTCCACATCTAAGGAGAGATGGCTTACACTAGGTAAAAGGGGCGGGAGGGGAAACTTTATCATTCAATTACTCTTGAAATACAACTCTGACAGTATTGAAATAACACTTTGTATGGCTCATATACTATGAAGATTAATTGGAGCTGCTGTTTTTGTGAAACATTACTACCCCTTTAATGTGTCCAACCACCTCCCTCCAATATGAGTTCAATTTTGAATAGGGCCACCATTTGCAAGTCATTGTGCTTCTCTCGAAATGTAATGGTGAAGTGCCTGAAAAAACAGTGGCCAGATGTGTAGCTGTCATATCCCACTAAAAAAAAACTGTATAATTCATTTTGAGGTATAAAATGTTATGAGAGTGTTTAGATATTTTATTATGGACTCTAAACAATTTCTCTCTGTCCCAAGTGAAGTCCAGCTATTACTCTCAGCCAAGCATATGATCCAGTTTGTCTGCACGGGACACAGAGGACAGAAACAAATTCATTTCAGATAAGGAGTATCTGTTATGTTTCTTAGAAACTAAAAGCAGTTCAAACTCTGTTACTGGTCTGAGCATAGCCTTTTTATATTAATGGGATAGTAATGTTTCATAATAAAAGCAGCTTTAATTAATATTCATAGTATTTGGACCTTGGAGAGTGTTATTTCAATTCTGTCAGAGTTGTAGCTCAGGAGTAATTCAATGACAAAGTATCCCCCTCCCGCCCCTTTTACTGATGTAACACTGTTCAGCTAGATCAGAAGGGAGGTGCCCAGGTAGATTGCAGAGAGGGACAATCTTGAATTAAGATAAGGGAAAAACCTGAAAAACTTGTCAAGGGGGACAGGGCTTTCATTGTTCTCATAGGAAGAAGATTGTCCCCTGCTGTTATCTGTCTGGTCTTACAACCAGATTCACATCTGAGAAGAGATGGCTTACACTAGGTAAAAGGGGTGGGAGGGGAAACTTTGCTTGTGAATATCGCTTAAACCATAAAGGTTTGAGAGATAAGACTTATATCGTTCTTCATGTTTTTTTAATGCCTACAAAATAAAATAAAGTTAAAACGAAGTATTATTATCCCTTTAATGTGTGGTAGTATAATTAGACACGTTTATAATGGGTCCATTGCTCAGACTGGTCATGATGTAGGGGCTTCATAATTTCCCCAAAGGGCAGAATTATGTCTTTTATGACAAATCCTAAGGTGGTTTCCTATGTATAAAGAGCTCATCCCCTCAGAGTTAGTAATCAAAGTGAAAGGAGAGAATTGTGACTTGATTACTAAGGAGTATACAGATCTGTGAGGCTATAACAATCTCCACTGTCCTATGGCACTAATCCAGTTTGGCTTTGTTCAGTTTATTTCCACAGTTTACAAGAGGTGTTTCAAACCAATCTGAAATACTAAATAAAGAAGCTACTTTGCAAGATAAATTAATAGTAGAGGTTCCTAGACCACTAAATCCCATCTTTAGCCTGTGTGCGTCATTTAATCCTATGGGTTTTGAAGTCCCAGATTAATCTTGTAATTAAAGCCTGACATTTCTATAATTAAGTTTTGGGGATTTCTATTGATGTGGCCAGGAATAAGTAGAGACGTCTATGGAAAATATTCATTGTAATTAAGTTGTTTCTGCCAAACTAATACAAGGATTTGACATTCAGCATCCTGAGATCTGTATCAGTAGTCTGGGCAGTATTTTTGTAATTGTGATCTATAATGTCCAGTAGAGACTGCAGTAGTTTATCTTCCAGGTAAATATTAGAAGACCAGCAAAGTTCCACTGGAATTGGTAAGTGGATTCAAAGAGCTGGACAGTAGCTGAACACTCTGGATGAAAGAGATGCCTCATCACATTACTGAGCAATACAAAGGAGACTTTACTTAAATGGGACATTTAACCTTGTTAATGATAGGGAAGTCTCCAATTAATTGCTTCGCAATGTGATAGATACATTTCTAGCATTCAAGAGGTTAAAAGTCCTGTTTAAATTAGGGTGACCAGACCTCACCTTTAACCAGGGACACATATGAAAAATGCATATTGCAGAGCTGCTTTGACCTGAAATATGCCTATTTCCTATGTGTCCCCGGAGGTCTGGTCAGCCTAGTTTAAATCAGAGGGTGATTATGTGAGCCCTATGCAACAAATATCATTTTAAAAGAGCAAGAAAAACACCTACTGCAGGGAACATTTCATCCAGTGTAGTCCTGCAGTCTGTATTTTCCATAACAGTCCCCTTTAAAGTGATAGCAATGTTTAAAATAAAATTAGCTCTGATTATTGTTCATAGTATTTGGGCCATGGTGAGTGTTATTTCAATACTGTCAGAGTTGTAGTAATTGAATGATAAAGTATCCCCCTCCTGCCCCTTTTACCTAGTGTAACCCACCTCCCCTCAGATGTGGAATATGGTCTCCTGACCGGACAGCTCACAGCAAGGGACAATCTTCTTACTGTGAGCATAAGGAAAACCCTGCCCCCCCTTGACAGGTTTTCAGGTTTTTCCCTTATGCTAACTGAAGATTGTCCCTTGCTGCGATCCATGTGGACAGTCTTGCTTCTGTGAGGTGAGCAGTGCTACATCAGTAAGAGGGGCGGGAGGGGGATACTTTATCATTCAATTACTCTTGAACTACAACTCTGACAGTATTGAAATAACACTCTCCATGGCCTAAATACTATGAAGATTAATTTGAGCTGCTTTTATTGTGAAACATTACTATCCCTTTAAAATGGCCGACTAAGGGATCTGTAACTATAGTGCAGTTAGTTTGTCCTAGAATTGCTCCACTTTTCCTCTATCCCATGTGTCTCATTGACTCTTGCACAACAGGAAAAAACAAACAAGCTGGTTAAGGTGGAAAAAAGGTGATTAGATAAAGGGGAAAATGAGTCAGTGGGACAGCTTGAAATCAATGATCAGATGTTGAGGAGAGAGGGGAGAAAGGATAGAGTTTGTATGGGACGGGGGGTTTAGGATTGTGAGCAACATGTTAAACTGGGGATAGCTGATTGTGATGAAGTTAGGAAGATGTGAGAGTTTGTGGTAAACTGGGCAAGGCTCAGGAGGGGAAAGATATACAGTTAATTTGTGGAATTAATCCAGAAGATTGACTAAGAAGCTATCTTCATCTACTTCCATACAGGACTCTTCTTTCTCCACACCATCTCCCAGTTCTTCAGGGAAATGTCTCACTAGGACAGCAGTTCCAGCTGGTTCCACTACTTCCTTCTCAGTGCCTTCCAGTGTCTCTGGGGGATAGAAACGTCTAGCGATAGACACAAATTCTGTACCCATATCAAGGACAATAAGGCGGTCCTGAAACAAATAGGAAAGGATTTTGTATATAAAACACCAGAGGTGCTCCCAAAGAGTCTCAGTGACACACAAATAGGAAAGGTGCTCACACAAGGTGTCGTGTACTCCAGAGACTGGCTGTTACAGAGTGGCAGTGACACAGGAGAGTAGCTCACACAAACTTTCAGTGTGACACACACAGGAGATGGGCTCACAGAGAATGTAAATGTCCCACACACAAGAGAGAGGCTTAAAGAATTTCAGTGTCCTACACAATAAAGGTATCAACTTTACAAAAAAATTTTGCATCCTGTACACAAGAGAGTTGCTCACAGAATATCAGTTTTACACACAACAGAGTGGTTCACAGAATGTCAGTGTCCTACACAAGGGAGGATTTGAAACAGAATGTCAGTGACCATATTGTGGTGATTGGCTTAATCAAAGTACACACCACACATAAGAAAGGGGCTCACACAGAATGTCAGTAACACACACACACACACACACACGAGTTGGTCAAACACAGAATGTCAGTGGTGCATACTTAGAACTGGTTCCCACATAATGTCAGTAATACACACACAGGAGAGGGTCAAACATAGAATGCCAGTGCCACACACACAGGAGAGGGCTTCCACAGAATGTCAGTGTCACATACTCAGAGTGTGAGTGGCACACACACTAAAAGCGGCTCACACAGAATGGCAGTGTCACACACAGGAAAGAGACTCACAGAGAATGTCAGTATCCCATACTCAGAGCAGAGGCTCACACAGAATGACAGTGTTCCATACTCATGAGAGGAACTCACACAAAATGTGAGACATGTACAAGAAGGGAGTTCACATAGAATGACACATGTGTACAAGACAGGAGCTCACAAAGAATGCCACTGACACACAAGAGAGGGTCTCATACACAATGTCTGTGGCACACATATGGGAGGTGAATGTCACACACACATGAGAGGGGTTCACACAAAAATGTTAGTGTCACATACAGAAGAGATGCTCACACAAAATAACACAGTCACATACACTTAATGACACACAGGAGAGAGGCTCACATAGAATGTCAAATAGACACACATACATACATACAAACATACATACATATACATACATGGGGTTCACACAGGATGATAATGTCTCACACACAGGAGGAAGGCTTTCACAGTGACAAACACACACACAAGAAGGGTTTACATAGAATATCAGCGTCAGGAGATTGGCTCCCACAGTGTCTCAATACCATTCACACACACACACAGGACAGGGGATCACACAGAATGTCAGTGATACTCAAATGAGAGGTCCTCACATAGAATGTCAGTGTCAAATACTGAGGAGAGTGGCTCCCACAAAGCGTCAATCACACACACACACACACACACACACACACACACACACACACACACACACACACACACACACATACAGGAAAGGGGTTCATGCAGGATGACAGTGTCACACACAGGAGAGAGGCTCACACAGAATTTCAGTGTCCCAAACTCATGAGAGATGCTCACACAAAATGCCAGAGAAAAACACACTTTAGAATTTCATACAGAATGTCAGTATCACATGCAGGAGAGAGATTCTCAGAGCATGTCAGTGACACACACACAGACACACACAGGAGAATGCCTCTTAGAATGTCAGTGTGTGTGGTGTGGTGTAGTGTAGTGTACACACGAGAGGGAATCCCATAGAATATCAGGGTGACACACACAAAAGGGGCTTCTACAGAGTATCAATGTATCACAATAAGGAAAGGCACTCCTACAGAATGTCAGGACCACAAACGCACAAAGAATAGGTGCTCCCAAAGAATGCCATTGTCATAAACATATGCACACACAGTAGAGAAGCTCAATTAGAATGTCAGTGTCACATACACAGGAACAAGGCTTGCACAGAATGTCAGGGTCAAACTCAAGAGAAGTGTTTTCCTCCATGAGGGTCACACACAGTGTAGTAACACGTCTTCGGTTGGCCAGAGAAACAAGCACACACACAGGACTGGAGCTCTCTCCATCTATCAGTGACATACATACAATTATAGCTTCTTCTGTTTATTAGCAACATACCCACACAAAAGTGCAGCTCCCATGATTTATCAGTGTAAATTACGGATTGTCATTATCTCACAAATACAAACATGTACATTAGTGAGGTTTACCAAATATGTTGGTGCTATATACAGAATCCTATCAATTTTACTTTGGCAGGCTCAAGACACATCTCTCTGCCATAGTTAGTGTCCCACACACATAGCAGAATGTATGTCCATTTATCAGTCCTGCACGCATAGAAGAAAGGCTTTCTTAGTCTGTCAGTGTCAGTCACTTGAGAGAAGGGCATAGAATGTCAGTCTCACACATACATGGACTCTGTTAGTTTGTAGGCATTTTATAGAGTAATGTAGGTGGACACAGGTAGGATATTGATCCAGAGACTAATTCAATTGTTTCTTTGTTTTTTTTTGTAGTCAGGAAGGATTATTTTTACCCAATTGTGACATAATTAGAAAAGGCTTCAAAACAAATGTTGAACTTGGTGGACTGTTTTCTTACTTTAGCCTTATCAACTATGGAATTCCATCTTTGTCACAAATAATATCCAAACAAATCCAATATACTATATCAACATTAGGCATTGTAGAAAAAAATATTCTTTTCTACAATACCTAGTCATCTTAAAGTGATAGTAATGTTTCACAAAAAAACCATCTCCAATTAATCTTCATAGTATTTGGGCCACGGAGAGTGTTATTTCAATACTGTCAGAGTTGCAGTTCAAGAGCAATAGAATGATAAATTATCTCCTCCCGTCCATTTTACTGATGTAACACTGCTCACCTCAGAGCAGCAAGACTGTCTGGATGGATCGCAGAGGGGGACAATCTTCAGTGAGCATAAGGAAAAACCTATCAAGGGGCTAGGTTTTCCTTATGCTCACAGTAAGAAGATTGTCCCTTGCTGTGATCTGTCTGGTCCCAGGACCAGATTCCACGTCTGAGCGGAGGTGGCTTACACTAGGTAAAAAAGGCAGGAGGGGGATACTTTATCATTCATTTACTCTTGATCTACAACTCTGACAGTATTGAAATAACACTCTCCATGGCCCAAATACTATGAAGATTAATAGGAGCTGCTGTTTTTGTGAAACATTACTATCCCTTTAAGTTCTAACATATTCTAAGTAACACATATGTAATTTTGTTCACAAAATACAATCAAATTAACATTGAGACTTACAAACTATATTTTGTCATTGAAACTATTTGTTTATTCTATAAATTGACTGCACTACATAAAATTATTATAAATGACAACTTATTTTGTGATCCTTGTTTACTTTTGTGGACCAAATTTCATTTTATCACATACAATTAATTTAGTGACATAAAATTAATATGGTTTATTATAAACCACAACAAAATGGGGATGTTCCTGTTCAGTGAACCAAAGCCACCCCACTTCTGGTAGTTTTATTCAAAGTAGCTTTGAAACTGACAGGAAGTGATGAAGCAGCTACTGTCACATACTATGGAGAACTGTATCCAGAGGCTTACCTCTCCTCCCACAGAATGCAACAGAATAATTCTCATGAACCCAGGTGAACTGTAGGTGAGCTCTCTGCACACCAGATGACACAGTTCAGGTTTAAAAAAAAAAAAAAAAAAAATTGAACCCTTTGAATGCCAAGCCATTGCACACCCCTCTGGCACTCAAAGGGTTAGGTACTTATAACTGTGGATTAAAATATCTCAAAACAATACCTACCCTAGTTTTACTCATCAGGAAAAGTCCTACAATACATGTGTTTTCATAATAAAGGTTTACAGCTCCTTTAACAAACAGCAGAACGTATCAGACATTCACTCTCTGGACTGTATGTTCTTACAAAAGCAGGGGATGTCACTACCATGTGTTTCCCTCAGATCCCGAATGTCATTGTACGTTTTCACCCCTATTTTGTACAATGCTGCAGAATATGTTGGCGCTCAATAAATAAAGGATAATAAAAATAATGTTCTGTGAAACACCCATGATAATTATTAGACACACATGGATTCTAGGAGGGCATCTTCACTTCCCTTCTAATAAAAACATGTGTATGTGCGCATGCGCACGCACACCCACACCCATACACACACACCCACACACATACATACATACACACACACACCAATACATACAAACACACACCAATACATACATACACACCCATATCCATACACACAATCCACACACACACATATACCACACCCCACACACACACACACATACACACACACAAACACATACACCCATACATACACACACACACACCAATACATACACACATACAAACACACACCAATACATACACACACACCCATACAAACACACATACACACACACACACACCTCCGACACACACATACATACCCCCTACCCCACACACACTCACACACCCATTGAAGATATAGGAACTTCGGCAGACTGCCAGCCTCACAGAGTACAGCAGTCCTGAACCCAAATCTGTGTTGCAAGCACTGAGTCTGACGTACTTAGAAAATATCCCCATTGATTCAAATAGGGGTTTTAACCCCTTGATTGCCAGAGAGATCTCCAACGTATTACTTTGCAATGCATTTGATACATCTCTAGCATGGAGAGGGTTATGGACCCCATTTAAGTCAATAGTACTTTTCCCCCATACATTACATCTGGTTTGCTTCAGAATGACACCACTGCTTCTTAGTTCATACTCACCGACACCGATGTACTCAGAAAAAGAGGTGCACCATAAGAAACAACTAAAATGACCCACTGATTTATTTAAATGCAGATTTAACCAGTTGAATGCTAGAGAGGTCTCAATTTTGGTATTCAGTGGGTTAAAAGCCCCATTTAAATCAATGACAGTTTGGGGATTTTTTTTATTTGTTTCAAAACTGCACCAGTTTCTTATTCCAACAGCTTCATTATATCAGCTGGAGGACAAAGAACGCATTATTTGGGTGGTGAGGTGTGTGTGTGGGGGGGGCAAACAAACTTTGCTTCTCCAGCCAAAGTCTTACTTTATACAGGAACTAGACCTACAGAGTAACTGGCTCTTAATTTGTTTCATAGAGGGGCCATCCATACAGCTATCATCTACATTATTTTTTCCCCACTGAATTCTGTTTTAGTCTTTAGCTGGACATTAACATTTATCTATCTGGAAATAAAAAGAAAATGCTTTCCAATGCTTTCCAATGTGTTGAGAACATTTCCAGGCAGCATTCAAGGGGCTTACTTACTAATCTACTCACTACTGAACTCCTTATTGGAGTTCCAATTCCCAGGTTCCCCTCTCTGCAGAATTTGCCTCATTCTTTATTTCTCTGCTTTTTTTTTTAATCCGGCTGTGCATGATGGGAAATGTAGTGTGATCAGCTGATTGAATGCCAGGAGTGATGATTATAGATAAGGTTGTGACTGCGCAATCTCCTTAAGTATAATCTGCCTCCCAAGAGCTAGTCAGCTCTCTCATGCGCTCTAAACCCTGATGCCATTTGCCCATGAATATAGAGCCCCTTTCCCCACATTGCAAGTTAAATTTAAATTATTTAGTACCTGGTCGGGGATGACTACCGTTACCTCTTCATTCTTGCTAGTCTGACTCAATGCCTTCAGTTGACTTCAGGCTCAGTGCTCACACACTCTGCTGCCATTGGGGAGGACTAACTCATAAGGCGGCCAAGGATGGAACACAGCGTATGATGCGTGTGTGCGCATATCATGAATAGATCATGCCCAATTTAATTTCTGGCATCTCACTTTGAGCAATGCGGCTGAGGGAACGTGTGTAGTTGTGATTGAAGGGTACCGAAGCTGCCGGGCAGAGGCCTGGCAAGCGAGACAGTTGGTTAATGCAGCAGGACATCGGGATTGGGCCCCAAAATCGGGCTGTCCAGCATAAATCGGGACAGTTGCAAGTGGGAAGGGGAGAAATGGACAAGGGAAGCAAGGAAAGCACAAGCTAGGGATGGGTTGGAGCAGGAAAAGCGGAAGCTAGAGGGGATGAGAGTGATAGAGGTTGTGCATGTGCAAGAGAAAAGGTAGAAAAGTGGGAGAGAAGGGGGTAACACTGGATAGAGGGAAAGGAAGAGACTGAAGGGGAGAGAATGAAGAAGAGATAAAGTGGAGAGTGAGAATGGGAGGAACACAGTGGAGGGGAGACACAAAGTGAGGGAGAGTGGGAAAGAGAGGCATTGATGTTGTCCTGCCTGCCTGCCCGCTAATCCACCAAATACGTTATCTACGTTGTTCAGATGTATAGTATAGACAGGAGCCTGTTTGATTCATGTCTGAAGGTAAGTAAACCTTTTTGTTTGTTTTTTTTCCAAACATTAACACTTTGAGTGCCAGAGGGGCATGCAACACATTGCAGAGCAATGCATTGCGTACCTCTCTGGCACTCAAAGGGTTAAATGATCATTTTTCTTGAAATCTGCTCATTTTAAAGAGCAAG
This sequence comes from Rhinophrynus dorsalis, assembly GCA_037306005.1. Classification (NCBI taxonomy): domain Eukaryota; kingdom Metazoa; phylum Chordata; class Amphibia; order Anura; family Rhinophrynidae; genus Rhinophrynus; species Rhinophrynus dorsalis. Next base: position 112,798,993 of record CM074727.1, on the reverse strand, counting down.
CAAAAGACAAAATGATACACCTGTTTCTCAAGACATGTTTTGCGTTTTAAAAAGCAGTATGTTTTGTATAAATTCTGAACTTACAGAATCGTTTCGATCATCCCTAGTTTTAAAGAAACATGAGAGGGGTTTTTCTTTATAAGATTTTTTTAATAGACAATGGGCTTAAATTAAAGACAGACTAAAGTGGAGCTTGGTAAATACAGAAAACTGCAGTTATAATGCAAATAATATAAAAATAGATATATGTACCTGTAGTATGAAATGAGAACCTATTGCACCTAATAATAGCCCCCTGTGACGAACAGGACTGTCAAAGGTCACACGGCGTAAGAGGCAGAGCCTCTACTCCCCCTAGCTGGGATCATGTGGACATTAATACTGAATTGTATAGAAAGAATAGGTAGGGATTGTCATGGAAGCCTGCTCCAAACTTCCCCCACCCAGACTCAGAGGCTCTGAGAGGCAGCTGAGATTGATGGTTTTATGATGGGAACAGCTATTTACTGGGAATGTATACAGGGTTGCTGTTTGTGCTTACCCCCCTACCCCCACCTGGAGATTTCTACAAGAGGTGATTAGAGTCTTGTGTTCACCTCCTCCCCTTTTAGTAACCTTTGTCTGATGATAAACCCAGTGTGTCATATTTTGTCCATGCGGTGACTGCTCCTTTCTCTGAACTGTATTAAAATGATGTGCTGTTTGAAAATAAAGCAGTTTGTGATTTACCAAGAAGGAGCTTGTTTGTCTCTCTCTGAAGTATCCAGGTGTATTGCTGTTTGTCGTCCAGTATAGAGCAGTTACTCATAGAGAAGTGCCAGGGGATTAGATAGACTATTCTATACAAACCGAAGCCATCAATGCAGTATATTCTGCATTGCCAGTGGATACAGGACTCCAAGTTCCAAGTCTTAGTGCTTAGTATAGCACTAAGATGGACAGAAACTCCAAATGGCACCTATGACTTTGCCCTTGCTCCTTAATACAAGAGAAATCATCTTTCTGTCCTAGCTGACAGTTGCTAACAGGTCAACAGGACCTCAAACTCTGTGGACTGCACATTGTAATCTTACCCCTTTAAAGTACAGCAACGTTTCTCCATAAATTAAGTTTTTCCACCATAGAGAGTGTAATTACAATGCTGTACAGTGTCTAGTTTGTGTGTAATTAGGTTACAAAGCGTCCCCCCTCCCCCACCCCTTTTTACATACGTAACACCGACTCCCCTCAGATCTGTTATTTAAGTCATCTGGCTGGACAGATCACAGCGAGGGACAATCTTCTGTCCATCAGTATAAGGAAAACCCTTCCCTCCTTGACGAAGGCTGGCAGGTTTTCCCTGATGCTCACAGAAGATTGTCCCTTGTCCCATTTCATCTGGACCAACTTGCTGATCTGAGGAGAGGCAGCATTACATATGTAAACGGGGGACAACTAGAGTAAAGATGACTAAAAGGAGATCTTATCACATTGTACAAGTATTTGAGAGGTCAATACAAGGATCTCTGTGGTGAGATATTTATTCCAAGGCCTGATCAAATGACCAGGGGACACCCCTTGAGATTAGGGGAAAGGAGATCTAGACTTCAGCAGAGGAAGGGGTTTTTACAGTAAGGTCTGTTAAATTATGGAATTCCTTGCCCAAGGATGTGGTTATGGCAGATACAATGGATACATTTAAGAGAAGATTAGATACATTTCTTTCAAAAGGGAACACACAGGGTTATACTGTATATTAGTAGGCAAATCGGGAAGGTCTTATAAAGACTAACTTATTTGGTAGCAGGAAAGCTATATAATTCTCATGTCACTGGGTTATGAGGAAAAGGTTGAACTTGATGGACTTGTGCCTTTTTTCAACCTAATTTACTACGTTACTAATTTATAACATGATTACACATGAACTATACAGTTTACACAATTGTAATAATGCTCTGTATGGTACAAAAACTCTGGTGAATGATCAACGCTTAATTTATGGAGAAACAATGCTATCCCTCTAAGGTACAGAGAGGAGTGCAAAGCTGCTGCAGTCCGAATAAAGTGAGAGCAACTGCCATGTCTGCCTCCATGGGCATGACATCTAGGACTGACTTTATATGTTTTATCGAAAACAAAAGCACAAGGACAAAATTCATAGCAGCCATTAGGATTAGGAATAGTACGGTAATTGGAATGTTTATTAGGATGTCTTATTTCTCCGTTAAGGTCACCTTCCTAGGTAAGTCTTTCTGGTAAACAGATTGACAGCCACTTATTGCTATAGGTACAGTTCCCCTTTAAGTCCCTTTGTGGGCAGCACATACACAGCAATGTCATGATGCCACTGTGGTGAAAGATCCTATGCTGGGCTATGGTGCCTTACACACGAGCAACTATCACCCAGTTTGAACTCACCAGAGTCCATCATCCTCCATCAATATGGTGGTCTGTGGGGCCTCCCTCAGTCTTTCCACACAAGTAATGCTGGAGATTGAAATGCTTATCACAAACTCATACCTCACAACATTTCAAATGGCTAAAGAGGGACACTTCTGTTTTAGGTGGTGTCGCTGGGGATGTGGCTGGTGGGCAAAACATTACCAAGAATGTTTAGGTTATTTCATGACCTGTTGGCACCTCTTTCAGTAACAGAATAAATTATTTAGAGCAAAAGCGTTTAATTTACACAGACTATTTTATACACACATGTACTGAAGTTTAATATGAGTTTAACTGCCGTAGAGCAATGTTATACACACTTACATACATACCACACAGTCTGATCTCCTAAAAAAGAGGGACATCAGCGTGAAAAAGAGGGACAGATGGAACTGAGTCTTAAAAAGGTCCCTCCTAAAAAGGGACACATGGGAGGCATGCAAACCTTGCACTCCACATGAGCTGGCCGTCAGCCACCTTTCTTAATCCCTGATAGAAATGTAGGAGAAGGTGAGAGAGAAAAAAATGGGCAAAGGAAGTACGGTATTAACGGTTCTCTTTTCTGTGTGAAAGCGCCGTTAGGTTGTCACTTTATTTTATTGTTATTTACAAATATGTAAGAGCAGCTAATTCTATTAGCACTCAGCAGTTTAGAATGAGGTATAATTGGTGAGGCCCTTACCCACCCCACTCCAGCGCCTAGGATATTAGTGCTTATGGGCAGTTTATTGTGTAATGACATTTAACACCTCTAATTGGTGTCTGTTCTGTCACCACATCCAGAGATGCACAGAAACCAGGACACTGTGTGACAAGCCTAGAGGGACTTAGGAGAGCTGTTGTGGGTGTTAATATCTATTCTGCCCATAGTTACTAATCTACAGCAGCAGATTAAATAACACAGTATGGCCACATGGTTTAAACAATATTAATTTAACCCATTGGATCCAAGAAACATCTCCAATACACAAGACCTTATCCAAAAAAGAGGAGTAATTCTGTAATTCTGGAGCAAAACCACCTGAACCACATAGGAGGAATACATCTTCTGATTGATTTAACGCTTTGAGTGCCAGAGGGTTATGCAAAGCAAGCACACGTAGAAGACCATTTCAGTGAAGGATTTCTGTTTCTATAACGAGATCTCAGCACTGCTGCAGAGCCGCCGCTGGTCCCGGGACCGGATTACCCTGCTGTCAGCTATAACGCTGACGTCAGGGGAGAGAGAAGGAGAGGGAATTTTGAATGTGGATATCTCTCAAACCATAAAGGTTTGAGAGATGCAGCTGGTCTCGTTTAATTCAGATTTTTAAGGGCTACAACATGGAGGATAGTAAAAATGAAGTATTACTATCCCTTTAAGTGCTAAGTGTGCACTCAAGTACCTACTTTCACTCTCCTAAAAGTCCCTATCTAAGTAGAAAACAAATCTCATACAACATAGGCGCTATTTTAAAGGGATAGTAATACTTCGTTTTAACTTTATTTTATTTTGTAGGCATTAAAAAAACATGAAGAATTATATAAGTCTTATCTCTCAAACCTTTATGGTTTAAGAGATATTCACAAGCAAAGTTTCCACTCCTGCCCCTTTTTCCTAGTGTAAGTCATCTCTTCTCAGATGTGAATCTGGTTGTAAGACCAGACAGATAACAGCAGGGGACAATCTTCTTTGTATGAAAAGAATGAAAGTCCTTCCCCCCTTGACAAGTTTTTCAGCTTTTTCCCTTATCTTAATTGAAGATTGTCCCTCTCTGCAGTCTACCTGGGCACCTCCCTTCTGCTTTGGCTGAACATGGGGGGGATACTTTGCTTGTGAATATCTCTTAAACCATAAAGGTTTGAGAGATAAGACTTATATCGTTCTTCATGTTTTTTTAATGCCTACAAAATAAAATAAAGATAAAACAAAGTATTACTATCCCTTTAAATATTGATATGTTGTATGAGGTTCATTTTGTACTTAGATAGGGACTTTTAGGAGAGTTACAGTAGGTACTTGTCATAATTTATGGGATACCATGACAAGGTTGGCAAGCTCAACCCTCTCTTTTGGCCAAAATTTGTGGGATTAAATTCCCATTTTTACTAATATAGTATTATATATGCCTGATACAGGGTACACTTAGCATTTAAGAAATGGAGGAGAGCAGGTTTGTTTTGTGTATTAATATATAGCTGCTGCTATTCCTATGGGCGTGGGTAGTCCAACACAAGAAAAAACACAAAACCAAATATGGAAGAGCGTTATAATATAAAAATATATAAATGTATATAATAAATCCGTGGGCGTGGAAACCCCACCCGGCACAATAGCAGTTACCAATATGAGGTGGGTGTGGGTACCTCATACTGGTTACTGCTAATGTGCCAGGTGGGGTTGCCACACCCACGGATTTATTATATATGTTTATATATTTTTATATTATAGCGCTCTTCCATATTTGGTTCCAACATAAGAGTTGTATAAACTCTTACATTGCTTTACGTGCCTTTAACACTTTGAATGCCAGAGGGGTAGCCAATTAATGTGCTGGCACTCAAAGCGTTATGGAATGACATTATTTAGTAGTATTTAAAGGGATAGTAATGTTTCACAAAAACAGCAGCTCCAATTAATCTTCATAGTATTTGAGCCATAGAGAGTGTTAGTTCAATACTGTCAGAGTTGTAGTACAATAGTAATTGAAGGATAAAGTTTCCTCCTCCCACCCCCTTTTACCTAGTGTAAGCCATCTCTTCTCAGATGTGGAATCTGGTTGCTAGACCAAACAGATAACAGCAGGGGACAATCTTCTTCCTATGAGAACAATGAAAGCTCTGCCCCCCTTGACAAGTTTTTCAGGTTTTTCCCTGATCTTAATTGAAGATTGTCCCTCTCTGCAGTCTACCTGGGCACCTCCCTTCTGCTCTGGCTGAGCAATGTTACATCAGTAAAAGGGGCGGGAGGGGGATACTTTGTCATTGAATTACTCTTGAACTACAACTCTGACAGAATTGAAATAACACTCTCCAAGGTCCAAATACTATGATGATTAATTAGAGCTGCTTTTATTATGAAACATTACTATCCCTTTAACTCTTGATTCTCTGTTCTTTTTTTGTTTCTCCCTTGGGTATAACATGTTTGGACACCCCCAATGTGCTGTTTAAACCAAATAAAAAAAATAAAAAAGTATTTATATGCAACGATCATGTGAAAAATGCACATTTGTTGTATAATAACAGGTAGATGTAATTAATGTGGAACTGCCTTTTTGTAACAAATACTGAAGGTGATTTTGAAAGAGGAATCAAAAATCAAGTTTAGGTTACTAAGCTACTTTAGATTTTTCCCTCATACGGTTACATTTTTTTGCTAAAGATCAAGTAAAAATTATTTTTTCAGCAGGTCACATTTTTAATATTTAGCATCATTTGCATAAAGGGTCAGATTGGCCCTGTCCAAGGGCCACAAATGGTTCTTGGGCCTTGATTTTGAGACCCCTGTAGCAGGCAAATAAATGTTATGCCTTGGATTCTATAGGGCCATTCTATATATTGTCAAATATGTACAGCAAGGGACTAGCTAGGGCCCAATTAGGAGCTTAATGCCTTGGCTACCTCTCTGGTTCCATAACTCCAACTAACCAATAACCATTCTATATTCTCTCTGCCCAGGACATGATAGCCCCTCCCTTTTGTTTGTTTTCCTTCTATCCTCAGTTTGAGGATTTAGTCTTGATAATTAGGCCTACAGGGAATGGATGAGACCTCGAATCACAGCTAAATTCTCAGATTGTCCATATAGTTCAAATGTAAATCAATCAACATAACTCAGACGCTAATTGACTCATTTGTGTGCAAGCAGGAATATCCTTAAAATATGTCCTGTCAGCACCATGTAACTACAACTGTTATTTACATCTGTTATGACCAAACCCTTTGAGTGCCAAAGAGGTATCCAAATAAATCTCTGGCACTCAAAGCACTCAAAGAGGTTTAATAATGAGCTAACCCTTCCTTTTCAGCAACACTCTAATTCCAAGCAGCTTACTCATTGGTTGTGAAGCATTTTTTTTATCCAGAGCACTCTGGGTGGTCCCCGCTATACAACTGTTTCACACAGACATATATATTTAGTGTATTGTGTTCAACAGAAAAAGTGATGTCATTTGAGAACAGACCAACTGCACCACAGATTACAAATAAAAAGTGCCAATAATTTAAAGAGCATCTGTCACCCTGGGACATGTTTACTCTGTCTTACAGAGAATGTAACTATGCCTATATATATTGTACTAACCATTTTTCCATTAAATAATACATTTTTAAAGCGGAACTACCACCCCATAGAAACATTGTTCCACATAATTCCTCATATGGCGACTAGCTGCTCAGTAGCGCTAGTCGGCAGAATTATTACCACGTTAAAGAGAATTCGCCATTGTTCTCGGGCTGACGGGCAGGACGGAGCAGAAACATCTTTCCATAGTGACGTCAGTCCCTTTTGGAGCCAAACAGATCCTAGCAATGCCTCCTAGAGCCAGCTGGGACTGACAGCGCAGGCGTGCAGACGTCACTATGGAAAGATGTCTACGCTCCGTCCTGCCTGTCAGCTCCGGAACAATGTTGAATTCTCTTTAATGCGGTAATAATTCTGGTGACTAGCGCTACTGAGCAGCTTGTCGCCAGATGGGGAATTATGTGGGGCAATGTTGCTATGGGGTGGTAGTTCCACTTTAAGAAATGAACGTTTATGTGTTGGCGGCACGGTGTGCCTTTCTATGCTAATTCCATGCACAACAGGGCTTCCAACAGAAATCATGGGACCCAGGGCATGTGAGACTGTTTAGCCACTCCCACCATGTGTAATGCCCTGCCCACTCAGTGACAACTCCCCCATATACAGCCCAGTGCATTCTCTGTACCATTACATAAACATTAAAAAAAATAATAATAATAATAAAAAAATGCACATGGATTGGCAGTGAACATTATCCAGTTCTTTACTTTAGCTCTAACATAATATATTGTAAGGATATTTACATGATCTTTTAACCCCTTCAATGCTACGGATGTCTGCAATGAATTGTTTATAATTCAAGAGGTTTGAAGGTCTCATTGAAATCAATGGTAGGATGTTTATTTGCCACCTTTGATACAGCTGGATTAACTCAGAATTCCTCCAATTTGTTAGTGTACATGGCCCAGTGATGTATAACAATGGTCATCAATGCTATGTACTCAGTGTTTACACTGGTTATTGTACACAGTTGTAAGAAAATACATATTTGTTCTCTGATGTGAAGCCACATCTGTGTGTGTTCTTCCATCAATAGCACACATGGACCGTAATAACACTGAGAACTGCTACTATGCAGCACCTGGGCCTACAACCTTGTCTCCTGCCCTTGCCATTTTGCACACAGCACACATGAAGGGCAGCCGATCCCTGAAACCCATGTATAGTTTAGCAATAAACTATCCCAAGGAAAGCTGTTGTCTTTACAGTGCATGATGTAATACAGGCAGGCATGCTAGATCTTTCATGCATATTCACTGCCTGCAAATTGTATGTTGGTGCTACATGAGTGGTGACTGAGGGAGAGTTGCACATTACAGGAGCTGGGGCAAACCTGATCTCATGCTGCACCTGGATTGGCTAGCAGATAAGCTGGATGGAACTATAGCTAGCCAATAGAAGACCAGAATGCAATCAGGCCCACTCTATTTCCTTTAGTTCAGCACCATACCTCCCAAATGTCCTTCTTTAGGAGGGACAGTCCCTTTTTGATACCCAAATCCATGTGTCCCACTTTCCCAATCAGGTGTCCCTCTTTTTAGTAGATCAGTCTGTGTAGTGTATGTATATAATATATCACCTGGCTCCACAGCAACAAATCTCACAATGTTTGTTTAAACGTCAGTATATGTGTTTATAAGTTAGTCTGTGCAAATAAAATACTATGATCTTGTTCTAAATCATTTATTCAGTTACATAAAGATGTGTCAATAGGTCATGAAATAACCTAAAAATTATCAGTAATGTCCCGCCTACCAGCCACAGTCCCAGCAACAACAAATAAAACAAAAGTGTCCCTCTTAGGCCTTTTGGGAGGCATGCAGCTATGTCACGGTCATGTCACAGCACTGACACACAGTTCACATATAGAGAGCCACACTCCTGCTTCTATGAAAGACCCAAACCAATTGCCTGAGTTAAATCATTGGCTGTGCAGATAATGCTATTACTGCCCTCCAGGACCCCCTTCCTTCCCAGGCCTGGGGCAGCAGTCCCTCATTTCCACATTGATGGCAGCCTTTCCACATAGTATGGCAATTAGTTGTGCTTGAGGTGGAACTTATCTATCACAGTGCATTTAGAAATGCCTAGTGTGTGATTGTATGTATGTGTGTACATGTGTATATGTATATGTGTATGTATCTATAGTTGTGTTTTTGTATATACATCTATAGTTGTGTTCTTGCATACACATCTATAGGTTTGTGTATGCGTGTGCGTGTGGTGTGTGTGTGTTTTCAGACTAGGCTCATTCACGGCACAGTGTTTGGTAATATTAGCCCGGTAAAGAGACTCATTAACATAAAGTACCTCACCACGCCATCAAAATGAAGATTAATTTGTCAAAAGCTTTAGTATAAAAAAACTGCTAACACAGCATATAAGCGTTTGAAGCAATGAGTTACATAGCCCTCTGCCACTCAATGAGTAAAATTATGGAACTCTTTACTTGTCCCCTACATTATAATAATAATAACTAGTATTTATATAGCGCCTTTCTCCCAAGTGGGACTCAAAGCGCTTTCAGTGCACGCTCTCGGAATTAACCAAATCGGCAGCTGAAATAATAGATGTTACTATTACCCAATTAATAGTACACATTTATTGACCTCGGAAGGATGAAGGGTTGAGTTGACCCTGCTGGGAGTTGAACCTGCAACCTTGCGGTTGGAATAGGCTCCAAAGTCAGGGACTTTACCACTGAGCTATCTCACCAGCTTACCTTGCAGATGGTTTGCTCCAGAATTGCTCTTTTTCTCTTTGCTTATAGAACACTTAGTTTATGTGAGTGATCTAACACAAGGCTGTCCAAATTCAGTCCTCAAGAGCCACCAACAGACCAGGATGGAAGGATTTCCTGATTAAGCACAGGTGAGTCAATCAGTGGATCATTCATTGTGACCAACTCACCTGTGCTTAATCAGGGAAACCATTACACCCTGGCCTGTTGGTGGCCCTTGAGGACTGACCTTGGACAGCCCTGATGTAACAGATAGATGTGGAATGTACACCTGTGACAGTTCTGTCTCTCCATACCCAGCTATTGTACAAAATGTGCAAATGAACAGTTAATCCCTTATGTACCCAATGGGATTAAAATGCACCAACTTCAACTGGTTTACAGGATGGTCGTAAAGGCTACATTCAAAAGAAAAATTGACCAACTCTTGGAAGAAACTACAGTTCTAGGGGACAAAAAAAATCCCATAATTCCCAGTGACTTAAATGGGTCATTTAACATGTTGAATGCAATAGAGGTCTTGAGTGCATTATTTCTAACTAGTTTAAAAGCCCGTGTACACGGGCATATCCTATAACACATAAGGCCAGCGCAAGAAGAGAATGGCCGAACACAGCACTACTCATCCCAGCATTCTGTGCGTTCGGGCAGTGTCTACTGCGCATGAACACATCGAACAAACATACATCTAGCCTTTTATATTATAGGATGCCTTGGAGACGTCCTTAGCATTCAGGGGTTTAGAAGTCAAATTTAAACTTTAGGTGACAAAGGAGTAGCCAAAGCATTGTGAAGCAATACGTTGTCCCCCCTGGCATTCAAAGGGTTAACTCAATGGGAATTTGGAAAGTGTTTTTTGTTTTCTATGGTGCTGTCGGTTTGACCCAGAATTGAATCCCATTTCTTTGTGAAACAAATACTGTAGAACTGTAAGAAAGAAAGAAATATTTGTTTATACGTATGGACGTACCAGTACGAAAAGGTATCTTTCTGGGGGGATGGTCTGCTGATCAAATATGCTGCTTTCCTGTGCTAGCAAGTTGAGCAGGCGCCGAGCCTCGGTGGGGTTGCGTAAACTCTTGTACGAGGTGTTAGAGGTGACAGTGAGGAGAGAGTCTGCTTCATTACTGAAACCTGGCATTGAAGAGAACAATAGAGTTGTTAGAAATATTAAAGGAGGAAGATATATGGTGGCTAACAGAGGGTATATTGAAGGGTAGTAGCAGTAATTCCACCAAGGAAGAAATTTCCACAGGCATCCTCCAGGCTCCGCTTGCCAAAGTGAGAAGGTAACTGTGTGTGCACAGGTATACATGCAAACATCCTCTCCTGCATGGACTATTGCAACAATCTTCTGTCTGGCATTCCTGCCTCCCATCTCCATCCACTTCAATCTATACAGAATGCTGCAGCACGAATTACTCTTCTGTCACCTAGGTTTGTCCCTGCCCCACTCCTCCTCAAAACTCTCCAATGGCTGCCTATCAAACTCAACTCTGATCTCCAGTTATACCCCATCCCACCACTTACGTTCGGCCAATGATTGTTTTCTCTCAGCTCCTTTTGTGTCTACAGCCCTGTCACGTATCAAACCTTTTTCTCTCATTGCTCCATATCTATGGAATGCTCTACCATCCAACCTTCGCCACTGCACCTCTCTGATAACTTTCAAATCTCACTTAAAAACGCACCTCATTGATAAAATCTCAACATGCTAGAAGGCACTGATGGTGATACAATGAATGCTCTTATAAATTATTTACTTTACTGATGTCCTCTATCATCATCAGAACTAGCACTGTATTCAGCACTTGACCCTAATGTACTCTGTATGTCTCCCATTACCACTTCACATTGTAAGCTTTCGAGCAGGGATCTCCCACCCAATGTTTCACTCTACAAAGCCCCTGCAACCCTGTATTGTTTAAACCCTTAAATTGTAAAGCGAGGCGTACATTTGTGGCACTATATAAATAAACATATTCATTCAAGTGCTTGTGAATTCATACGCAAGGATTTGCAAAGGTGTGTATGATGATGTTGTGGGTGGTGGTGGTGGTGATGTTAAGGTGACTATGTGTCCTTGATTGTCCAGGACTGTCCCTGATTTTAAATATGTGTCCTGCGTCTTGGGCAGCCCCCTTCTGAGACAATACAAAATCCCAGAATTGAGACTCCACAGCACAGAGTGTTATAGGGATAGTAATACTTCGTTTTATCTTTATTTTATTTTGTAGGCATTAAAAAACATGAAGATCGATATGTCTTATCGCTCAAACCTTTATGGTTTGAGAGATATTCACAAGCAAAGTTTCCCCTCTCACCCCTTTTACCTAGTGTAAGCCATCTCTTCTCAGATGTGAAATGCAGTCCATAGACCAGACAGATAACAGCAGGGGACAATCTTCTTCCTTTGAGAACAATGAAAGCCCTGTCCCCCTTGACAAGTTTTTCAAGTTTTATCCCTTATCGTAATTGAAGATTGTCCCTCTCTGCAATCTACCAGGGCACCTCCCTTCTGATCTGGCTGAACAGTGTTACATCAGTAAAAGGGGCGGGAGGGGATACTTTGTCATTAAATTACTCTTGAACTACAACTCTGACAGCATTGAAATAACACTCTCCAAAGTCCAAATTCTATGAAGATTAATTAGAGCTGCTTTTATTACGAAACATTACTATCCCTTTAAGCACTAGAAGAAGAATTGTCCATTCTCTGCTGTGACAGAAAATTATGCCTCTTCTGGGCTTCAAAAAATGGTTTCCAGACAGAACTCTAAACACTAATGCGAAAATGGAGGCTTGATCCTGACATCAAACAGGAGCTGAAGTGCAATTTTTTGTAGTGTAATGCTAGCAGACTTTAGGCATGTTGTACATTATCGTGTAGCCCACCACAGGTATCGCTTACTGTCACTGGGCAGTTCTTGCTCTATTGTTTATAACTCTGTGGTATACTTCAGAATGAACAGGTTGATGGCAACATGGAGAACTAAAGTATGGATAGGTTAATTTCATTGAAATTAAAGGGCTTAAACACACATAAAAACTGCACATTTTGATCTTCTAAAAAGAGGGACAACATGGTAGGATAGAGGGACAGATGGATTTGTCTTTCACAGAGGGTTCTGTCACGCCTAAAAGGTACACTTGGGAGGTATGCAACTCCAGTCATCCCTAACGTCTGGCAGAGGATGATGATGAATGAAGTTATAGTCTTCAACAGCTGTAGGTCCAAAGATTTACTACTCATCAAACATACGATGGGAGAAGAAAGGATGAGACATGATAATAGAGCAACAGAGTAAATGTTGAGCCATAGATAAACAGGATGAATCTCCTTATGGATGTATTAGGCATTGCACTCAGTTCCTCACCCAGATTTTCCAGCAGTATCCTCCATCGGTCCTTCACTTCCTTGCGTACCTGTCTGTGGGCACTGATATCGAAACTCAGCCTGCGGTAGCCCTGAAGGAGAGACGGCACATCAGACAGAGCAAGTATTTTCATTGCCAAGGCCCCTGACCTTTTTGCTTATCTGTACTTTTAATGTTTCAAGTGCCAAAGGGATAAGCAACATATTGTATAACAATGTGTTGCGTACCCTTTCAGCATTTAGAATGGTTAACCTCTGATATCATGACTGTCCTGCTCAACACATGATCTCTAAAAACCTTCATCATACTCTGATTGTTATCACATTTTCCTTGTAATGTAGGGCACATGAAGACATGTCTACTGTGGGGTTTCATTAGAACCAAGGCATCCTGAATTATTCTTTTTCTTACAGGATTACTTTTATAAAAACATTACCACGCAACATATTGCCATAGTCTGGAGGAGGAGGAACAATTCTGGAGCAAACCTACTGCACCATATTATTATTTTTCTTTATATAATGCCAACTTATCCCCATCGCTGTACATAAGGAACAGACATACGGATGAATAAAGCAGTTCAATTGGATCAGAGGGCCCTACACAAGAGAGGTCACAGTCTAGAGGACTGTAATGATCAGGATAGTTAACCTACATGTATAGGGGACAAATAAAAATTCCCATTCATTTAAAAGGGGATTTAACCACTTCAATGCTAGAGGTCTCCAACGCATTGCTTCATAATGCATTGGGGACCTCTCTTGCATACAAAGGGTTAAAACCACATTTAAATAATTAGAAATTTGGCGAATTTTCTTTGCCCCTACATATACCTGTGAACTCTCCAGATCTGCCCCATAGAATAGCCCCATAGACTACATTTTTCTGATTTAAAGGGATAGTAATGTTTCACACAAAAAAACAGCTCCAATTAATCTTCATAGTACTTGGGCCATGGAGAGTGTTATTTTAATACTGTCAGAGTTGTAGTTCAAGAATAACTTAATGAAAAAGTATCTCCCTCCCACCCCTTCTACCTAGTGTAAACCACCTCCCCTCAGATGTGGAATCTGGTCGCTTGACTGGACATTTTGCAGCATGGAACAATCTTCTTACTGTGAGCATAAGAAAAACCCTGCCCTCCATGACAGGTTTTTCCTTATGATCACTGAAGATTGTTCTTCTCTGCAAGCCATCTGGTCAGTCTTGCTGCTCTGAGGTGAACAGTATTACATCAGTAAAAGGGGCGGGAGGGGGATACTTTATCATTCAATTACTCTTGAACTACAACTCTGACATCAAAACTCAGCCTGCAGTAGCCCCCTGAGAGAGAAGGCACATCACATTGGGCAAGGGTTTTCATTGTCACCACCCTGACCTTTTTTCTCTACTGTGCTTTTAATGTTTCGAGTGCCAGAGGGGGTAAGCAGCACATTGTATAGCAATGTGTTGCGTACCCATGTTGAGAAACATTACTATCCCTTTAATTACCATGGACAGAGATTGACTCAAGTTGGAGTGTTCCCTGGTAACCCCCCCTCCCACTTACTGGAGCACACCTGAGCCTTTGTTCTTGCTCTGGTACAACACTTAGCTCTTTGTTCCAGCCTCTGCTTGGCAAGCTGTTTCAGCATCCGGAACATGGGGGGCATTTTTTTTGTAGGTGCCGGGATACGCTCAGGTCTTTTTTCCACCTTTTGGAAAACTAAAAGAACTGCTGTTCTGGTTTCTGAAACATACTTGATTCTTTGTTCCAGCTGTCTGAACATGCTTGGCCCTTTGTTATAGCTTCCGCAACATGATAAGCCCACATTTGTATCTTTCTTCTAGCTCTCAGAACACTCGTAGCCAGCTGTTCCACTTGCTAGAACATATTTGGCCTCACTGTTCCAGTACACTCTAGGGTTACTTTTCAAGCTTCCTGAACGTGACAGGCCCTTTTTTCTAACTGCCACCTGGAACTAGGGTTGCCACCTTTTCTTCACAAAAATACCGGCCATAGCATTCCCTCCATAGACTTAACATTGGATAGAAGCCAATTTTATACCGGCTGGGTGGCAACCCTACCTGGAACAATAGCCAAAGTGTGTTCCTACAGGCACATTTGTGCACTAAGGAATGAAATCCGTTCACTGAAAATCTTGAGCAGGTTTCATTTTTTCTTGTACACTGCTATTTTCACCCTCCCATTCTCTGCCTGAGAACAACAGTGTTGTGACTGCCTTCTGGCAGCCAATCACAGCTCAGACTGGAAGTGAGATAGGAAGAAGGATCAGGGCCCACACAGAGGACAAGCTCTGATTTGCAGCCTACACCCTGCCCTGCAGACTTGCGTCCAATGGGTGACTCTGAGACATTAGGTAAAGTTCCCTCCACTGTGAGGAGGGCACTTAAAGAATTAATGATTTCAAGAATTCAACTCCTCCCACTACCTAGCCCCAGTTTATACCCTAAGAGCTGCCCAATAAACAGTTCTCTTGATTTGTTATTGTGTGTCTATGGCTGTTAGTTTGGGTTTGTAATTTTTGTCATTTTTACCCAGCATAGCATACTTGTTGGCACTTATTGCACTCAGTCATATATGGTACATTGTTGGATGTGCAGGAGGATGATCCTATGATGCTGAAAGTCCCTGTGGTATGGATGGTTATGTTGGATTTGTTTATGTGTGATGGCAGGGAATGGTCTAAGACTCACTAAGGGATGGTCTATGTCTGCATATATATTGAGGACTGAACATAACTATAGTCCACCCAATACATTATCTTCATAGAAGTGTATGTGTGTGTGTTATTTATTATATATATATATATATATATATATATATATATATATATATAATTCCCAGACTCTGACATAGTTATGGTCTGGACTAACCACAGAACAGAGGGGTGGAGCTTATCTCTCTAACTCAAAATACAACTAACATTTCATAACGACTTGGCTAACTTTGAAAGAGATTTTTTATGTTAGCCAATCTTTATGTAAAGGGATAGTAATGTTTCAGAATAAAATCAGCTCTAATTAATCATCATAGTATTTGGACTTTGGAGAGTGTTATTTCAATTCTGTCAGAGTTGTAGTTCAAGAGTAATTCAATGACAAAGTATCCCCCTCCCGCCCCTTTTACTGATGTAACACACTGCTTAGCCAGATTAGAAGGGAGGTACCCAGGTAGATTGCAGAGAGGGACAATCTTCAATTAAGATAAGGGAAAAACCTGAAAAACGTGTCAAGGGGGGATTGTCCCCTTCTGTTTTCTGTCTGGTCTATGGACTACATTCTACATCTGAGAAGAGATGGCTTACACTAGGTAAAAGGGGCAGGGAGGGGAAACTTTGCTTATGAATATCTCTTAAACCATAAAGGTTTGAGAGATAAGTCTTATATTGTTCTTCATGTTTTTTTAATGCCTACAAAATAAAATAAAGATAAAACGAAGTATTACTATCCCTTTAAGACTATAGTTTATGAGATATTTAGCTTTATTTATTTGTCAGCTTATAATATTATCTTTGAATAGCTGATCCCTTGATTAGTGTATAAGGATTAGCTTACTGTAAGAGTGACTAGACAGGCAACTATCAGGGTTTAGCTTTAGTCAAGAGTTTGACATTTACCAGTTCACATTAGTACTGCTCTACTCTCAAACATCTAAAATAGATATTTATAGATTAGTTCTCAGGAATGACACTGTTATGCCATACATGTGTCCTATAGGTTAGGGTGACCAGACGTCCCTGATTTCAGGGACAGTCTCCAGATTGAGAGCACTGTTCCTGGATAGAATGTGTTCCCAGATATGTAGATGGATATAATTAAAATGCTGATCAACTGCTCATCTTCCTGCCATCAACAGAAGCAGGCAGGGCTGGATTTCCCAACAGGCATATTAGGCACCTGCCTAGAGCTACAAATTTTGAGGGGCGCCTCTGCTGTGCTGGCCACACACACATTCTTAATTGTGGGTGGGGCCAGAGCAATCTCTGTATCCATGCAGTAGCTTATACACCCCTTTACAGGCTACTATTTAACCCCTTGGACGCTAGTGAGATCTCCAACGCATTGCTCTTTAGCAACCAAGGGGTTAAAGCTTTTATGTCCTTGCTTATCATAGGCCAAAGGTATATACTGTGCCAGGAAACAGTGGATGAGACTGGTGGTATGGTCATAGGAGGAGTGGGGTGTGGCCATGGGCGGGGGTAAGGGTGCCCAGAGTGCCTTGCCTAGGGGAGCCTGGAATGTAAATCTGGCCCTGGAAGCAGGTGGGATGCGAACTGCTTTCTCAATAGGCATACCTTTACACTGGAAACATTTACCTATTTTGCTGTGTATGCATGTGGGGACCATGACCGGGGCTGGGGCAATAAGTCGGCTGGTAAGGACAATTCATGGTTATTGTTTACAGTGCTGCAGTGTATGAATAGCCTATGCAGTATATTACATTCTACCTAACACTGCTGAACAAACCTAGATCACTTGCCATTATTCTTGCCTGTGTTTGCGTGGGGGGACAATGCAAGGCAGAGTCCATATTCAGTGCATGTATAATCTCTAGGGATTTGCTCATAAAATTGCTTTTATCATGTGCCTGTAAAAAAAATGTCCCCACATCTTATTTAAAAGATCGGGTCACCTTAGTAATGGTGCCTTGTTTTTCTTAGATGGCACTGTTATTTTATACTCAGGTCCTAGAGGTATCACAAATAACACTATAACAATGGATCACACTATTATATGTATACTAGTTGAACAGCCCGTTACACGGGCCACAGTGCCACTGCCACCCGGTCGCGGGCCATTCACGTGCAGTAGAGACTGCCCGCGCCACGACTGATACAGAGCTGGACGCTCCTACGGAGAGCCCAGCTCTGTATCAGCCGCGGCGCGGGCAGTCTCTACTGCGCATGACTGCAGCACGCACAGCAGTGTCTACTGCGCATGTCGCGGTGTTACACACAATTTAGCGAATTATTATATAGGATATATGCTATTCTCTCATTTACTTGTATGATGTTATACGTGTGGTCTTTATAAATGTTTTATATTATTTTATTTATCCACTACCTGAGCAAAAAAAGCAAACAAACATCTTTTTTTGTCTATTTGTCTGGTTTAGGACCGCTCTGTTCCATTATCACTTTTTATACATGGATATAATCATGTAATGGCAGAGACACACTCAGGACTTCAATCAAGTGATAAACAGTATGATCAATGTTTCAGTTACACATATTATATATATTATAGTGCATCTTAAACACTAATAGCCTTATCATGCTATCCATGTCTTGTGTTATGTTATACATGTCACATGTGCATTGCCAAGCCTATTATGTTAACCCTTTGAGTGCCAGAGGGGTATGGAACGCATTGCTTTGCAATGCTTTCCGAACCCCTCTGGCACTCAAAGGGTTAAACCACATTATGCATGTATCATATACATATCAGTACTGTGATGTTATACATTCTATATCTTCTTGTGTCATATAATCACATATGTCCTGTTATGTTTTAGAACTGTCCTAATCTGAAGTTTGAGTGCAATATATGTCTTCTTTTACCATGAAAAGCACTATTGTATTATATGTGTATGTGTACCATATTCTTTCATATAGCAATGTGTTCATACATGGGTATTATATGTGCCTTACTATGGTACTCTTTTTGTATCCAGACTCATTAATACTGTTCATGTGCTGTGGAATCAGTCTTAACAAGATCACCCTATATTCTTACACACACATATAATATAGGTGCCCTATTCTTGCAGTAGATGTTATTTTGCTATAGACATTTCCTGCTAATAACTTATTAACTCAGACGGCACTTATCACAAACATGTATACTATTCTCATGCATATAAATAGTAGATTATACATGTGACATATTCTCCCGTGTGATACCTATTATTTAGTCTTCATGATATTTTTCATACTGTTGTATTATTCAGGTACTAGTATGAAAGCCCATATACATGGGCAAAAGTGCACCCAGCTGCCCCGGCTGCTGCCCTGGAGCCGAGAGTAGAGACAGGACATTAGCTGTCCGGAGCGGGGAAGCGCGTTCGGAGAGTCTCTGCTGTGCATGACTGCAGTCCTGTCCCAGAGCCGGGAGCAGAGACAGGACGTGAGCCTTCCGGAGCGGGGCAGCACGTTCGGCGAGTCTCTACTGCTCATGACTACAGTCCTGCCCCAGAGCCGGGAGCAGAGACAGGATGTGAGCTGTCCGGAGTGGGGCAGCGCGTTCGGCGAGTCTCTACTGTGCATGACTGCAGTCCTGCCCCAGAGCCGGGAGCAGAGACAGGACGTGAGCTGTCTGGAGCAGGGCAGCTCGTTCGGCAAGTCTCTACTGTGCACGACTGCAGTCATGCGCAGTAGAGACTCGCTGAACGCACTGATCCTTAGCGGGGAGCTCCAAAGGCTCACAGCAAAGCACCCTGTGTGCGAAACCACACATGCACAGTAAAGACTCTCTACTGCGCATGTGCGGTTACGGCTCACAGTGAGCGACGCATTCTACCACTTTATGTTATAGGATGTTTCACAAGTATGCTTCTTTTTACCACTAGCAGTATGGATTTATACAAGTGTACTTAACACGCGGCACTATTCTTTCAAGTATGATTATTCTTACAAATTGCATAATTAGGTTATATGTGGGTTTTATTCTCACCAGTTATTAGATAATCACCCTGGTTGGTGTTCGGTTTCTCACTGATGACCCTATTCTCAAATGTATTTTTCTTTTTCCTAGAAATGGTGTATTTTCATGCTTCAGATACGGTATCGGGAGCTGCGAAATCTTGCAGAAAACAACCTTCTGCAGCCATACACCAGAACATCCTCATAGAGGAGTTACTCTCCTTACTGTAATTAGCACAAGCTAACGAAAGTGAAGCTGTTCTAGAGGGAAGAGGAGAAAAAAAAGCACATAATCCCTCTAAGAGCAAACCAGCTTTTTACATATGAAGGAATAAAATAGGCATATTGATGCTCACAAACATAGAGGCATATCATCCTCCTCTAGACATCAAAACATTCCCTGGAGTGAGTCCCTGGGTCACTCTTTGTGTGGTCTTGCTCTTTGATATATATAGCGTTCAGTTCATTAAAGGGATAGTAATGTTTCAAAATAAAAGCTGCTCCAATTAATCTTCATAGTATTTGAGCCATGGAGAGTGCTATTTCAGTACTGTTACAGTTGTAGTTCAAGAGTAATTGAATGATAAAGTATCCCCCTCCCTCCCCTTTTACTGATGTAACACTGCTCAGCTCAGAGCAGCAAGGTGGTGTCAAGATGGCTTGCAGAGAGGGACAATCTTCAATTAGCATAATGGAAAAGCCTGATAAACCTGTCAAGGAGGGCAGTGCTTTCATTATACTCAGAGTACAAAGATTGTCCCTTGCTGTGAGCTGTCTGGTCTGTGGACCAGATTCCACATCTGAGGGGAGGTGGTTTACACTAGGTTAAAGGGGCGGGAGGGGGATAATTTATCATTCAATTACTCTTGAACTACAACTCTCACAGTATTGAAATAACTCTCCATGGCCCAAATACTATGAAGATTAATTGAAGCTGCTTTTATTTTGAAACATTACTATTCCTTTAATTCCATGGAAAACACAAAGAACAAATACAACATCTAAGGGTACACCACTTTCACAAAGTTCCCGCTTTGCCCCATGGAAAGGTATTCAGTGTATTGGAGTCAAAAATATACTTCCTGGTGTTAACATTTCTCTGGTGTGAGCCCTGGAGATGCTGGAATAGATGTGGTACCGGAAATATCTTCAAAGATGCTAATCCATATGATTGTTTACACATTTAAAATTTATGCTATAAAAGAGAACACGGTCATGGGACCATGAATTCTAAGGCCGTGCCTGACACACCCTGGGGCAGCAGTAAGGAGAAGATATGCTTGCTGCTCCATACTGCCTGCATTATTTTCACAGGATGATACCTATTGTGCCAGTACGTCATTCCAAAAGTGTTATTGAGACACGCATGTTATACACAATTAAAGTGAACTTTGTCAAGTTACTGGTGTATCCATCAGAAACCATCACAAGGAGAGATTGCTATAATTCTGATTGTCATCGAAGATTGGAAATGTGGCACCTGTTTGGAGGGTAGTAGGTACCCATTGTATGAACTTAGAGGAACTCTTTGAGTGGTAGATGTCTCCCCTATATTATGTCATAGTGATGTTATAGACTTTATCCTATAGCAAGGACTGTGTTCATATTACCATCTTTATATAATATTGGTTGTTAACATTTATATCTGAACTCCAGTATAAGTTTCAATCAATCTACCCGTATTAGGTGTTTAAGGATTTTGGTAGAAAGCCATGCATGGGTTATTGTTTTAATTTTTTGTTTTTTTTTCCATATAACATACCCGCACTTAAATGTTTGTACAAATATAGGCAAAAAGTACAGCTAGACAAGGCATACCATTTTGGAAAGAAGACAATCAAACATTAAATGATGGAGTAACTTGCCTTTTTTTCACATCTCTGGCCCTTCAAATGCACTGACTTTGAAAACAATAGACTTTCCCATTGTATTCAGTAGCAGCTCCTCTCCCAAAAGAAATAGCACCCATTAGTGAGAGCAGACATACCATAGGATGCCAGAAGCACACAACTACCGTTACCAAAATCTGCAGTTTTTCGTACATTCTTAAAAAATGAATGCCTGTACTGAAATGACTGTAACAATTACAAATATACAATTCCTGTCATTTTGGAAAGAAGACAAGTCACTGCATCAAAATAGGGGTTATTTGCCTTTCTAGCCCTAGGCTGATGAGCACAAATGTTTTCAGAAACAAGAGCTATTGGAAAAATGTATATTTTTTAACATTTCCACCACATCAAAGTTACTAACGTTTATGAAAACCATGGAATTTACTACTGTAGTGCATACCTACTGCCAGCTCTAGAAAAAAGGTTTGATATACTGCTGGGGTTGCCAAGAGAAATAAACTGCACCTATAATTTTTATTTTCTAATATTACCTGCCTGCAGTAAAATTGTCATAACAATTAGACACAGGGAACAGCTAGACAAGATGGAAAGTGAAAACAACCAGACATGCAGTGAGCATTCACTTGCCTTTAACCCCATGCTAGGGAGCACAATTGTTTCCAGAAAGTGAAGCTACTGGGGGAAAAAAAGAAACAACATTTTCACCACTTCAAGAATACTAAAATATCTGAAAACCATAGAATTTTCTTCCTGGAAAAAGCACCTATTACCAGTTCAAGAAAAGTGGTACAGCAATTACACAGTTTTACATACTGTATTGTGTGGAGGGAACATTAAACTCCACCTATCATTTTTATTTTCTAATATCTGCCTGCACTAAATGGTCATAACAATTATGGACATGGGGAAAGGGTAGTAAAGGCATGCTATTTGTAGTAGACAAATGTTCACATTAAATGTCTTTCTACTCCTAGGCTACTACACTACAAGTGTTTCCAGAAGTTGGCTATATAAGAAAAATAGGGATATTCCCTTTCAAAGGGGGAGCAGGGGAGTCTGATATTTAAGTTCTTAAGGACCCCCCCACTGTGGAAAAACAAAAACAACTTTTGCAAGTGAGTGACTACCAAAAAGGACTGAGGACTTCTTCAAAGGAAAGCCTCAGTCCCCCATAGTAACATCTACGAGACTGCAGAGAATGTGGTCGTCCATGTCCTTAGCAGTTTTAATGTAGCATCTGAAGACACTGACGGCCACATCTTTACCAGTGAAGTGCTTAAAGAAGCAGTAAAATTTTTATGAAAACCTATATGTTATAGAGCTTTTCCTGCTGAGTGAAACAAGGGCACTCTAACTCCTCTCAGTTGTTTTTCAAAAGTTAAAAAAGTTCAAATAACCAGGAAGCAGGGGAGGGCTGGCCACTTTAGGCCTGAGGGGCACATATGATCAAGTGGCCTATTTCTGCTATCTCTCCAGCCCAATGTCCCACTCCGCCCCATTTTGTTAATTGTATAAATGTCATTAATGTTATGAAGTAAGGTAAGTGATAACTTGTAATTGAAATAGTGGTGCAGTAGTAATATCACATACATTACAACCAAATGGACCACACTAGTGATATCACACAGCTTGCAACGGAAACAAAAGCCACATGAGTTATGCTACAGAGCTTACAGTTGAAATGTTAGTGCACTACTAATGTAGCTGGCAAAACTCTGATTATTTCATTTACGACAGAAAGTGGAAAATTGAGTGAGGCAGTGGCCAGCTGGCCCAGACCTATGAGTGGCCTAGGGGGCAATTGGCCCCCTGCTCCCCAGGCCAGCCCTCCCCTGCCAGGAAGTGAATTTACTGTGCGTTTACTTCCTGAGAGCTATGACTGACAGAATGAAGATTCTAGCACATTCTATGGGTAACTGTCAGTGACTTTCCTCTCTCAAATAGAATGTAACAGAATAACTAATTGAAATTTGACCACTAGACACTGTCAATGGAAAAAGGCCTACAATATTATATATATATATATATATATATATATATATATATATATATATATACATATACCCACTGCTCCTTTAAATAGGTTTTTAACTCTTTGAGTGTCAGAGGGCTTAGGGATGCATTGTGTAACCCTCTGGCATTCAAATGGATAACCTCGTGGTGCTAGAGAGAGAGATCTAAAATATGTATTGGAGACCTCTCTAGCATTGAAGACATTAACCCTTTGAGTGTCAGAGGGGTACACAATGCGTTGTGTGCCCCCTGGCACTCAAAGGGTTAAAAGCCCCATTTAAATCAATGGGAATTTTTATGTATCCCCATAATTCAGTTTGCTTGCCCCAGAATTCCACAAATTATTCTTATTACATTGGCCACACTCTATAGTTACTTCATATTATGACTGTAGTTTGTGCATCTGTACCACCATAAATACTGGTACCGTACTGTGCCACATATAGGTATACTACTAATGCAAAATGAATGTGTAGTTTCCTGTTACCAACAGTAAATATGTCTGTAACCCTATGGAGAGAGTCCAAGTCAATTTTTACATGTCAAAATAGTTTTTGCGTATCCCAACAGCATATAAATAACATTGGAACGCAAATGTCAAATCAAAAAACAGATGGCTGTCAGTAAAACTAATTATAGTAATTTAAACAATTCTGAAAGTAATGTAAAAATGACTAAAGCTAAAATGCAGAACATGAATTAACCCTTTGTGTGCCAGAGGGGTGTGCATTGCATTGGCAATCAAAGGGTTAACCATCTGAGAGAGAAGGTATCCAACACAGTGTTGCAATGCTTTCAATACCTCTCTGGCACTCAGAGAGTTAAAAGATGTACATTGTAGGATGTAACCATATTTATCAGTAAATATCACACTTAGGGCGTGATGTTCAGAAAGTGGTGGTAACTGAAATTGTTTGTAATCAGAATAAAAAAGTTCTTACACCATGATCCGTCAATTCTCAGACATATTTCCGTCATTTTTTGCATCCAATACCGCCATCTCCGTCAAAGGGAAAAAGCAGTCTTAAAAGTGGGTGTGGCTTAGTCTTCCGTCATAATGTAAGGTATTTTCAGAAAAAAATATTCGTTTGGATGTCATTTTTTTGTCTGATTAACGTCATTTTTTCCCGACATAATAAAAATGGTCTAAACTTGGAGAAGAAAAATTTGTTTCAGAGACAAAAAAAGTCTTTTGTTTCTTTGAAAATGTTTGTTTCAAAGACAAATTGAAAGACAATTTTTAAAATCTTCTTACCGTCATTTTTAATTCTTTAGACGAATTTTCAAACGTGACGGATTTACTTATGAAAATATCATCCTTCTTTTACCACCAACTCACGATCTGACAAGTTTTTAATTATGAAGACTTTTTGAACATCTCCCCCTTATGATGGAATGAGCCATGTGCACAAAGAAAGTGGAACCATCCAACTGCACCATCAGGAACAAATACACATTTTTATCCCCCTTTGACTACATGAAAGGTCTCCCAAAACATTGCTTCATAATCATACTTTACATGGGAACTTTTCTCTCTGAAGCACATGGAGAGGAATCACAGGCTGGGTGTGGGCATGTCTAAATGATGCACATTGCATTAATAAGTGGGTGGGGCTTCAGATAGGTAGGACTGAGATGAGAAAAGGTGGGGTTTGACTTAAGAATGAGCAAGAAATGGGTGGAACAGGGCAGGAAATAGGCAGAACAGATGAGAAGTGGGTGGCGTTACCTCAGAAACTTACCAATGCAGGAGAATCAGCCTCTGTCCCGGGAGACCCAGTAATTAACTCTAAAAATAGGAGGCAGATCCTGAGAACTTCTTGGTGTGTTCACAAAGCATTGGAGACCCTCTTGTATTCAAAGGATTAAAAGCCTCATTTAAAGGGTCAGTAATGTCCCATAAAAAAAGCATAGTGTTTTGTAGAGGTTTAAAAAATAAACTATATGTCACAAATCCTATTTCTCAAATCACTATGGTCTGAGAGATATAGGCATTCAAAGTTTCCACCTCCCTCCCTTTCTGACATCAGTGCTATGCTGACAGCAGGAGATCCCGGTCCGGGGACCAGCCGGCAGCTCTGCAGCAGAGGCAAAATTGCGTAATTGGAAAAGAATTACTTCATTGGAAAGGTCTACAAAGTGTGCCTGGTTTGCAAAGTGGGCAGACTACATGGGCCGAATGGTTCTTATCTAACATCAAATTCTATGATACCATGTTAACCCCTTAAGGACTGGTGCGCAAGCACATGGCTGGCTCTTACCACCACAGAGCTTTTTTTTTTCTTTTTTTTTTTTCAGGGCTTCTGAATGGCGTGCAGCTGCACAAGGAGCCCTGAAATCCACAAGGTGCCAGGACCATTATGGATCCCTATGGATGTTCATCCAGGAGGGTCCTGGGTACATCATGGGTCCTTAAGGGGTTACTTAGTAATGGAGGTTTTTTTGGGGGATGGAGGGGAATCCAGTTTGAATGGCTTTCTGAAACCAAATTAAAAAAGGATGTGAAACTTAAAGGGATAGTAATACTTGCAAATTACTAATCCTCATATTGTAGCTTTGTTGAAAAGAAACTTATTGCCCCCAGTGTCATCTCTCAAACCCTTATGGTTTGAGAGATGATAGCGCTCAAAGTTCCCCCCTCCCCCCCCCCTTCCCTGACTGAACGATGAGCGCTGACTGCAGGGGAAGCTGTCGTACAACAGTCTTGTGTGCATCAGGCTGCTCTGCAACATTGCTGAGATCGCGTTTATAAAAAATAATTCTTTCACTGAAACGGTCTTCTTGGTTTGCAAGCACATGTAGAAGACCATTTTAGTGAAAGATTTATTTTTTATAAACGTGATCTCTGCAATGCTGCAGAGCCGTCTGATGCAAGTAATACCGGATATCCCTGCAGTCAGCATTCAGAGTCCAGTCAGGGAAGGGGGAGGGAGGGAGGGAAGGGGGAACTTTGAGCGCTATCATCTCTCAAACCATAAGGGTTTGAGAGATGACACTGGGGGCAATAAGTTTCTTTTTAACAAAGCTACAATATGGGGATTAGTAATTTGCAAGTATTAATATCCCTTTAAGGATTTCTGGTAGCTCAGGAGCAAGTCTAGAGCAAGATCTAGGTCACTGAAGTGAAAAACACACCTACATTGACATCTGTACAACTACTAAAACACACTTTCTCTATGTATACGGATCTATCTGGCCAATGAGAGCGCTCCAGATTACAAGAGAGGCTTGATCCAGACTCTACGTGGGAGGGGAGCAGAGGAAGAGTGACAGACTGCGATGCAAAGTTGTTACTTAGTTAACTTAGCCTATCCTGATACAGTAGCTTGAGTTCAAGATGTTTTGCTGCTAGGTGGCGCTGTTGCTACATCCATCTATAAGAAGTTGCTGCTCTCGGCTCTTCTTAGTTATACCAACAGAGCCACCTGGCTGCAAGGAAAAAAAAAAAAAAAATTACATATATATATATATATGCACACTGAAGAATCATCTCTCTGCATTGGGGGTACCCTTATTTTATTCAACAGGAAAAGCCATACATATTATATATATATATTCTATATATCTTCATAATCAGGTTTACTGCCCCTTTTAAGACAAAGCCGATTAATACTACTCTAGCCCTCTTAATGCCTAGTCCCTAGCTCAGAGGTCAATAACTCAGCTCATGAGTTTTGCATGATTTCGGGATATTTGTATTTCAAGGGAACATTTACCCTAGGAATAAGTGATGCTTAATTTGTTTAACATATAAAGTTAAGGAGCAGTAAACTTTTAATTAAAACCTATATGTTATAGAGCTTTTTCTACTAAGTAGGACAAGGGTAATCTCACTGCTGTCAGTTGTTTTATTCAAATGTGATAACAATTCAAACTGTTTGTCAATGACTCACCTCTTCCATTGAATACAACAGAATAACTAATTGAAATTTGACCACTAAAAGGCACTGTTAAAGTGAAAAATCACTGTAATAATTCTGGAAATCTGCATCTCTCAGCAGTGGAAATACAAGTATTTTACTCAACAGAAAAAGTCCTGACATATAAGTCTATGCATAAAACATTTACTACTTCTTTAAAAGGACAGCAATGACTCAAAATAAAAGCAGCTCCAATTAATCTTCATAGTATTTGGGCCATGGAGAGTTGTAGTTCAAGAGTAATTGAATGATAAAATATCCCCCTCCCACCCCTTTTACTTAGTGTAACACTGCTCACCTCAGAGCAGCAAGATGGATCACAGAGAGGGACAGTAAGCATAAGGAAAATCCTTAAAAAACAGTCTAGGGGGGCAGGGTTTTCACTGTTCCCACAGTAAGAAGATTGTCCCTTGCTGTGAGCTGTCTGGTAAAGCAGCCAGATTCCACATCTGAGGGGACGTGGCTTACACTAGGTAAAAGAGTCGGGAGGGGGATACTTTATCATTCAATTACTCTTGAACTACAGCTCTGACAGTATTGAAATATCCCCCTCCCGCCCCTTTTACTGATGTAACACTGCTCACCTCGGAGCAGCAAGACTGTCCAGAGGGATCTCAGAGAGGGACAATATTCAGTGAGCATAAGGAAAAATCTGAATAACCTGTCAAGGGGGCAGCGTTTTCCTTATGCTCACAGTAAGAAGATTGTCCCTTGCTGTGAGCTGTCTGGTCTGTGAACCAGATTCCACATCTGAGGGGCAGCGGCTTACACTAGGTAAAAGGGGTGGGAGGGGGAAAGGTTATCATTCAATTACTCTTGAATTACAACTCTGACAGTATTGAAATAACACTCTCCATGGCCCAAATACTATGAAGATTGATTTGAGATGCTGTTATTGTTAAACATTACTATCAATTTAATTCATCTTTGTGTACTGAAGCAGAGCCATCTTGAAAGCTTGTACTGTCGGTAGCTCCTGAGGACCAGGGATGGAAAGCTCTGCTTTAGACTACACATGGCTATAACTCCTCTTGTAGCTGTGTTCACCAGCCAGTGATCTCTGCTCAATATTACCCTTTCCTGGCCTTGACCCATAGATCCATGTAGAGCAGTTATTCATAACCATAAAAAGAGGTGTAGATGCAAGGGGTGCTAATATTATTCTACTTCTATATAAATCCTTGGTTAGGCCTCATCTAGAATATGGAGTACAATTTTGGGCACCAGTTCTTAAAAAATACATTGTTGAACTGGAATAAGTGCACAGTCGTGCAACAAAACTGATAAAGTGATGTGAGGATCTGAGCTATAAAGAGAGACTAGCCAAACTGGGTATGTTTACATTAGAGAAGAGATGTCTAAGGGGTGATATGATCACCGTTTACAAACACACTCACGGTCAATACAAAGAACTATCCAATTAATTATTTACGCATAGAGCTGAGCTAAGAACAAGAGGCCATCCATTAAGACTAGAGGAAAGGCGCTTTCAACTAAAACAAAGGCAGGGATTCTTTACAGTAAGGGCGGTTAAGCTATGGAATTCTTTGCCTTGAGATGTTATACTTGCAGATACTGTAACTGCTTTAAAAAAAGCAATGGATACCTATCTAGTACAGAACAGTATTGAGAATTATGACAGATGTCTTCAATGCAGATGGATGTTGATCCAGGGAACTATCTTACTGCCATTTGGAGTCAGGAAAGAATTTTTTCACCCACTTAGGGCTAAATTGGAACTGGATTCAGGGTTTGTTTGTTTGTTTGTTTTTCCTTCCTCTGAATCAACAGGAATGTTTTGACATGGGCTGGACTTGATGGAAACATGTCTTTTTTTTCAGCCTTGTCGACTATGTCACTGTGGTACCCAGTCTGGTACCCAATGCAGATGTTCAGGGCATCCCTGTCTAAGTGACCAATAAGCTAATTTTCACACATCTGTTAGGGATACATGAGGAGTGGACTTGAAGAAATCTATGTTGTATCATGTGCCTCAATTAAAGGGCAGCATGCATAAAAGAGATTAAGAGTAATTATAGGGCAAACCAGTCTCATCACAGGGGGGAAATACAAACTGGCATTGATTTAAATGTGGAATTTACATCAATGGGAATTTGAGAAGTGTTTATTTCTGTACTATGGTTCAGTTGGTTTGCCCCACATCTCCTATTTTGTTTTGTGTATAAGGTACAGTGATTTTTGTCTCTGTCACAGACCTCTGATCCTCTCCGTGTCTTTGCTCTTTTCTGTAACAGGTTGTAGAGTTCCCGATCATCATCCCTCTCGGTGTGAGATACGTCCTGGGGCTCATTCCATAGATTCGCTTCCTCTGCTCTCCTGCGCTTCACCTCCCGATCAAAGTACAGCAATGTATCACTGGGGGGGAGCAAAGAATACACATCTAATGAAGTGCCTTTAATCACATTAGTATCTCACAGAGTAAATGATCATTATCTGCTATCGGAATAAGATATAATGGGTTAATGTTAATCAGATGGTTATACATGGGGGAGGGTCTGTAATCTTATTAACCTGGGATAAAGTACAGAAAACAAATACATAATGAATATATTTCAGAGAGATCATGTCATTGTGGAGACACTGTGGAGCCAGGATCAGGTCATTGTGGAGGCAATAAGCAACTATGGTGGGTGCAGGGAGTGATGGTAATTACTCCAGGTCAGTACACTGTGTGATAGGACAGACTGATGGTGGAAGTTCTTTGTGATGGGATAGAGTGGTAATAGGTGAAGGTGGGAGCAGTGTTTGATGGGATAGAATGGCACAGGCTCAACGTGGGTTCATTGAGTTATAGTATTGTATGGTATTGGCTCATGGTGGGAGTTTTGTGTGATGATACAGAATGGTAAAGTTTCATGGTGGGAAGTACTGTGTGATGGGAAATGTTGGGTAAAGGCTAGTGGCAGGAGCTGTGTGTTATGCTGTAGGCTCATGGAGGGAGCACTGTGTGGTGGCATAGCATCATTGTGTGATGATATCAGCTCACATTTGAGAGCATTGTGTCATTGTATAGGCTCAAACTGAGTTCACAGAGTGATTTTATAGGTGATGGTATAGGCTAATGGTAGGATGACGTGTGATAGGATATGCTCAAGGTGAGATCCTGCTGACCCACTAGGGCTCACAATTCATCCCCAGCTTCACTGACAGGTCTGCTCAAAGGGGCATAAGCCTTCCAATAGGGCACTATCTCCATGATAGTAACGGATGGAAATACATGTAGTTCCTCCATGCTCCTATATTATGGGTCATGTAGCGATGTACGTAAGTAGTGTGCGACTTGTAGCTCAAAAGTAAATCGATTTTAAAGTATCCCCTCCCGCCCCTTTTACCTCTTAGATGCACTTACCCAGCTGGTCCGTACAGCGCACAACAAGGAATAATCTTCAGTGAGTGTAATGAAAATCCTGCCGTCCTTTGTCAAGGGGGGACAGGGTTTTCATTATGCTTACAGAGAGAAGATTGTGACTTGTATTTCAAAAGTAAATCAATTTTAAGGTATCCCCCTCCTGCTCCTTTTACCTCTTTGACGCGCCTCCATGCAGATGTGGAATCCGGTTAAGCTCACAGAGAGGGACAATCTTCTTCTTTAAAATGTATTTGCTTTTGAACTACAAGTCACACACCACTTATGTACAACACTACATGACCCATAATATAGGAGCATTAATCTGAGCTACATGTAGTTGAATCCATTACTATCCCTTTAAAGGAGACTAGCATCCAAGGGGTTAATTTAGAGATATTTGGAACATATTTTATATACTTTATTTCAGTGGAAAATTTTATAACAGAAATGGAATAATATAGTTATCTCACTGGTCATAATTCAAAGCTTACTGGGCCATAAGCTCAGAATAAGTGGAGAAATTTTGGAGCAATCCAAGTGCATCATGACAGGCAAATGAAAATGCAAAACCTTTAAACCATTTACATATATCTTATCCCAATGGATGCATTAAATGACTGCTTTTATTAATATTGCATTTTTTATATGATATATGTAATTTTGACCATATCTCCATGTATAAAGAAAATTTTCTTTTTTGAATCACCTTAAAGGGATAGTAATACTTCATTTTATCTTTATTTTATTTTGTAGGCATTAAAAAAACATGAAGAACGATATAAGTCTTATCTCTCAAACCTTTATGGTTTAAGAGAGATTCACAAGCAAAGTTTCCCCTCCCGCCCCTTTTACCTAGTGTAAGCCATCTCTTCTCAGATGTGGAATGCAGTCCATAGACCAGACAGATAACAGTAGGGGACAATTTTCTTACTGTGAGAACAATGAAAGCCCTGCCCCCCTTGACAAGTTTTTCAGGTTTTTCCCTTATCGTAATTGAAGATTGTCCCTCTCTGCAGTCTACCTGGGCACCTCCCTTCTGATCTGGCTGAACAGTGTTACATCAGTAAAAGGGGCGGGAGGGGGATACTTTGTCATTGAATTACTCTTGAACTACAACTCTGACAATTGAAATAACACTCTCCAAAGTCCAAATACTATGATGATTAATTAGAGCTGCTTTTATTATGAAACATTACTATCCCTTTAAGTTACAGTGCCATCATTTGAACACCTGAGCAGAGACAGGGATAAATTCTCTGCAGGTTTTTCAGTTGGGTCGAGTATATACTTTTTTTCCAACCACTAACTATTGTGAGTTTGTATATATTTATCCTACAATCTGTTGTTGTTACATTGATCAGGCACTATTGGGCGCCCCTATTTTCTTTTGTTTCCAAAATCTCTGCTAGGAGATGCAGGGGCTTCAATGAACACACACACACAATATCTATACTATAAAAGAGAATGTGGTCACATGAGCACAGATTCTTCATCCGTGCCTGACATACCCCAGGACAGCAGCAAGGAGGAGACATGATTATCTACTCCATTCTGCCTCATCAAGACATACACAGGGGCGTGATTGGCCACTCCTGTCAAAATCTCTTCAAGGACTTCACCCCTCCTCACTATCATTGTGATGGTACCATGATTTACTGGACCCTTTTGGGGTTGTCGGTTCCTGAACCGCTGCTGCTGCTGCCCCTCTTCCATGGCTGGCTGGAGTCCTGCTACTTCCTGGCGTCTGGAGGTCCTGGATACGCAGGCAGGAACAACTGGATGATGCCCCCCCTGGCAGACTGGAAGAGCTAGTAAATTTAGCTGCAGAGCCCTAGGTGGGGTTTCCAGAGGCCCTACACCAGTAAACCAGCGAGGCAAGTGAATTCGCTCTTACAGTGGCTAGGGAGAGAATCCCCAGCCCAAGCCCCCTCCAGAAATACAGCTGAGACTTGTATTAAGGAGGGTAGAACAGACCAGCCTTTATTGATAAAACACACTGCTTATATACACTTCCAGACACTCTTATCCAGATAAGAATACAAATTAGTACTTGAAAAAGGGACATTTTATCTGGTCCATAATAATCTTCCCTGATTGGTCAATGAAGCACAGCAGGAGTCAATCCACATTCCAAGTTACACAGACATGGAGTATACTTTAAACAAGCCAGAGTGCTGGGTTTAACAGCCCACTCTGCACTCTGGTTCCCCACTCCCATATCTCTTTACAGGACTTACGGTATAACACCACACATACTATTACCAAATATCACACAATGTACAAAACAATGATCGATATTTCAAATGTTATAGTTGTCAGTTACTCTGTCTGGTCACAATCATGTCTTCAAACAAAAAAATAAGATGGCTGACGTACACCACCAACAAGTTACACTGGTAGCAAACTGCACCTGCTCACTACCTGCTCTTGGCCCACCAAGATTTCCCTCCTCACTATCTCCCTCTTGGCCCACAAACCTTCCTCAGTATCCCCTCTTGGAATACAAAAACTACATGGCCCATTTACAGCACTAGTACCCTTCGCTTCCTCACTATGTGATGTTGGAAACAGCAAAGAAATATGCCCCACTTACACCAACAGCAACATTCACATATACTACACTGTCTCACACTTTTCCCCTTCTGTCCTCTCTTGTTTGTTCTTCCTCCCCTTGACCTTCAAGACTCCATGTATGTACCATTCAACCCTTTCAGTGCCAGATGGATTAGCAACACTTTCAGTCTCCTTGCATATCACTCAAAGGGTTAATGGTCACTCATGCCTCCTTCTCTCCCCTCCATCAGTCCATGTAATGCACCTTTAACTATTTGGCTCCAACACTCATACGCAACCCATTACACTTCCATCCATAGAGCTCTGGTATCAAAGATTACTGGCCTCCACTCTGAACTTAGAAATGAGTGGTCTACAGTTAACCCTTCAAATGCCACTCATACAGTTAATCTGTAGTGAAAGCCCGTAGTACTCCCATACCTTCACTTTAGGGTGACCACATTTCCATTCTGCCATTCCGGGACATGTGGTCACCCTAGTCCCACGACTGAGGCTCCTGCCAGCACTGACCATCTTTCTGAGGCTGACACAGAGTAAGAGTTCCCAGTGGGTCAGTGTGTCAGCCTCAGAAAGATGGTCAGCGCCGGCGGGAGCCTCAGCCGCAGGTCTCACTTGCAGCACCAGCATACCTGCTCCATCCCAGCTGTCTTGCATGCACCAGTCCAGCCAGCCAATGAAACGTATTTGCTATATTTGCCAGCCAATGAGGACATTATAGCAAATACATTTCATTGGCTGGCTGGACTGGCGCATGTTGCTCAATGTGGTCACCCTATTTCATTTCATGGCAGCGTGGTTTGAGGTGAGGCTTGGTCCTTACTGACCTACCATGGCACCCGTGCCTTTGCCTGGTTCAAGCTTCTGCAGCATAAGTTTATTGCCGGGGCCGCACCAAACATCCAAATAAAAGCAATAATCTCTTTATTAATGAAACAGTTAAAAATTTCTGCACATAGGGCTGTTGTATATAATGAAAAAAGTAGTATTACAGACCTGGAGACGTCTTCACAAGCAGGTGTATATAATGACAGATCAAGTCTGTCAGTATATACACCTGCTTATGTAGACGTCTCCAGGCCTGTACTACTACTTTTTTCATTATATATGCAACAGCCCTATGTGCAGAGATTTTTTACCGTTTAACCATAGATCCCCAGTGCCTTGGGTACCCTTCTGGCACACAAACAGGTGGCAAACACATTGCAATGTTCTGGATACCTTTCAATCTCCCTATTTTTTCCCCATAAAAACATGCATACAGCTATGCATCGCTGGAGCTCGCCCTTAGCCGTGTTTGTAATGGAGGTTCGTAGGTGATGAGGACAGGGGAGAGAATGAGGGAGGAAGCAGGAGAAAGCTACTGACAAATGAGAGT
Organism: Rhinophrynus dorsalis; assembly: GCA_037306005.1. NCBI lineage: Eukaryota > Metazoa > Chordata > Amphibia > Anura > Rhinophrynidae > Rhinophrynus > Rhinophrynus dorsalis. Next base: position 112,764,421 of record CM074727.1, on the reverse strand, counting down.
GTGAGGAGCAGAACAGAGAAACGGAGGCAGCAAACTTATATTACATGTTACTTTAAAGGGATAGTAATGTTTCATAATAAAAGCTGCTCCAATTAATCATCATAGTATTTGGACTTTGGAGAGTGTTGCTTCAATTCTGTCAGAGTTGTAGTTCAAGAGTAATACAATGACAAAGTATCCCTCTCCCACCCCTTTTACTGACGTAACACTGCTCAGCCAGATCAGAAGGGAGGTGCCCATGTAGATTGCAGAGAGGGACAATCTTCAATTATGATAAGGGAAAAACCTGAAAAACTTGTCAAGGGGGCGGGGCTTTCATTGTTCTCATAGGAAGAAGACTGTCCTCTTCTGTTATCTGTCTGGTCTTACAACCAGATTACACATCTGAGAAGAGATGGCTTACACTTGGTAAAAGGGGCGGGGAGGGGAAACTTTGCTTGTGAATATCTCTCAAACCATAAAGGTTTGAGAGATAAGACTTATATCGTTCTTTATGCTTTTTTAATGCCTACAAAATAAAATAATGATAAAACGAAGTATTACTATCCCTTTAAGCTGTGTGAGTGACGGCACCATGTACATTCTGGCCCAAAGTGCCTATTATGCTGCAGGAGCGAGACTTTCCAGTTTTTTCAGTGTTTCACTGGACAAGTCAGTTAACCCCTTAACGACCCTGGACGGTCATAGTACGTCAAGGGTCGATCTGACTGAACGACCCATGATGTACTATGACCGTCATGGAATTCCGGGCTCCCCCCGCGGCTGCACGCTGTTCGGGGAGTCCTGAACCGGAAGGAGCAATTAAAAAAAAACACGCTCCGTGGTCCTTAACTGACCGCGCCGCGCCGATCGGCCAGTCGTTAAGGGGTTAATGTGACTGCCACTCAAAGTGGTAAATATGGAAGAGCGACAACAGCGGAATAATGGCACATTGCTCCGTTGGCTTAGATGACTCAGCATGAGATCTGACTGAGGAGCAGTGGAGGGTGTAGGCAGACAACAGCAGAGTGGAGCACAAAGTGGTACTGGTAATGTATCAGCAGAAATCCAGCACTTCACCCTTCACACTTTACATACAAGCATGAGAGGAAAACCAACATCCAGACACTGGTATAGAGGAAAAAACTCGGCTGCTGTAAAAAATCTTAATGTGCAGAACTGTCAGTCAACATTCATAGACTTTGTTAACCCTTTGAGTGCCACAGGCATATCCAACCCATTGCAGAGCAATGGGTGGGATACCTCACTGGCATTCAGAGGGTTAAATTGAGCAGTGACTGATGATAGTTCTGCTGCAGAGTGCTCTGTGTTGAAAAAGTGACCATTGAAAGAATTTAAAAAGATAGCAATGTTTCACAAAAAAACAGCTGTAATTAATCTTCATTGTATTTGGGCCATGGGGAATGTTATTTCAATACTGACAGAGTTGTAGATCAAGAGTAATTGAATGATAAAATATCTCCCTCCTGCCCCTTTTACCTAGTGTAAGCCACCTCCCCTCAGATGTGGAATCTGGTCTCTTGACCGGACAGGTCACAGCAAGGGACAATCTTCTTACTGTGAGTAAGGAAAATCCTGCCCCCATGACTGAAGATTGTCCCTCTCTGAGATCCATCCGGACAGTCTTGCTACTCTGAGGTGAGCAGTGTTACAGCAGTAAAAGGGACGGGAGTGGGATACTTTATCATTCAATTACTCTTGAACTAAAACTCTGACAGTATTGAAATAACACTCTCCATGGCCCAAATACTATGCAGATTAATTGGAGCTGCTTTTATTGTGAAACATTACTATCCCTTTAAATTACACAGACAATACATTGGGTACCTCTCTGGCACTTCAAGGGTTAATACAGAAGAGCCATATGAATAAGAACAAACGTTTACCAATTCTGGTCCTAACCAACTGCTCCACAGGGGACAAATAATTCACTTTTGTTTAAATGGTCATTTTAACCCCTTGAATGCTACAAAGATCTCAATGTGTTTCCTAGTTTTCAAGAGGTTAAGAGCCCCATTTAAAATTACTTGGGTCTTGAAAACATTTTATGTCTATCCTATGTGGCAGTTGCTTTGCTACAATAGTTTCAATCAATGGCGTTATTGCAAGGACCAGGTGCAAAAAAATTTTTGGGGGGTCGCCTATAACATATTTTAGCAGATTCTTAACTATGACCTATTGGATCCTAGGGCACATTGGACCCTGCTGGATGCATCACCCTACCAACACACACCTCCATATACATCCATCTAGACCCACGCAAACACGGCTATTGCATCCTGGCCAACATCGAGCATTTTCCTGCTACTTTAAAATTACACTTGAAATAACTAAATACAAGGATTAAAGAAAAAAACAAACAAAAACGGGCAATGCCATATATATATATATATATATATATATATATATATATATATACATACATATACACACACACCTTACGATACACACAAAATGCTATATGCACAATGCAATCACGCAGCGCTATATACAAAATGCTACACGCAATATGCATGCTATACATTATAGGCCAAACGCTATATGTACAATGCAGAATATACACCATAAGCCAAGCACTTTACACAATATGCCGAAAGCAAAGAGTTATACGCCACATGCTATACACGAAACATTGTACACTATACGCTATACACAAAACTCCATATGCAATACGGCAATACAGCATACCTCAAATGCTAAACATCAAATGCTATACGTAATATGCCAATCTCTATACGCCAAGAGCTATACACAATATGCCAGACGCTATACGCAATACACCAAGCGCTATGTGAAATACGCCATATACACAACAGCCAAATGCTATACGACAAAAGCTATACGACATACTCTATACAACAAAAGCTACATGTAATATGCCAGACTCCATGTGCTATACATAAACGCTATACACAATATGCCAAAAGCTAAATGCTATATACAACACTCTAAGAGCTATAAGCCAAATGCAATATGCCAACAGTAGACACCATACACTAAATGCAACACGCCAAACTCTATACACCAAAGCTATACACCAAATGCAATACACTATAAGCAAAATGCTAAATGTTCTAAGCAATACACCATATACAATATGCATTACACCACATGCTATATGCAAACTGCTATGTGCTGTATGCCACACGCAATAAGCTGTATGCAAAATGCAATACTCCATATGAAGAATGCAATACACTATACACAGAACACTATATGTCAAATGCAATACAACAAACACTATATGACAAAAGCTATGCTGTGCGACCCCTAAGCCTGCGATTTGACAATCTCGCCCTTTTGATGCAGGCGAGATTCTCATGTCCCTTTTCATGTGGCGACATGTTTAATGCACCATTGTGTTTGTGGCCCAATAGAGGGTGACATTTTCATAGTGAACCCACTATAGGAAAAATGCTATAGCCATACGCTATATCCCATAGGAAAAAAGCAATATGCTATACGTAATAAGCATAATGCTATATGCACAAAGAAATTAGGTAAGAAGCTATGCACAATACATACAAAACACATAAGCTCACACGCTCTTGCTCACACGTGCTCTCTCTCACGCTGCTGCTCAGACACGCTCTCACACGTTGCTCAAACATGTACACACTCACAGACACATTCACTGGTGAAGAGTTGTGTAAAGCAGTGCTTTGCATACCTTTTTGGACCTGAAAGAGCAAAAGCTCTGAAAATTCAACAAGTAAGTAATTAAAGCAGTCATTGTATTAACCGCACTGATAACACCATGCCAAGAGTGTGGATAGATAGATAGATAGATAGATAGATAGATAGATAGATAGATAGATAGATAGATAGGTGTTCTGGTTGTAGGTACCTGCCAACTTTGCATTGTAGGGTAAAACATTAATATAACAATCATAACATAAAGTGGTAGAATGCGTCACTCACTGAGAGTCGTAACCGCACATGCGCAGTAGAGAGTCTCTACTGTGCATTGTGTGGTTTCGCACACAGGGAGATTCGATGTGAGCCGTCTGGAGCTCCCCGCTAAGGATCAGCAAGTTCGGCGAGTCTCTACTGCGCAGTAGAGACTAGCCGAACACTCTGCCCCGCTCTGGACGCTCATGTCATGTCTCTGCTCCCGGCTCCGGAGGAAGCAGCCAGGGCGGCTGGGTGTACTTTAGCCCGTGTATACGGTCTTCCATACTAGTGTGTTAATATAGTTCATTTTTGTTAGATAAAAGAGACAGGTTAATATCTGGAATTACCCTTCTTAGTGTTTGGAAGCTGTATGTTAATTAGAAATCAGCCATTATTTTCAGCTTATATAATCACTTTTTTGACCGGACCTCCAAATTTATACAGGACACTTATGAAAAATGCACACACCCTCTGCAGGGGTGTGCTAGTTCCTGTACATGATGCAGAATTACATTTTCATACGTGTCCTGCATTAAAGGGTAGGTGTGGTCACCTCAAAGGGGAAACATGCCCTAGATATTTCTCAATTTAACACATTGAATTACCCAAGGAGGTGTCCTGCATACATGAGCCAGCTATAGCTATAAATATTTTACATTATTTCTGCAGTCTCAGGTATTTAATCTTTTCTACTAAAGTCTGCCTTTAGGTTACTCCTAATCACAGCAAACAATGGGCTTCAATAGCGTTGAATGCCTTGTAAGGGATGCTAGCCTCTATCAGATTGTAAATAGACAATTTGCAGTAGACTGAAACAGGTTAAATGTAAATTAAAAAACATAAAAAGAAATAAATTAATGTTGTTTGAAGGACACCTGCCTTCTGATAAATATGTCCTTTTTTCTAGGGAATAGATCCAGTTTAATAATCACTCACAGCATATACAGTGCATACAGCACATGAGGTTATCAGTCCTTAAGAATTCCAATACCTGAAGTGTATTTAACAGGGAGCTAGATTTTCCACCCACGTCTAAGGCTAGTTACTACCAGTCCTACCTGATCAGAGGGCTTTTCTCTGGCTGTTCCTCACCAGAGCAGCAGCAGAAGTAGCGATAAAAAGTCTTATGTTCTGTCATGCTGGGGGTCTGCACTGTGAGTGATGGGAGTGGTGGGATGGAGGTCTTAACATGGGTGGAGTGGGGATGGTATTAATAAACAATTAATTCAGTGTAATTGGAATGAAAAGACAAGTGAGTCACATGGACAGCAGCATAACTGACAGCCTCCAGCTAAACAGCATGATGATGATATGAGGCAGCAGACACCCCTTATAATTACACAGAGAATGAGAGGCTGCTTGGTGTAGGGGGTGTCTGGAGAGAAGCCTTTGGACAAAGGTGGCACATGGTGAAGGGATGATGAGAGATGCCTCTAGTGTGTAGACAGAGATAACTTCCTGGAATATAGAATGAAGTGGGGCACTGTCTTCTCTAGAGAGATGTCTTGCAATCTTTTGAGCCATCTTTTGCTCTCCATACCCATTCATCTTTTTAGAGAATACAGTTTTCACATAAGTTCAGGAGAATATATACAGTGTAAAAAGTTACACATTTATGGCGAGAGAGAAAAAAAAAAGAATTACACTTTAGCATTTATATTAAAGGTTCAGGTTTTTAACCCTTTGAGTGCCAGAGGGGTAAGCAATGCAGTACTTCACAGTGCATTGGAGACCTCTCTAGCATTCAAGGTTTAACCCTTTGAGTGCTAGAGGGTACAAAACACATTGCTCTGCGATGCGCTGTGTACCCCTCTGGCACTCAAAAGGTTAAGAGCCCCATTTAGATTAATGGGAATTTTGATTTGTCCCCTGTGGTGCAGTTGGTTTGATTTATAATTGCTCCTAGGTAATTTTCCTCATAAGACTGCGTTTCTAATTGTACACACAGGAGGAAGACTGTCTCCTGATTCACACAGTATCATACCTCCCAAATGTCCCTCTTTAGGAGGGGCAGTCCCACTTTAAGAGCCAAATCCCTCTGTCCCTCCTTCCCACTCTGATGTCCCTCTGTTTAGGAGATCAGACTCTTTGGTGTGTATGTATATATTTGTGTGCGTGTGTGAATCACATTGCTACACAGTAATAAAGTTCACATTAATATGTGTTTAAACTTCAGTCTTCAGTAGCTATAGCCTGTAGAAGTAAAATACTTTGGACTTGCTCCATCTAAACCATTCATTCAGTTACACAAAGAGGTTATCAACAGGTCATGAAATAACCTAAAACTTCTCACTTATGCCCCCCCCCACCAGACCCCCCCCCCCCCCCAACAATACCACCTAAACCAAAAGTCTCCCTCTTTGGCAGCTTGCAATGTTGGGTGGTATGCAGTATGAAGTAGCAGAAAGATGGACGTGGTATGCCACTATACAGATCTCTGGTAAGACTTCATCTAGGGTATTTTGTACAGTAATGGAAGCCTCATTTCCAGAAGGATATAGATATTCTGGAGAGAATTCAGCAAAGGGATACTAAAATGGTGACTGGTTTACAGGATAAAAAAATATTAGGATAGACCAGGCCTGTCCAGGTTAAAGGGATAGTAATACTTGAAAATAATTTTATTTTATATTGTAGCTCTTAAAAAACATTAAAAATTATATAAGTCTTATCTCCCAAACCTTTATGTTTTAGGAGATATACACAAGTAAAATAAAGTTCCTTTTCCATGGCTGTTTCAGCCAAGTCTGCCATCTAGTGGACAGATTTGGAATCCGGTCCACAGATCAACCGGCAGCTCTTTAGCAGTGCCAAGTTCACAATCTTTAAAAAGAACAACTTAATTGGAACTGGCTTTCAAGCACCCTTTGTAGACCATTCCAATGAAGAAATTCTTTTTAAAGATCGTGATCTCGGCACTTCTGGAGAGCCGCGACCGGTCAAGGGACCGGATTCCAAATCTGAGAGCTAGAATGGTGACGTCACTCAGGGGGACATTTTGCTTGTGAATATCTCCCAAACCATAAAGGTTTGGGAGATAAGACATATAATTTTTCATGTTTTTTTAAGGGCTACAGTATAAAATAAAATTATTTCCAAGTATTACTATCCCTTTAGGTCCTCAAGGGCCACCAACAGGCCAGGATGTAAGGATTTTCCTGATTAAGCACAGGTGAGTCAGCCAAAATGAATGATCCACTGATTAACTCACCTGTGCTTAATCAGGGAAATCCTTCCATCCTGGCCTCTTAGCTTCAATGTGGCTTAGATGACCAGAGGTTTAGCTGTCATGTAAGAAGGTTTTACTTCACCTAGAGGGTGGTAGATAAGTGGAATAGCCTACCAAGAGAATTGATAGAAGTTAATACAGTGAGGGAATTGAAGCATGCATGGGATAAGCATAAGGCTGTTCTGAACATAAGACAAGACAAAGAACCAAATATGGTTTGAGGTTTTGGCAGTAGGAAAAATGTGCATACTAGATGGGCCGAATGGTTCTTATCTGCCGTCAAATTCTATGTATCTGTGTTTCTATGTTGTCACTTAGACAACCTGTCTCTAACTTGTAACACAACAGAGAAAAGCATTCACATTTCACAGGAACGTGGTGGTCTCAGACATCTATCAAGGATTTTTAGGTTACTTCATGATTTATCGACAACGTTTTATGTAACTGAGTAAATTATTTATAACAAGACCAGAGAATATTATTTACACAGACTAATTTATAAACACATATACTAAAGTTTGGACAAACAATGTGAGTTTTATTGCTGTGGAGCAATGTGATACACTTATATACACACCACATAGCAAGGACATGCACAGATATTCTGGAGGGAAGGGGCTTCAAATGAAAAAAAAAGGGCACTTCTCTCACCATCCCTGTCACATCCAATGGCAGCATCTCCGTGTCGTGCAAGGTGTAAGTGGAGAGGATCAGACACGCAAGAGGAGAAGACCCCGGCGGCACGTAAAAAGGACCTGGGCTGGCCGGCATGTTAAAGGGACCTTACACTAGGCTGACCAGACCTCACCTTTAACCGGGGACACACAGGAAATAGGCATATTTCAGCACTTCACTGAAATCAAAGCAGCCCTGCAGTATGCATTTTTCATATGCGTCCCCGGTTAAAGGTGAGGTCTGGTCACCCTACCTTACACTTAAAAAGGACCTGGACGTAAAAGGAGAGGAGAGGAGAGCAGGCCCTCCCCCCCCGGTAATCAAAATTGAAAAACAGACTGGGATAAGATAAAAATCGGACTGATTAAATTTTTTTTTTGTTAAAAGGGCACTTTGGACAAAAAGGGCAGGTGCTCAAGCCCCCCTTGGTGTCTATGTGTGCACGTGCCTGCAACATAGTCTGATCTCCTAAAAAGAGGGACATCAGGGTAGGAAAGAGGAATTTGTGTCTCAAAGAGGAACTGTCTCTCTTAAAGAGGGACACTTGGAGGGTATGGTTTTGTTTTCTGCATAATGCTCCTCCAAGTATATTGATGCCAAATTCCCAGATTTCCAGGGACAGTCTCCGATTTGGGCTCTCTGTCCCTGAACTCTGCTGTACCTGGCTTTACAATGTAATGTCAGCCCCATATTCTGTGCTCTCACCAATGCAAGGTTTATATGTCTGAGTCTCTCCACATGTTAATACTGCTTATTTATACAGTTTCATGCATTATTTAAAGGAGCAGTAAACTTTTTTTTTTATGAATATATATATTATAGGGCATTTCTTGTGGAGTAAAATTATGGTAATCCCACTGATGAGATATGAATTTTTCCAGAGTTATTAAAGTTTAAACCCATGTTTTTTTACATTAGCAGTGCCCTCTAGTGGTCAAATTTCCATTACTTATTCTGTTAAATTCCAATGGAGTGGAAAGTCAGTGACTTACAGTTCTCCATAGAACATGATAGAAACTTCCTGCCGTTTCCTGACAGAACTATCAGGAAGTAAACACAGTAAATTCACTTCCTGACTTTTATTACTTTGACTAAAACACCTGACAGAAGTTGGAGTACCCTTGTTTTACTCAGCAGGAAAAGCTCTATAACATATAATTTTCAATAGGAAAAAAAAATGTAATGTGGGTAATGTCTATTATGCTGTAGAGGTGCATGTTTAAGTATATGGTGGAAGGTTTTGTGCTGGTGTCTGGCTACGCTGTGCTAAGGACCACTAGTAACACTGTAAGGGACTGTACTTTTAAGAAAAGGACCCATGGAGCTGTGGAAAGCCCCCCTCCCCCTCATGCTGTTATTTATTTTATGATATTCTGACACATTTGGGTGTTTTTGTGTCCCTAAGGGGTTAATAAATAATGTTGATTAGTGCAAGGTTAATAATAAAATAGGCTATGCCCCTTTAAATATTTTTAATAAATACGTAAACGCTGTGGTATGTTTCCAGAATGTTCCCCGATTTTCCAGCTTGGAATGGGATTGGCTAAGGGAAGTGGTCCTCGAGCCAGGTAGCCTATTCTAGGCGGGAAAATGGGGTATATAAGACCCTTGGATATTCCCTTGTACCTCACTTTGGGGCCAGCTTAGAGCTATGTGAATCCTGTATCACCTCCCGTCCCCTCCCCTTTAATTTATATATATATTTATATATAGGTGTTAATTTGGTTGGTTATCTGCAGAAGGAATATGTTGGTTAAAGTGTTAGTAATGTCCAAAAAAAAGTTTTTTGCATTTAGAAGAGCTTAAAATGCTGAGCTAAATGCAAAAAAAACGTATCTCTCAACCATAGTGGTTTGAGAGATACGTTTTTTTGCATTTAGCTCAGCTTTTTAAGCTCTTCTAAATGCAAAAAAACTTTTTTTTGGACATTACTAACACTTTAAGTCTGTGGTTTTATATGTATGTGTGCATATATATGTTTTAAAATAAATACAGTAAAATCTCAGGTATAATACGCACAATTTTACCCCACTTCACCTTATGTGAAGTGGGGGGTGCGTATTATACACGAGACATTTTTTTTTGAAGATTTATTTTTAACGCTGGCGATCCCTTCCCTCCCTCCCCCAGTGCTATCCGCTTTCATAATAAAGCAATAAAGCTTACTGAGGTCTGTAGGCAAACTTCATCTGCATCTGGGTAAATCTCTGCGGGCGGCATGCTTGCATTTACCGGCCGCCCGCCTGCTTCCTTTCATGGCTTTCAGGACCTTCTGCCTCCAGCCAGTGGTACACAGGGCATTACTATTGGCTGGAGATGGAAGGTCCTGAAAGCCATGGAAGGAAGCGGGCCAGCGGCCAGCAAATGCAAGCATGCCGCCCGCAGAGATTTACCCAGATGCACATGAAGTTTGCCTACAGACCTCAGTAAGCTTTATAGCTTTATTATGAAAGCGGATAGAGCCGGGGGAGGGAGGGAAGGGATCGCCAGCATTAAATATTTTTTGTAGCAATGGGGAAAACAAGGGTGCATATTATACATAGGCACTCTTGTTTTCCCCTAAATCTTGGGTATAATATACAACTGTGTATTAAACACAGGTTCGTATTATACCTGAGATTTTTATGGTAAATAAACAAACAAAAAAAAAGGTGAAGTATCTAGCTAATGTATTTTAATTAATGTATTTTATATTTATAGTAAGGGTATAATTGTCGCAGCACGGAGAGTGTTGAAAGATAAGGTATTTAAAGATCTGGTATTGGTGATAGCTCCTGGCTGGTAGGGTACAGGTAAGTTCTTTGGGAAGTTGAACTTACCAGGCCGGGATGGCTGATGAGAGTGTTTATGGTTTACAAGTGCTGAATTATTTATTTAAATAAAATGCTGCGGCTGTGTGTTGCTTTTATTTATTGGGGGTTTTAATTGGGTGTTGGGATTGAGAGGGAGTGGCAAACTTACAGCTTCCATGTCATGTAACAGCCCCAGGGAAATGTGTCCTAGAATTTTCTTTATGAAAAGTCATACATATTCTCAGGAAAACCAGCGGTAATATAGGTGACAAGTAAACAATCTGCAATTATTTAAATGGGGCTTTAACCTTTTGATGGCCACAGAGCCGTCCAATGCAAGACAATGCAATGTATTGGATTCCTCTCTGGCACAAAGGATTAAACCCTTCGGATGCTGGAAGGGAGTCATCTCTAATATTCATTAGGTTAAAAGAGCCATTTAAATGAATGGGATTTTGGGAGCATTTTTTGTTCCCTGTGATGCATTTTGCTTGCTACAGTATTTCTCCACTTTTCTTAGTATATGAGCCCCAGTGTTCAGGGCTGGATTTACATCCCAGGGCCCCCTAGAAAGGGCACTCTATATGCTCCTTAACTCTGCCCATGGCCATACCGCGACTCAATACATAACCTCTGAACCAGGTCCCATCCAGTGTTTGACCTATAACAATCATGGTTGCCTGAGAAATTTTGAAATCATTGCTAGCACTCAATTGGTTAAATAACAGTCTGAAAGGAGGTACACAACTGGTGCAAAGACACAGAGATTGCTCTGGCCACACCTACAATTCAGAACATGGGTGTGGCCAGCACAATTGAGGCGCCCTTCAAAATTTGGAGGTCAAGGCAATTGTTTACTCTGCCTATTGGGAAATACAGCCCTGTCAGTGTTTTATACTGTAGCATAGTAACCCTTTATTTTGACTTCTGCAAGTGCATAATATGCAAAGTCATATTGCATAAATGTTCTACTTCTTGTTTTATTTTATCATATCTTATTTTTTACACTGTTATGTCCCTGACATTGAACAGCCCTGTATCTGTTTGCAGAGAGCTTTCTTTCAGGGACTGCATAAACAGGAATAGTGATCCAATGTAAAAACAATCGCATACAGAGCACTCACTGCTGTAGAGAGAGTGTTACATTTTATCACTGTCCTGATTAGTCGAACGATTAAACAGAAAACTGTCCAGAAACATCCATGGATATAAAAAGTCTATGAAAAAAGTGAAATGTATTAAAAATAGCCTAGGCCATTTGACTTTACATATTCTTTAAGTGGATCATATGTAAAGTCAAAATTAAGGGGTTACTATCCCTTAAATTAAAGGGTTACTATCCCTTTAAAGGGATAGTAATACATCAGTTTTACAAACTTGAATCTTGTAGGTATTTAAAAAAGAAATTAAATGCCCCCCAGTGCCATCTCTCAAACCTTTACGGTTTGAGAGATATTTGGTGTGAAAGTTCCCCCTCCCTCCCCTTAAGTCAGCTCTCTGACTGCAGGGGAATCCAGTCCCAGGACTGACAGAGGCTCTTCAGCAGAGCCGAGATCGTGTTATTGAAAAATAAATCCTTTGCTGGAACAGTCTATAAAGTGTGCATGGTTTACAAGCACTCTTTGTAGACCATTCCAGTGAAGGATTTCTTTTTCAATAACACGATTTCGGCTCTGCTGAAGAGCCTCTGTCAGTCCTGGGACTGGATTCCCCTGCAGTCAGCTAGAGTGCTGACGTCAGGGGAGGGAGAACTTTCACAGTGAATATCTCTCAAACCATAAAGGTTTGAGAAATGGGACTGGGGGCATTTAATTTCTTTTTTTAAATACCTACAAGATTCAAGTTTGTAAAACTGATGTATTACTATCCCTTTAAACCAATGGTAATTTGGGGAATGCAATTATCCCCTTGATTGATTCACTTGATTTATTCAAAAATGACTCCAGTTCATATTAGAACATCAGCCTCAGTTTCATACACAATAGCCAAAGCAAAAAAACTTTAACCCCTTAAGGACAGGGAAAATCTGAGGTGGATTTCACTTAAGGACCGGAGCAATTCTGACCTTTTTGACTATGTCTTTGTTCAACAGTATTTTCCCTCTAAGGCTTTTATTCCAGCCACATACAAATAGGGCTTTCTTTTGATACCACGCTAATATGGATAGCCCACTATTTATTATAGTAAAATTAAGGAAAACAGTAAAAAAAGTAAAAAAAAAAACACCATTTTTTTTTTTAATCTTGTGATCATTTGGGAGCAATGGGTTAAATTTTTATGGAGACTGCATGAAAGGTATGACTGGTCAGTCATACCTACAAAATGGACAATTTTAAGTGGGCACTGTCTCCCCTGGGTGAAAATCCCAATGTCTCCTTTTCCCACCCTATTTTCCCACTTTTTATTGATGACATTTGGTGATATGTATGAGTGTATTACATGGTTCCACAACAATCACACTACCAATTTTGTTTCTTGACATGTTTGTTTTTTTTTTTTAAATAAAATTTTATTTTTGTAAAAAAAAAAAAAAAATTATGTTAAAAAAAAATTTTTTGCAGATCAGAAATTGACCTGCATCCAGCCAGCCTCCAGCACCAGCAGTGAAGGGGTTAATACCCCCAGCTTCTGCATTTTTTTTTCCATTAGGTGTCTCCTCTCTGCTTCTCTGTCCCTTACTTTGATCGTAAGGGACAGAGAGGAGAGACAGAGGCAGTATGCATTTCATACTACCTCATTCATTCAAAATGCCAGTACATGTGATCGCTGCTGCAGCGATCACATGACCCAGCACAAGTGAGAAGGGCTCAGACTGAACGCTCCAATACAGGAGCGCTCAGTTTCAGCCTGGAATTAATGATAGCGGCGTGCATGGAGACACACTGCTATCATTTAACCCATGACGGTCCAGGACCATCATGGGTCGTTAAGGGGTTAATCAAAGGAAACACCCCGTTTTTATAATATATAGAGGCCCATACTTAGAAAAGAAAACAGAAGCAATTCTGCGGCAATTCAACTGCATTATAGGAGACAAATTGATGGTGGTTGAAAGGATGAATTTGCCATAAAATGGGTAGGAAAGTGGGCAGAATGGAATGGGGCAGTAATGGGCTGAATGGACTGGAAAGTGGGTGGGGTTATATATAAACTCACCAAGCCAGAGAATCAGACCTGTCCATGGAGACTTGGTAATTCAATCTCAAAACCAGTCTCATTGGCCGATACAGAGAGTTCTGAGGTATTAATTTTTGTTTTCTCTGTATAGCCAGACAGCAAGTCAGGTGGTTAAGACTACAGAGCCATATTAAGCTAAAGAGTTACAATGCTGGAGCAAACCAGCTGAACTATAGGGAACAGATAATGCAAACAAGAGGAAGCACTCGGAGTGAACCTTGTTACATTTTAATAAAAGATAAATAATAACAAAGTGGGAGTGATATAAGTAAACACATGAGAGTGTTCAAATGCTAAAAGGGTGAGGTGAAACACGGATGCATTTCATTCCTATGATCTGCCCTTCACCTGAAAAGTAGCAGACATAGGCACAAAACACATCAATGTTTTCTACCACCCACCAGCATATGACCACTTTCATGTATTGCCATACCTGGGAACTTCATGGTTGGGGCTGCCTGGAGGAGAGCCCTCTGGTGCCGATTAGGGGAGAGAAATGACGCGATTTGTGCCATAAAAAGGGGTGGGGCTTAATCATGAGGGGGCGGGGCTTCAAAAACAAGAAAAATAGCTCCATAGACTGGGGAAGGAGGAGAAGAGGGTGGGAAGTGGGAGGAATAGGATAGGATTAAGCACAAGTGGGCAGAGTTTCATAAGAAACTCCCCACATCCGGAGAATCAGACTCTGCCCCAGAGATCTAGTAATTCAGTGTGAAAACGAGGGCGAGGGACAATTTTCAGTAAGCAAAAGGAAAATCCTGCCCTCCTTCGTCAAGGGAGGCTGGGTTTTTCTTATCCTTACTGACTGAAGATTGTCCCTCACTGCATCCGTCCGTTCCCACAACTGGATTCCAAACTTAATGGGAGGCGGCCAGAAGGGTGCAGGAGGGGGATATTTTTGGCTTGAATAGAGCTTGAACTACAACACTATAAGTAATGAAATATAGAGCTACATGTTAAAAAAAAATATATACAAAGAAGAATCAGACATCAACTATAATAGAAGTATTACTATCTCTTTAACCCCTTAACGACCCTTGACGGTCTTGGTATGTCATGGGTAAAAGTGACTGAACGAGCCACGACGTACCAGAACTGCCATGGATTTCAGGGCTCCCCGCGCGGCTGCACACCGTTCAGGGAGCCCTGAGTCAAACAAATAAAAAAAAAAAAAATATGCTCCGTGGTCCTTTAGTGACCGCCACATGCCTGCGCGGCCGGTCGTTAAGGGGTTAAGCTTTCGATAGTAAGGTGGTTGTTTGTTTCTTTGTTTTAACAAATAATTATTCCCCTAAATTACAATTGAATTAAAAGTGACTTAACCCCATGAATGCTAGATAGGCCTCAATGCATTGTAAAGCTTTCAAGAGATTAAAAGACCCTTTAAAACCTTTGGATTCCAGAAGGGTATACAACATATCACAGAGCACTTAAAGGGTTAAATGAATGGGGATTTTTGTGTGTTCCCCATGGTGCAGTTGGTTGTCCTAGAATTGAAATTCATTATACATGTCCTGGTGTGTATATACTGGTCTGTAGAGCTATATTTCTTCTCCCAGTATAGTTGGGCAGCAAGTCAGGTGATTAAGTAATTTACACTGCTGTGCTAGCATATGACACTGCCTTAACCACATAGCTATGCATTTATTGTACTGTGTATTGAATTCCACTATTGACATATACATCAGGGGGAGGGGAGGGGGAGACCAGCTGCAGCCCTCAAGTCCCTCCCTGATGTATATTGTTCCTGTTAAAGGGATAGTAATGTTTCATAATAAAAGCAGCTCTAATTAATCTTCATTGTATTTGGACTTTGGAGAGTGTTATTTCAATTCTGTCAGAGGTGTAGTTCCAGAGTAATTCAATGACAAAGTGTCCCCCTCCCTCCCCTTTTACTGATGTCACACTGTTCAGCCAGAGCAGAAGGGAGGTGCCCAGGTAGACTGCAGAGAGGGACAATCTTCAATTAAGATAAGGGAAAAACCTGAAAAACTTGTCAAGGGGGGGGGCATGGTTTTCATTGTTCTCATAGGAATACAAGTGTCCCCTTCTGTTATCTGTCCAGTCTATGGACTGCATTCCACATCTGAGAAGAGATTGCTTACACTAGGTAAAAGGGGCAGGAGGGGAAACTTTGCTTGTGAATATCTCATAAACCATAAAGGTTTGAGAGATAAGACTTATATCGTTCTTCATGTTTTTTTTAATGCCTACAAAATAAAATAAAGTTAAAACGAAGTATTACTATCCCTTTAAGGTCAGCTGAGAATGACGGGATCTGTATTTCATTAACTGTTGCAGGGCTGCAGCTTGCCATTTCCTAATGTATAGTGTTTTTGTAAAGCAGGAGTAGTCAATATCTGGTCCCCTTGCTGATGGGATTACATGATGGTCCAATAGTTGACTTCCCTTGCTATATACAGCATTGTTTGGAGACAAAGCCTGTCAATCTGGTCTTTATACACAAAGGAAAGTACGAGGTGAAGCCTTTCCTCAGGTACATTACACCACCTCACCCTCAATGAATGTAATCCTAAATCACCAGACACTGGTGACACAGTATGTGCCATATGTTCAAAGTAGTAGCGAAATAGCTTTTGTCGTTCGTAACGACTTTTCAACGTACAGTGTTGTTGGGATCATAAATATTTTCAGAGAGTGTCGGTTGTGATCAGAAATATGTCGTTTGTCGTGACTGAAGTTGTCGTATGGAACGACAAAAAAAAAAAAAAAAAAAAAAAAAAATGTCTTAACTAAAGACAAAAATTCTCACATTCAGAACACATTCCCTCCACTTTTTTCTTAACGTACAAATTTTGTCGTTAGTTGCGACAAATTTTCTTTTCCACTATATGACACTGGAGAATAGTTTAGTCACGCCCTTGCCCCGCCCCTTTGCCCGTCAGTTCTGGAGTTGTGTCATACACAATGGACATTACTAGTTTGTCATATACGCTATCGAAAATATGTCGTTCATGCATACAATTACTTATTTTTGTCTTTCATACAACAATTTTTTGTCGTTATCCCTTTGAACATACGGGCCTAAGTGTAGGTGTAAACCAAGATACAAACAGCAGCAGACTTAGGGCCCCATATCAATACATCCACAGGTTAGTTGTGTAGGCATCCCTACTTTTTCATTTTTTTTTATTCATAGACTTCACTTACACGTCAGTGGTTAGGCCCACGCATTAGGGTACTATTACGGATGCGGGCTGCTACTGTCGGAGACAGGGGCCGGAGAGAAGGACTGGGAAGCGTCCCATGCCCTGGAACCATACTTTCTTCCGCTAAAGAGTGGCATTTACGGGCCGAGGACAGCCGGCAGAACTATTCAAAAGCCCCATTGACTTTACATAGGGAAGTAGGCGGCTTCCTGATTGGCCAATGCCCTGGGTGACGAGTTTAAAGGTCCCCCATAGAGTTAACATGGGGGAAAGTAGGCAGCCCAGGGATTGGTCGGTTAGCTGCCCACCTACAGAGTCTGATTGGCCAAGCTAGCCGTGACTAGCACCACCAGGATTGGTCAGCCACTTCTAGGCACTGGATTGGCCAGGGGTTGAAGCGGAATATTCAAAGATGCTTCAACCCCCTGGCCTTTGTTGTACAATGTATATTCCAGCCCCTCAGCCCTTTGTCCCAGTGTTTACCTCACAACAGTTCCCTTTTGTCCAAATAATGTAATCATGTCTGGTCCATTGTATGATGTGTACACCAAATGTTTATACCATTGTGTGTTGTGTTCAGCCCACCATTGTATAGTCCCTCCACCCCTCTTGGCCTTTTGTGTAAACCTGTATAAATATGTGTGTCTTGGTTCAAATAAAGTGTTCTTGTTTTACCCTCAACACCGGTCCTGTCTAGTGATTGAGGGAACCAGCGATACCAGAGCTGACGTTTGGGAGGCAGTGGTACTACGACAGCTAACGTGATGGTGGTACGGACCTGCTGTACCGGGAATCACGTCACAGGTACTCAACTCCAAATTTACAAGGCAGTAATGTAAAAGCGAGTCCTTTAATGCGGGTTACTAGCCACCACATTTTGATGCACTTTGTCATTGATTCCAATAGGCACAAATTTAGTACCCTTAGTGCATTTTTACCATTTGGTAGTGCGTCACAGCGCAGGTAATAGAATACCTGACTAAGACCGGTTCTTTTATTTATTTATTTATTTATTTTTTTTAATAGTGGCAATTGAATCGAGCCCCAGGTTCCAGAATCATGACTGGGACTTAAGAAGATGTTACACGATTGATTGCAAAAACCACACCAATGTTATCTGACAAAAAAAAAAAAAAAAAAAAAAAAAAAAAAAAATTATATATATATATATATATATATATATATATATATATATATATATATATATATATATATATATATATATATATATCAATCACTCTCCTGCTAGCTAAAAGATAACCCGACAATTTAACTGCTACAAGAATAGGAAAAAGCTATGGGAACAGTATGTTCCTGATAAATTCAGACATGAAACCAACTAAACCAGCTGCATCTGTGAAAAGCTACAACTCTTTTTCCTGATGCCAAGATCTAGCATTGTAGCAGACCATCCCTTATGTGCATGTTTATATGCACAAAATGCCTAGGTTTATAAAGATCCTTCAAACCCAAGGACATTGAACTGCAGAAAATTTGTAACATGGGCATCACATGACATATACCAGGTGCCCCAACAATGATTGCAGCAACTGAACCTTACCCTTCCTTGAACTTTTTTACCTGGTTGACCAGCATCTAGAGCTGAGCAAGCTTTTTGACTGGCAGGAGAAAGGCCATCTCATTGGAGTTAATTAAAATACCACATAAAGAAAGAATCCAGGTAGGGCTTCCATTTTCTTTTGCACATACGGAACTTCAAAGGTCACAACCAACCACTGGAAAATTGATAACAAGAAAGAATTGTCCTCACTACCTTCCTGACCAAAAAAGTGAATATCACACAGAAAATGACTCACCCCATGGCTGCCCAACCTATGTCTAAAAACGCATCCAGAAAAATTTTTAACATTTTCAAAATAATGACCTGAAATTGAAGATGCCACGGGCAGGCACATGTCATAATACACCTCATCTAGGTGACAGCCCAGTAGATCTTGGTATAATGGATGAACTGGGAACAACCTAAACCCTGAATCAATATCTGTCTTGGCCGGCAATACATCCTTACCAGCTTTCCTAACAAAAATAACTGTGTGATCGAAAGACATATAGCAAATCCTACAGTCCTTTTTTTAATGTGTTCCATATTAAATCCAAACAAATAGCTGTGAACATGCCTCCAGAGATTTCTCCCCAATTATGCCAGCAAGCACATAGAAGGTTTTTCCAGTCTTCAGCTTTCTATCATCAGAAAGTTGCCAACCTCATTCCCTGTGTACAACGGATTGGACAGCCAATATTAGTGATAATATATCTATATACTCTGAGCTTTGCTTTTAACTTTCTCAGATGCATGCAATCCAAAACTACTTCCCCAAACAGTCATGCTGATCCTTCCACCCTAGTTCATCCTGGGTAAGTGATTTTTTTAATTCAATTCTATAAGCTATAGAGCCTCTCCTGTTGAGTAAAACAAGGGTACTCCCAGTTATTTTATTCAGAGTTATAAATATCAAAATGGCAGGAAGTGATTACGATATTTCTGCCTCAGTCTTTTGGGAACTGCTGTCAGTGACTCCCCTCTCCCATAGAATGCAATAGAATAACTACCAGAACACCAAGTGAACTATAGATTGAGTTTTTGGCCAATAAAGGGGGAAAAAAAGAAGCTGTATATAACTATATCATGAGTAAATTCATTTTTATCTACTATGGCAAATTCTGTTTTATATAAAGTTAGAGTATTTTACTGTTTTTATTTCTATAGATATTTTATTCACTACATGACTCACAAACAGTGCTGGTGGAAACTACTAAAAAACATTGATCTGCATTGAAACTGGTGTATATTTTCAATATATTTATTATATATATATTTTCTCAGAGTATTAATAGCTGGAGTTATGTTAAACCCTTGAAGACCAGGGGTAGATGCATTTAGATGTGATTAAAGAGATTACTTTTCCAGTGTGATAAAATCTCCAGGTTCTACGTTATTCTATGGAGCCACTGCACCTGTAACTTTAGAGACCTTAGTGAATAGGCTCAATAAAATAACATAAGATTTGGAGAGTTTATAACAATGGAGAAGTCATCTCCACTTTATCACCTCTGTCACTCCTTAATGCATAACCCTCATGAATGTAAACATGCACTACAAAAGCAATGCATTGCTCACACCCCTGGAGCAGTAAACGGTTTTTATGAAAACATTTATGTTATAGAGCTTTTTGTGCCGAGTAAAACAAGGGAACTCTAACTGCTGTCAGTTGTTTTATTCAACATTTATACCAATTTGAATAATCAGGAAGTGAATTTACTGTATTTACTTCCTGGAAGTTCTAATTGACAAGAAGTGACTCAGCAGCTTCTACTACATTCAATGGAGAACTAAGTCACTGACTTTCCTCTCCACTAGAATGTAACAGAATTATTATTTGTAATTTGACCACTGGAGGGCTTTGCTAATGTAAAAAAACACAGGTTTAAACTGTAATAACTCTGGAAATATGCATCTCTCAGAAGTGGTAATACCTTTATTTTACTCATAAAAAAGTTTACTGCTCCTTTAATGGGTTAACAAGCACACACTATCAAAATTTTATCAAAGGTCAAAATGTAAACAGTAGTTCACCTATTTATAAATAATATAGCACCTATTTGTTTAAAAAGAAGACCAACACTCCTAATAATAATAATCTTCCACTTAACTTAAAGTTTTTCAGGGCCAGAAATGCATTACATTACACACCCCTGTGGTCCATAAAGGGTTAATCTGGACAGAAAATTCTAATTGCCACAATGAATTAGTTCAGAGTAGATTGGTTTTCAAAAATTAATCTTTTGCTCTTTAAACCTTTTAGCGCCAGGGTTGTATCCAGCGCATTCCAAAGCAATGCGCTGGATACACCTCTGGCACTCTAAGGGTTAAGGGCCATAGGCATGTGCAATGCATCACATTACAATGAGTTGCATAGCCCTCTTGTCTTTTAATTAGTACTGAATATCATATCCACGGAGGCAGACATGATTCTTTTTTGCAGGACCCCAAACTCCTCCAACTGATGGGACTTCTGGAAGTGGGAGAGATTGAGGTCCTATAGGGGGAAATGCACTAAGGTGTGATAAAGAGCTGCTTATCTTCTCCAGTAATATCCCTTCTCCACTTTCTATGTTATTCTATGGAGCCAATGCACTAAAATGTTTCAAGTGGGAGAGATCTTAGTGCATAAGCCCCATAGAAAAACATAGGAATTGAAGAAGAGATCTCCTCTTTATCACAATTAGTGCATCTCCCCCTAGGTGTTTTGCAACACACAATCATCTCTACTTTAATGGACACGATACACAGTTCTAATCAAGCGTTTGAGTCCCAGAGAGGTATCCAAAGCATTCTAATGCAATGCGTTGGATACCTCTTTGACACTCAGAGGGTTAAAAGTTGATTTTAGGGCACTGATCTACAGTTAAAGGGATAAAAATACTTGAATTAAAGTTGAGGTCCAAGTCTTTAAAAAAAAAATAAAAAATAAAAAAAAAGTATAAACACATCCTATATAATAATTCGCTAAAACGTGTGTAACGCCACAATCATGCGCAGTAGATACTGCTGCGTGTGCTGCAGTCATGCGCAGTAGAGACTGCCAGCGACGAGGCTGATAGAGCGTGGCGCTCCGAAGGAGCTTCCCGCTTTGTATCAGTAGCGGAGCGGGTAGTCTCTACTGTGCATGACTGCACCGCGACCGGCTGCCAGCGGCACTGTGGCCAGTGTAACGGGCTCTTCATCTAGTAATACTATATTTGAACACTTACAATTTTGTAGTTCAAGAGCAATTCAGTCGTAAAGGATCCCCCTCCTGCCCCTTCTGGCCGCCTCCCATTAGATGTGGAATCAGGTTGTGGGACCGGACGGATGCAGAAAGAGACAATCTTCACACAGTAAGTATAAGGAAAACCCTGCCCCCGTGATGGAGGACAGGATTTTACTTTTACTTACTGAAGATTGTTCCTCACCGCTCTCCACCCGGACCAGACTGAGGCAGAGCAACGCAGGGGTATGGGGCGGGAGGGGGATCCTTTCCTTTTGAATTGCATTTGAACTACAAAACTGTAAGTGTTGAAATATAGCGCTGGATGTTTAAAAAGTATAAAGACTCTGCCCTCAACTTTAATTCAAGTATTACTATCCCTTTAAAGCAGGGATAGTAGTACAATGCTCTACTATCCTTACTAAAGAAAAGAATAGAGGAAGTTAGGGAGCGTTCTCCCTCCACGTCACTGGGCACTGAATGGTTCAATATGTTTTGCTTAGCATCTACTTTATAATGCTCATCACTACGAATACAGTGTATTGTTCCACTAGTGTTCTATAATCATCTCGGACATCTGGGGACACCCTACTTAAGAATACACTACACTGTCTTACAAGCAAGGTTTACCAACATCACCTGCTCTTATATCCCTGTTGACATCTTTAGCATACTCACGGTTATTCAATCATCTTGATACTGTTAACAGAGATTGTGCAAAAGGAATAGCATGAGAAGGTAGTCTAGATCAGTGGTTCTCAACCGTGCCCTTAAGCTTATTAACAGGTTAGGATTTGAGAATTCCTTGTTAGAGCACAGGTTAAAGTTAAACTTTTGCTCACCAGAGGGGTCTCTGATGCATTGCTTTGCAATGCGTCAAGAGACGCCTCTGGCACTCAATGGAATAATTAAATTTACTGTGACTCTAATCAATATACCTGTGCTTTAGCAGGGAAATTCACAAGTCTTGGTCTGTTAGTGGCCAATATTTGAGAACTACTGTTCTAGATCATGAAAGCATTACTGAAAAAGGAAAAGAGGATTGATTCTTGGGAAATCCATTTGTACCAAAGGGAAGAAATTTACACTCCTATTGAATAAGTTGGACTTTTAACATCATGAATACTAGATTTATCCAAAGCATTAGCGCACAATGCATTACAGACTTACCTAGTATTCAAAGGCTTAAAAGTCCTACCCCATTTCAAAGTTTGTGTTTTCTGGTAAGATGCTTTGCACCTCCAACCAGTGGGAGAGTCTGGAGAAGAGATCATGTAAGAGGAGGTGGAAAGGAGCCCAGCTACATATAGATTATATATTTACACACACACACACACACACACACACACACAGATGTGCTCCAGCTACACAGATCAGTGAGACAATACAAAACACTGTGCTGAGCACATTCCTACTGATCTGAACCTTCAGAGCACATCTGAGCAGCAGTTTATGGAAGCATCAAGTGCTTTATTGTTGGTTTCCCCCTTAATATCTTAGATGTTTACAACATTCTTAGCTACACCATGATCTCTGCTTTTTTTCTTTTCATCATCACATCAGTGAGTGTGTGTGTGTGTGTGTGTGTTAATAGTAAAAAAAGGGAGGCATACTGATAGTAGGCATCCCTAATTGTTGTCAGGTCCTCTATATTGCTAAGAGGACAACTCCCCCCCGCCACAGAAAAGCAAAGTGAGGGAGGAGATTAAATGAGTTCAATACACTGCAATGCAATAACAGTATCTATAATAGCTCAGATTAGCTGGTGGCATCTCTCATTCTTGATTGGCTGAAGCCATGCCAAATACTAGACATGCAGGACACCTGAACACTTGTGTCAGCCTGGGGCAAGAAAGCTGGAAAGGGAAGACTTTTACTACAAAGCCAAACTACAAAGTGGGGCCTATTTAGGAAGGCACCGTAAATACTACACATATAAACCATAAATCTATCATTGCCAGAATCCAGAAAAACTCTACAACATATGATTTGTAGTTTTTACTTGTGATCTTCTCATTGAGTATCAGCCTTTAGTAAATTCAGTCCTGTGAAGTGAAGGATTGTGAAAATTCCTGGTAAACAGCAGAAAACTGGGATATGAATAAAACTATTTTAAAGGGATAGTAATGTTTCACAAAAACAGCATCTCCAATTAATCTTCATAGTATTTGGGCCATGGAGAGTGTTATTTCAATATTGTCAGAGCTGTAGTTTGAGTGTAACTGAATGATAAAGTATCCCCCTCCCTCCCCTTTTACCTAGTGTAAGCCACCTCCCCTCATATGTGGAATCTGGTCCTGGGACCAGACAGATAACAGCAAGGGACAATATTCTTACTGTGAGCATAAGGAAAACCCTGCCCCCTTAACAGGTTTTTCCTTATGCTCATTAAAGATTGTCCCTCTCTGCGATCCATCCGGACAGTCTTTCTGCTCTGAGGTGAGCAGTGTTATATCAGTAAAAGGGGGGGAGGGGATACTTTATCATTCAATTACTCTTGAACTACAGCTCTGACCGTATTGAAATAACACTCCCCATGGCCCAAATACTATGAATATTAATTGGAGCTGCTGTTTTTGTGAAAAAATTTCTATCCCTTTAAACCCCTCCCCATTTTGCACATAAAGTAGCAGCCTTTAATAACATGTAACCGTGAAGTGGATTGTGGGAAACCTCTTAGTAAATGGCAAAAAACAGAGAAATGAGCAAAAATATTTAGCAAACCCACTAATTTGTACATAAAGTATAGACTTTTAGTAAATAATTGGTCATGACGTGAAGGATTGTGGGAAGCTGGCTCTTACAGAGAGTTGATGCATAAATTCCGAAAATCAGAGGGGGTAATACACATTGCCCACCCCTCCGGCACTCAGATGGTTAACGTTTCACCAATACACCGTTTCACCAGTTTGCAGAAACACATATGCATGAGTGTTTATTTTTCTCACATTTATTTAAATCTAAACTGGTCTAGCATTTTTCTTCACATTTTGAAAAGGTTTTCATTTGCCGTGGTTAGAAAAAAAAAAAAAAAAAAAAAATGAAAAAAAAAATTGCATTTCATAGTGAAATTCATTGGTAAGGAAAATGGTTGTAAGTTGCAGTTATTACATTCCTTTTCAGTTGGTTCCTCTGAAGAAAAGTGGTTGTAGATAATTTATATCTAGGAATCACAAATGTTAGATGCCATAGCAGGGAAGATGGTTAACCCTTTGATTACTAGAGCAGTATGCAACGCATTGCAAAGCAATGTGTTGCGTACCCCTCTGGCACTCAAAGGGTTATCGTTTGTACTTGCAGATTAGTCAGAGGCTGGCTGGGGGAAAGGGTAGGCACTGTCTAGTTCTAAAAAGAATAAAAATACTGAGCCCAACCGAATAAAAACAAGTGAAATTAAATATGTTTAGGGGTAGTGTTAGTGCCAAAGAAGTGACCATATGTACAAAGAAAGAGAGGAATTCTGGGAAAACCAATTGCACAAAAAGGATTAAATGCAAATTTCCAACTGTTCCATTGCTTTCAATAGATCATACAATATGGAAAAAATACATATAGCAGGGTTTCACCTGCTGAGTAAAACAGGAGTACGCCCGCTGCTGAGATGTTTTTTTGTTGTTTTTTTTTTTATTCAAAACTTATTGCAGCTCAAACGTGCATTTTTTCAGTGCAGTACTTCCTTTGCCTGAAATGTTATGTTCTGCTGTTTATACAGCAGTGTATTGATAGATAAGTTCAGCTGACAAACCGCCATAGGATGTTGTAGCAACAGCACCACCACTGTAGCATTACAGGCCATTGGGAGGTACTGCACCCAGAGGTGCAAGTTTAAGCTGCTCTAAATGTTGAATTTTTTTTTTTTTTACAAAGCCCATAGTGCAGTAGGTTTGCTCAGAATTGCTCCACTTTGTTTTGTGCATATAGCACAAGGTGCGTTAAGATAACTCCTCAACTACTTTTGGTTCTGAAATTTGAGGGGTTAAAAAGAAAACATCAGTGAACATACAGTCCATTTAAATCTGCACTGTGCATCCCCTCTCCATCACATGGGACATCCACCAGCCTCATGTTCAAATGAGAGGGTACAACAATATAAACCTCAGTTCTGTTGCCTCATCTTCCCTTGATAGACACCCATTCACATGATTTTCGTTGGAGTCTTTAACCCTTCATGCCCAGCATGGGATAAATCTCATTATTCACCATCTCTTTCAGAATAAAAAAAAAAAAAAGTGTTGGCTTGAACAATAATTTTGAAATTTGTTCCCAAGGCCTCCCACACTTCGCCTTGGCTGTAATGAAAAGCTGTGGAAGACCTCAATCTCCAAAGATGCGTAATTCACAGAGGCCCAAAATGCCGAAGACTCCAGCATCCTTCAGACACAAACAACATCAATGTGCACGTCTCTTTTCCAATCTTGGACTCAGGTGTAGGTTACGGATCCAACTGCAAAGTTCTCCAGTACTTGTAAAAATGAAAAGTATTCACACTCCAATATGCTGCAATTTATTTATTGGGGATTCACAGCCAAAGACAATGTTTCAGACAGCCTCTAGCCCTTGTCAAGGGGCCTGGCAAAGTACAAGGGGCTGTCTGAAACATTGCCTGTTAAACTTTAGGTGGTGTCTCGCCAATAAAACAGATTGCAGCATATTGGATAATGGATCCTGTGTATGTGTGCCAGTATTCTGTAGACAAGCACCAGAGAATTCACACTCCAAGTTTCCAGGGAGATACAAGTGAAAGAAGCTGCCAGGAGAATCTTTCTGGGAATGATGAAGTAACAGTTATGGTCTGTGTTTTTGGACTATCAACTCTTCTGTTACGTGCAAAGAAAGATTAGTTTGCAGCCAGCAATCTTCAGTCAATGCCTCAGCTTGCAGGTAGGATGCAGCACAGGTTAGGGCTCTGTGGTAATGTGCAGACAGCTAGGGAGACTCTAGGATGTGCCACTGTGAACATCCCTGACTCTCTTACGCAGGTAACTGCAGAACTCGTACATTGTGGCAGTCAGGCTCTGGTGGATGAGGTAGCGAGGCAGCCGACCCTACAGAGAGAATATGAAACTGGTGAACACACTGCAGAAAACAGATAGCAGAGACATTAAGAGTTATCCCCAAAAAGAGGTTAAGAAAGGGAACCAGTGAACAAGACTAGATGTGCTATTCATTAACTAAAGAAGTGCAACTCTGAGCAAACCATCTGCTCCAATGGGAATAAACATAAGTAGCAGGGTTACATCCTGTTCAGTATATCTAGGTGCATGCTCTGCATCAGAACCAAAGAAGTGGCTACAGCCAGAAGGACTGAGGGACACATCATTCAGGGTTAGCTGGACCAGGAGGGAGATACATCCAGATACACTGGGAGTCTGCAAATGCATTTCTGTACATGTGTGAGAAGCATTTCAACTATTAAAAACTTTGCTTTTAGATTGACTTTTCTCTTTTGTGCGTCTTTATACCATTTGATTCTCATGGATTTAAATTGAGCTTTTTAATCTGTTGAAAACGAAGGAGGTTTCTAACACATTACAAACCAGTGCATTTTAGACTCAATGTGTTAAATGCCCGAAATAAACTAATGGGAATTTTCATTTCTCCCCTAAGATGCAGTTAGTCTGCTCCAAAATTGATCTTTGGCTTATTGAATTGCACATTAGGGGTCTTATTCATCAACTTACACATTTTCGATTCAGGGGCAAACCAGCTGCACCATTGGGTTGAAACACACATTTAAATTCCCTATGAAGTAATGCCATGTAGACCCCTCCAGTAATCAAGGGGTTAAAATTATTTTAATCAATAGGAATGTTCACACACCCTCAAGTGCAGTTGGTTTGGTCCAGAATAGCACATCTTCAGCTTGGTGATTAATGTCCTTGAAATCCAAATCAGAGGGAAGACCAAAAAGGACAGTGAGACCCAGTGCACAGAGCGAGAACAAGCAGAGAAGGAGAGAGAGAGAGAGAGAGAGAGAGAGAGAGAAAGAGAAGGAGAGAGAGAGAATGAGAGAGAAAGGGAGAGAGAGAGAGAGAGAGAGAGAGAATGAGAGAGAGAGAGAGAGAGAATGAGAGAGAGAGAGAGAGAGAGAGAATGAGAGAGAGAGAGAGAGAATGAGAGAGAGAGAACAAAGGAGTACCCGTGAGCTCCCCAAAAGAAAGAGGATGAACAAGGGAAGACCATCCAAAGCAGAAAAGGAACAAGGGAGGACCAGTGAGATCCTAAGGAGAGAGAGAGAGCGTGAGAGAACCAGCGAAATACCAAAGAGAAAGAAAACAAAAGAAGAACAGTGAGATCCCAACCAAAGAGTGAGAGAGAGAGAGAGAGAGAGAGAGAGAGAGAGAGAGAGAGAGAGAGAGAGAGAGAGAGAGAGAGAAACAAGGTAAGACCAGCGAGATCTCAAGCAGAGAGCGAGAACAAGACCAGAGAGAGGAGAGGCAGAGAAGGGGAGAGAGAACAATGGAGGACCAGAGAGCTCGCAGACAGAAAGAGAGAACTAGGGAAGACCAGTGAGATCCCAAGCAGAGAGCGAGAACAAGGGAAGACCAGGTGAGATGCCAAGGCGAGAGAACAAAAGGAGTATGAGTGAGCACCCCAAAAGAAAGAGAAAACAAGGGGAGACCATCCAAAGCAGAAAAGGAAAAAGGGAGGATCAGTGAGATCCTAAGGGGGAAGAGAGAGAGAGAAAGAAAGAGAGCGCGAGCTCAAGGGAGGATCAGTGAAATCCCAACCAGAGAGAATGAAAACAAGGGAAGACCAGTGAGATCCACAACAAAGACAGAAAGAGAACAAGGGAAGAACAGTGAGATCCACAACAAAGAGAGAAAGAGAACAAGGGAAGACCAGTGAGATCCACAACAAAGAGAGAAAGAGAACAAGGGAAGACCAGTGAGATCCACAACAAAGAGAGAAAGAGAACAAGGGAAGACCAGTGAGATCCACAACAAAGACAGAAAGAGAACAAGGGAAGACCAGTGAGATCCACAACAAAGACAGAAAGAGAACAAGGGAAGACCAGTGAGATCCACAACAAAGAGAGAAAGAGAACAAGGGAAGACCAGTGAGATCCACAACAAAGACAGAAAGAGAACAAGGGAAGACCAGTGAGATCCACAACAAAGACAGAAAGAGAACAAGGGAAGACCAGTGAGATCCACAACAAAGAGAGAAAGAGAACAAGGGAAGACCAGTGAGATCCCAAACAAAGAGAGAAAGAGAACAAGGGAAGACCAGTGAGATCCCAAACAAAGAGAGAAAGAGAACAAGGGAAGACCAGTGAGATCCACAACAAAGAGAGAAAGAGAACAAGGGAAGACCAGTGAGATCCACAACAAAGAGAGAAAGAGAACAAGGGAAGACCAGTGAGATCCACAACAAAGACAGAAAGAGAACAAGGGAAGACCAGTGAGATCCACAACAAAGAGAGAAAGAGAACAAGGGAAGACCAGTGAGATCCACAACAAAGAGAGAAAGAGAACAAGGGAAGACCAGTGAGATCCCAAACAAAGAGAGAAAGAGAACAAGGGAAGACCAGTGAGATCCCAAACAAAGAGAGAAAGAGAACAAGGGAAGACCAGTGAGATCCACAACAAAGACAGAAAGAGAACAAGGGAAGACCAGTGAGATCCACAACAAAGAGAGAAAGAGAACAAGGGAAGACCAGTGAGATCCCAAACAAAGAGAGAAAGAGAACAAGGGAAGACCAGTGAGATCCCAAAGAAAGAGAGAGAGCAAGCAAGGGAAGACGAGTGAGATGAGTGGGAAAGAGAACAAAGGAGGACCAGAGAGCTTGCAAACAGAAAGAGAGAGAACAAGGAAGACCAGTGAGATCCCAAACAGAGAGAAGACCAGAGAGATAAGAGGCAGAGAAGGAGAGAGCAAAGGAGGACCAGAGAGCTTGCAAACAGAGAGAGAGAGAACTAGGAGAGACCAGTGAGATTCCAAGCAGAGAGCGAGAACAAGAGAAGACCAGAGAGAGGAGAGGCAGAGAAGGAGAGACAGAACAAAGGAGGACAAGAGAGCTTGCAGACAGAAAAAGAGAACTAGGGAAGACCAGTGAGATTCCAAGCAGAGAGTGAAAACAAGGGAAGACCAGTTAGATCTATCCAAAGAGAGAGAAAACAAGGGAAGAGAAGTTAGATGCCTGGGAGATAGAACAGAGGAGTACCAGTGAGCTGCCCAAAAGAAAGTGAGAACAAGGGAAGACCATCCAAATAAGAAAAGGAACAAGGGAGGACCAGTGAGATCCTAAGGGGGGGGGGGGAAGAGCGAGGTCAAGGGAGGACCAGTGAAATCCCAACCAAAGAGAAGTAACACAAGGGAAGACCAGTGAGATCCCAAACAAAGAGAGAGAAAACAAGAGAAGACCAGAGAGGTAAGAGGCAGAGAAGGAAAGAGAACAAAGGAGGACAAGAGAGCTTGCAGACAGAAAAAGAGAACTAGGGAAGACCAGTGAGATTCCAAGCAGAGAGTGAAAACAAGGGAAGACCAGTTAGATCTATCCAAAGAGAGAGAAAACAAGGGAAGAGAAGTTAGATGCCTGGGAGATAGAACAGAGGAGTACCAGTGAGCTGCCCAAAAGAAAGTGAGAACAAGGGAAGACCATCCAAATAAGAAAAGGAACAAGGGAGGACCAGTGAGATCCTAAGGGGGGGGGGGAAAGAGCGAGGTCAAGGGAGGACCAGTGAAATCCCAACCAAAGAGAAGTAACACAAGGGAAGACCAGTGAGATCCCAAACAAAGAGAGAGAAAACAAGAGAAGACCAGAGAGGTAAGAGGCAGAGAAGGAAAGAGAACAAAGGAGGACCAGAGAGCTTGCAAAAAAGAAAGAGAGAACAAGAAAGACCAGTGAGCTCCCAAACAGAGAGAACAAAAGAAGACAAGTGAGATCCCGAACAAGGAGTGAGAAAACAAGGGAAGACCAGCTAAATGAGAGGAGAGAGAACAAAGGAGGACCAGAGAGCTTGCAAACAGAATGAGAGAGAACAAGGAAGACCAGTGAGATCCCAAGCAGAAAGAGAGAGAACTTGGAAAGACCAATGAGATCCAAAGCAGAGAGAAAACTAGGAAAGACCAGTGAGATCCCAAGCTGAGAAAGAGAACAAGGTACGACCAGTGTGATCCTAAGCAGAGAGACAGCGAGCAAGGTAAGATCAGCGAGACCCCAAGGTGGGGAGGAGAGAGAACGAACAAAGGAGCACCAGTGAGATCCAAAACAAAGAGGGAGAGAAAAAGGGAAGAACAATGAGATCCCAGGCAGAGAGGTTTTTTTTTTAATGACAATTATATATATATTTAATTATTATAATTACATTTAGAATATAAACAACGTGACCACTGGCTGGTGCCGATTCATTAGAATGTGCCACTGACTATAAAGCTCTACAAACACAAAGAGTCGTTATCTTGAGCCATAATTTGTGAATAATAAATCTTCCAGAAGTGAAATTGCTCATGCTTACATTACTATTCATTTAATTAATTTCATCGTCTATTGATTACAAACCATCTATACCAGGGATGGGCATCTGTAGCACTCCTGGGGGTGTATGCAGTGAGAGATAAGTGTGATAAACTCTTCACTGTTATTCTATGGAACCTATGTAATAAGACCTCTGTAACTTGAGAGATGCTATTAAAGGAGTTCCCAACAGCTGTGCATCCAACTATTAACTAATCCTTTCTAAGTGCATAGTACCATATAACATAAGAACTGGAGAATTTAATCACACTTGAGTTTTACCCACAACAATGCATTTCCTCACAGCAGATTTTTTTTTCTATGAAAGTATATTACCAGGACGGATAGTAACATAGTAAATTAGGTTGAAAAAAGACACAAGTCCATCAAGTTCAACCTTCGCCTCATACCTCAGTAACTGAGAATTTTATAGCTTTCCTGCTACCAATTAAATTAGTCTTTATCAGACCTTCCTGATCAGTCTACTGATAAACAGTATAACTCTGTATGTTCCCTTTTGAAAGAACTGTATCTAATCTTCTCTTAAATGTATCCATTGTATCTGCCGTAACTACCTCGCTGGGCAATGAATTCCACAATTTGACAGACCTTACTGTAAAAAAACCCTTCCTCTGCTGAAGTTTAAACCTCCTTTCCTCTAATCTCAAGGGGTGTCCCCTGGTCACCTGATCAGCCCTTGGAATAAATAGCTCACCGCAGAGATCCTTGTATTGACCTCTCATATACTTGTACAATGTGATAAGGTCTCCTCTTAGTCGTCTTTTCACTAGAGTAAATAAACCAAGTTTGTTTAGTCGTTCCTCATATGTCAAGTCCTCCATTTCCTTAATTAATTTTGTTGCTCTCCGCTGTACCCTCTCTAGTTCTAGTATATCCTTTTTCAGAACCGGTGCCCAAAATTGCACTGCGTACTCAAGGTGAGGTCTTACCAATGATTTGTATAATGGCAAAATAATGTTATCCACTCTTGCTTCGATACCTCTTTTTATGCAAGACAGGACTTTGTTTGCCTTTGCTACTGCTGTTTGACACTGGTCACTGTTTCCAAGTTTTCAGTTGACAAGGATACCCAGGTCTTTTTCTATCAACGAGTCACCTAAAATTATTCCTTTAAGTTTATAAGTAGCCTTGGTATTGTTTCCTCCCAAATGCATGACTTTACACTTCCCCACATTAAACTTCATATTCCACGTTTGCCCAATCTGACATTGTATGCAAGTCCCTCTGTAGAGAGACAATATCCTGTTCTGAATTAATGACTTTGCATAATTTAGTATCATCTGCAAATATTGATATTTTGCTTTCTATATCTATTTCCAGGTCATTTATAAACATGTTAAAAAGCAGCGGACCCAATACTGAACCCTGAGGTACTCCACTCTCCACTTTAACTGTATTGGAGAATTTTCCATTTACAACCACACACTGTTCCCTATCCTTCAACCAGTTTTGTATCCAATTGCAAAGGTTATCTCCTAGCCCCAATTTCCTTATTTTATACACCAGCCTTCTGTGTGGCACTGTATCAAATGCCTTTGCAAAGTCTAGATATACTACATCTACTGCCTTGCCATTGTCTAGGTTGCTGCTTACCTCCTCATAGAAGATGAAAAGATTAGTTTGGCATGATCTATTATTCATAAAACCATGTTGATTCGTGCTAATGATATTATTATTTGTACTAATGATTTTATTTTTTGTGTTGTAATCCTGAATATAGTCCCTTATTATCCCTTCTAACAGTTTTCCTACTACAGAGGTCAAACTCACTGGTCTATAATTCCCAGGTTCTGTTTTAGTTCCCTTCTTAAATAGAGGCACTATGTTAGCTCTTTGCCAATCCTGTGGCACGGAGCCTGTGGTAATAGAATCTTTAAAGAGTAAATATAGGGGTTTTGCTAACACTGCACTAAGTTCCTGAAGAACCCTTGGATGTATACCATCAGGACCCGGTGCTTTGTCGGTCTTAATTTTGTTCAATCTTCCCATGACATCTCCTTGAGTTAACCCAATATCTATTAATTGTATTGTTTTATTTGTTACTTGCGGAGGCTCTTCTACCATTCCTTGCTCCCTTGTATACACTGATGCAAAGAAAGTGTTTAAAACATCGGCCTTTTCCTTATCCTCACTAACCAACTCACCCATCTCATTTTTGAATGGTCCAATGCACTCCCTAAGTTTTTTGCTATTTATATATTTGAAGAACTTTTCTGGATTAGTCTTGCTTTCCCTTGCAATTCGAGTTTCATTATCTATTTTTGCTACCCTAATTGCCTTTTTGCAATCTTTGTTGCACTCCCTGTATTTTAAGAAAGATTGTTCAGTTCCTTCAGACTTAAATAATTTGAATGCTTTTTTTTGTCCTTGCCATTTCCTTCTTTACATGTGCAGTTAACCACATTGGCTGTGACTTACTTCTTTTGCATTTGTTCCCCATTGGTATATACTGTTGGGTACATTTCTGCAACCTAAATTTGAATTCTGACCATTTTTCCTCAGTATTTTTGCCTTTAAATAAAATATCCCAGTCTATGTGTTGCATTGAGGCCCTTAACAATTTGAAGTTCGCTTTTTTAAAATTAAGAGTTTTGGTTGAACCTATACATTTTTGCTTTGCCAGACTGATTTCAAATGTAACCATGTTGTGATCACTGTTTCCCAAATGTTCCCTTACCTTAATACTGGATACCATTTCTGTGTTATTAGTGATCACTAGATCCAATACATTGTTATTTCTTGTCGGAGCTTCCACCATTTGTGACATGTAGCTTTCATGAAGTGTGTTCAAAAACCTGCTACCCTTAGCACTCTGACAGCTCATTTTTCCAGTTGATATCTGGATAATTGAGATTATGTCGGATTTTCCTTTATGTTCTGGGTCATTTTATCTACCTCAGAAAGGTGAAAGGTTGAGCTGGTTTTGCAGGGACTAGACCCTGCTATTCTGAGGTTTGAACAGATTCTGCAGCTGCTGCATTAACCAACTGAGCTATCTCACCGGGCTACAAGTCTCATCATCCTAAGATGACCTGTACAGCTACAATATACTTTCGTGATGGGAAACCTGCAGACCTACATATCCTGTCATCCTCAGCTATACCAAAATAGTTATAGCACAACAGAAGGCTGGAGCACCACAGGGTTCCTATCCCTGCTGCGTTCTGTCACCCTCTGGTCAAGCCTCTACTGGTAACTCACCTTCAGATCTGTGTTGAGGATCCAGATGAAGACGCAGACAGAGGGATTGGTCGGGCACTTTAATACTATGAAACCCACTGGTCCGTTCTCCCCCCTGTAAAGAGAATTGGACACAATGAGAAATATGCAAAATATGGAACAATTCTGGAAAAGCAACTGCACCACTGATTGAACTGTGTCTATTAACCTTTTGAATCAGCAGAGGAGAGAAGAAGAGTCCAAGCCCTGCGTAGGATACTCGTTCTGGAAAGAGCACAAAATGGCTGCCGTGGCGGGAGCCAATCAGAAACGAGCGTGTGAAGCAAGCGCTCATGGGAAATGTAGTTTTCCCAGAAAAGTACCCCAAACAGTGCCTGAAGCCCCCCTGAGCCCCCCAACACACTAGAAACATGAACAGGATGATAGGGAAAGGGCAGACAAGTAAAATAAGCCATCTCTGAAGTCGCTAGATTAAACGGTTGCAGAGATATGTCCCAAACTGTACAGTTCCATAGGAGTGAATGGAGCAATGGCACCTATGCGGCAAAGAGCGCCTTCACAAAATTGAAGGTGTAATATTAATATCAATGAGTGCAGGAGTGTGCAATAGGAACTCCAAATGAAAAACCCCTGTACGGAGGGGCACTGTGGGACACGTGGACCTGCAGCACTCAAAGGGTTGTTCACCTTTTTTGCAGATCTTCTGTCTTAAGATTACCATGTTTAAAGAAAAAGCCTCGGTGGCAACTCCTGAGGAAAGAACTTTTCCCCCAGGGCTTAAGGTCCACAAAAATCACCTGGACACTGAGCTAGACACATCTGAGGGAATTGTCAGTTATAGTAATCCACTTAATGGTGGTATTCCATATCTAACAGAAAAAGTAAAAAAAAAATTCTAAAACTATAACAGAACTCTTCTCTTTCCTGTGTCTTCACCAAGGAACAAATCTTTCTGGAGCTGACTGGCTAGCTGCAGCCAAGGAGGGAAGGTAGGCTTCACCCCCTGCATACAATTCTAGAATTGTTCCTGC
Source organism: Rhinophrynus dorsalis (assembly GCA_037306005.1). NCBI lineage: Eukaryota > Metazoa > Chordata > Amphibia > Anura > Rhinophrynidae > Rhinophrynus > Rhinophrynus dorsalis. The sequence continues at coordinate 112,729,023 of CM074727.1, read as the reverse complement.
CTACTTAAAGGGGCGGATCACCTACCCAGAGTTACCAGTAACCTGTATTGGGCGACAGAGAAATATATATATTTTTTTTTACATTTTAAGCATTACTATCACTTTAACCCTTGTATTGGCTACCCCTCTGGCACTCAACGGTTTAAAAGAATAGTTGCTTTTATTAAATAAAAAATAAAAGTATATTAATATAGCGAGTGAACAGATTAGTCTTTTCATACTAATAAAAGCAAGGGTTGTCCTACTGCTGGGACTTGAAGGGCTGTCCCACTACTTGAAATGATTAACCCCTTAAGGACTGGCCACATGGACCAATGGGCATTTTTTTTTTTTTTTTGCCCAATGGAATCAGGGGTTGCCGAACGTCAAGCACCCACGCGGGATTCCCTGTCGTGCCAGGGCTGTCATGGGTCCTCAACGGAAGTTTTCCAGCGATGGTCCTGGCATGTCATGGGTCCTTAAGGACGAGACACGCGGCTGGCACTTAAAGACCACGGGCCATTTTTCTTCCTTGGATATGGAATCAGGGGCCCCGAATGATGTGAAGCAATGCGGGGACCCCTGAATTCCATGTACATATACGTCATGGGTCTTTAAAGCAAGTTTTCCCATGACGTATAAGAAGTTTGAGCAGTTATAACATTGAATGAACTGTCTCCCATTGGGAGTATCCTTGTTTTACTCAGCATGAAAAGTTCCTCAGTATATATCCTTTCATTATAAACCATTAATATAACTTTAAAGAAAAGTGACACCTGTGTGGGTTTTGCCTATATTCACCCACAGCAGTGCATGGCAGTACTGGACCAGCATATAAACTACTCAACATAATGTGCCAGCCTGTGACATAGTAGATAAGGCTGAAAAAAGACATGCTTCCATCAAGTCCAGCCCATGCCAAAAACACCCTTGTTGATCCAGAGGAAGGCAAAAAAAAAAAAAAAAAACCCTCTGGAGCCACTTCCAATCTAGGTAGGTGTGTGTATTCCTGACTCCAATTGGTAGTCAAATAGTTCCCCGGATCAATATCCTATTTGCTTTGAAGCCATCTGTCATAATTGTCAATATTGTGCTGTGGTGCCAACAAAGCATAATTTCTACAAAATAATTTGTATTACAAATAAATGTAGTTCAATACAGAATTTGTAATTCTCTTTAATATGTATGTAGTTGTTTTTATGAGCATTGGATCGCTCTTCTAGTCTACTGCTAATTGTTTCGGTATACAGTATAATAAAGACTAGTGACTCTTATTAGCCAATCAGGTCCACTGAAGCCCCTTGTTTGGTAGACGTAAAGGCAGACTTCTATAGAGATTGCTATATAAATATTATCATTCATAACAACCCAGAGGGATTTTCAAATAATTCTTAGGTGCTAGAAGCATATGGTGGCAGAAAGAAGGAATAAACTGCTCTCCCTTAATACGGATAAATATCCAACACAGTCAGAGTACACTAGATTTTATTGGAGTCACAAACTGTATCCTTTTCTATTCTCATTTTGGTGAAGTGTAGCACCCTCTGGTGGCCAGTGATATGATATACATTAAAGGAACACCAAGACCAAAAATGTATATGGAATAATAGAAGTTTAAATAACATGTACTTAGCCATCATATGTGAAAATTATTCATGTTACCTTCTTAAAATATAATCCTAAACTTGTTAATAAATGTGTAAATTATCACTTTATGGGAGCATTTATTTAATCTTGTTTGTTCTGTTTGTATTGAGATATAACAGCAAAAGTCTATTAACTTATTGTAATTAGTGTCCACTGCCCTTGTATTATCCCATTTCAACCCATTCACAGATAATCCTGAGCCCTGGAAAAGGCATGAATGTCTGGTACCACAGAGCAAGTGTAAGACTGGGTTTCAGGCTTCATAAGAACTCAATGTTTACAAATGCTAGTATGAAGTACAAAGTATTTTTACGTGTATATAAACAACAGTTCACTAAGATGTCCAATCTACTCTTAAAGGAACAAGAGTTGTAGAGTTCACCAAACACTTAACATCTAAAAATGAAATGGATAATACACCTTTAAATGCCATGTACTTACAGCAAACATTGGTGGAAGCCATTTGTTTTGATAGATACCTAAAATATAGTCCTAAACTTACATTTTAGCCCCTTAGCTACCACTGGATCCCGGAGTGGGCAGATGTTAAGGACCCCGGTACTTTTTTGCTCAATTAATTCTGGGATGGCAGAGCTGTGTACAGCCGCACTACCGTCCCAGAATTCCGTGGTGTGCCAGGACAGTCACCGGTCCTTAATGCCTGGACCTGAGTGAGAGTCCAGGAACATCATCGGACGTTACAGTGATAGTAATGTTTGTTTTTATCAAAGTGTTATATTGTAGATATTAAAAAAAAATAAGTTAAGGAAGAGGAACTTTACCGGAGGATCTCTCTCAAACCATAGCAGTTTGAGAGACATGATTTGTGGCATATTGTTTATATTTTTAATCTCTACAAAACTCTAAACATTTTTTTCATGGGACATTACTGTCCCTTTAAAGCGTTAATATAGGTGCAGCTGCCCTACTCAGAGAGCATTTGGTTACTTTACTTTTTGCGTTTTCTGAATTAGAGACAAACTGAGGCAGTTGATTTATTGATATTAGTACCCATCAGACAGGCTATTATGATCTCTAGGTTAATAGGAATCTGGAAGCTCTGCAAAAAGCAGGAAAGGGAGATTCTACAGAATTGGTTAATTTTAAGTTGATTTAATATTGTAGACATTAAAAAAACAAAAAAAAAAAAAAAGAAGAAAAGATTATCCTCCATGTAAGTCTCATCTCTCAAACCTTTATGGCTTGAGAAATATAACTTGCTAAAGTTACCTTTTCCTGTCTGTTTTACTCAAGTCTGCCATCTAGCTGACAGCTGCAGATTCCAGTCATTTGACCAAAGAGAGGCTCTTCAGCAGAGCTGAAAACACGCTGTTTAGAAATAAATACTTCATTGGAACGGTCTACAAAGCACACTTCGTAGACCATTCCAAATTAAGTATTTATCTTTAGATATTGTTATATCCGCGCTGCTGAAGAACCACATCCAGTCGCGCGACCAGAATCGGCTTCTGACAGCTTTACAGCTCGTCAAGCAGAAAGGGGAGGGACCAGAGAACTTTATTTTCCTATATCTCTCAAACCATAACGGTTTGAGAGATATGAATAAGTGCAAGTACTCTCTTTTAATTATATCTACCATATAGTTAATACTTTTTTTCTGACAATACTATCACTTTAAAATGCCTGTATCTCTCAAACCACAGCGGTTTGAGAGATATTGTTTTTGCATGTAGCTCAACTTTTTAAGATCTTCTAAATGTGAAAAACTTTTTTTTTGACATTACTAACTCTTTAAACCATTAAAGGTTAGAGGGGGTGTCCAACGCATTGCTTCACTATGCGTTTCATACCCCTTGGGTTTTAAAGGGTTAACCAAAGTAGTAAACAGGTGTCAGAGGCCAAATGTATAAAAAAAAAAAAAATAAATGTGAAGTAATTCTGGGATAAGCCAATGTTCCACATGGAACAGATAAACATTCCTGTCAATTTAACCCCTTGAATGCCAGAAGGGTATGCAACACATTGCAAAGCAATGCACTGTGTATCCCTCTGCCACTCAAAGGGTTAATCAGGGTTTTTAACCCCTTGAATATGAGGTTTCCAAAGAATCTATTTGCAACGTGTCAGATAACTTTCTAGCATTCAATGAGTTAATAGACCCAATTTCAATCAATGGAAATGTTGGGAATTTTATTTGCCCCATGTAGTGCAGTTGGTTTGCCCAAGCATTACTTCAATGTTGCTTTTATACATACGGCTGATTGGAACTCAACTCCAGGCCCACGATTATCATGCAATACCAGCTCCTGGTGGTTGCAGTGGTGTCCGAGTTTGAGCATAGAAGCCCAAATAGCTTTATGTTTAGAAGGTATGGTTTTTGCTCCATTGGGCTGGTTTCATACAACTTTGAATAAGTTCTTGATAACTTGTGAGCCCAGCCAATCAAAACTGTGTTTGTTAGCACAGTTAGCATACTTTTTATTACAAACATTTCCTGTTTGTAGATAATTGATGTAATGAAGAATCTACCACTCTGATTAGTTGCTGTTCAGTAGAGCTATATGCAGAAACCAAAAGAGGAGCAATTCTGGAGCAGACCAGTTGCATCACTGAGGACAAATCAAAGTTCCCAAAAGGCCCATGACTTATAAATGGGGTTTTTAACCCGCTAAAATATTAGAAAGGTCTTCAACAAATTGCTTCAGAATTTGTTAAGACATCTATATAACTAAAAGGGGTTAAAAGAGCAATTCAACGGGGATTTTATTTCCACCACTGTGGTGCATTTGGTTTGTTCCAGAATTTGCATATGGCCCTAAACACACACACATTAAAGGAACACCAACACCTCCCAATAATTCACCCCCCTTAAAGTTAATGTGGGGAGAACATTCTATAAGGCACTAAGAATCAGTTGTGTGTGGAATAGTTTCCTAAAATTATCATCATGGGTGTTTGATTGCACTCGTAACAAACAGTGTAGCCTGGGAGCTCGGATCAATATAGAAGATACAGACCACTCATGGATTGTAGAAATGGCACACACAGGATCTTGTGGATTGCAAATGAAGGATACATTTATTAATAAATGCAACCTTCATTTGCAATAAACAAGATCCTGTATGTGCCGTTTCTACAATCCATGAACTGTATATATATCCTATATAATAATTCGCTAAGTTGTGTGTAACGCCCGACATGGTCAGTAGACACTGCTGCGCGTGTGGCAGTCATGCACAGTACAGACTGCCCGCACCGCAGCTGATACAGAGCTGGGCGCTCCGAAGGACCGTCCAGCTCTGTATCAGCAGTGGCGCGGGCAGTCTCCACTGCGCGTGACTGCCCTGCGACCGACTGCCAGAGGCACTGTGGCCCGTGTAACGGGCTGTTCAACTAGTTTATATATAAAAGCCTTCAGATGGAGGAGTTTGAGGTTCTAGAGTCCTCAGGCAAAGAATTACGTTTGCCTCCGTGGACATGATATTCAATACAAATTAAATAATTCATTTTGGAGAAACAATCCACACCTATATTTTCTGCCCAATGTAAGCTAAATGGGGGTTATTATTAAGTGTCAAGTGTTTTTTTTTTTTTTTTTTTTTTTAAGAGATCTGAGCCCATATACGAGGAGGCTGATGTACTAAGAAACATGGTGCAATTCTGGATAAAACTACCTGCATCAACATTTCCCAAATCCCCATTTTGTTTTAAACTGGGCTTTTAACATCCTGAATTCTAGATAGGACTCCAGCACATTGTTTTACAATGTTCGGAGGCCTCAATGCCCAATTTAAATCAACAGTGAATTTAATTTGTTCCCTATAGTCAAGTTGCTTTGCTCCCAAACTGCACCACTGTAGTACATCAGCCTCGCTTGCAGTCACCTTGGCCTCTCACAGCATCAACATGGATGTCCTTACCGGACATATTTTTTGAGTGGAGGTTTTGCATGGTGTGTGGTAGCGATACCAGCAGATATGTATCGATCTTTCCTCCTCTCGATTCGCCGGACATTCACAAAATCCCTAGAAGACAAAAGGTAGAGAGAAGTGGGAAGTACATATGGTGCAATATGTGGGAGTGGGCAAGAAGAGAGACGGGGAACAGGATGACACTTACCTGGGTGAAACCACACCCCCTGCTGCTCCTGCAGACACATCATATGATACCAGGGTGTTGTCATCTACTCGCTGTAACACCTGAATCAAATGACCGGAAGAGGGTAATAGATTAGCAGGCAGAGGGGTAAAAGGGCCACATTCACAAAATAAAAGTGGAGGAATTCTGGAGTAACCCTGCAGCACCATAGTTAACAAATCAGTATTTCCATTGATTGATATTGGGCTCCTAACTACTTTAATGCTAGAAAGGTTTCTAAAGTATAGCTCTGCAATGCACTGGAGAATTTTGTAAAATCCATGGGGACACCTGTGACTGTGAAGAATATGGTTGGTTATATATTAAATCTAACAATCACAAACGCCTTGGATCCCAGAGAAATTTCTAAATCAGGGCTGTCCAAGTTCAGTCCTCAGGGGCCACCAACAGGCCAGGATGTAAGGATTTCCCTGATTAAGTACAGGTGAGTTAATCAGTGGATCATTCATTGTGACTGACTCACCTGTGCTTAATCAGGGAAATCCTTACATACTGGACTGTTGATTTCAATGTGGCTTAGATGTCATGTAAGAAAGTTTTACTTCACCTAGAGGGTGGTAGATAAGTGGAATAGCCTACCAACAGAAGTGGTAGAAGGTAATACAGTAAGGGAATTTAAGCATGCATGGGATATGCATAAGGCTTTTCTGAACATAAGACAAGACAAAGAACCAAATAAGGTTTGAGGTTTTGGCAGTAGGAACAATGTGCATACTAGATGGGCCGAATGGTTCTTTTCTGCAGTCAAATTCTATGTATCTGTGTTTCTATGTTGTCTGTTAGACAATCTGTCTCTAACTTGTAACACAACAGAGAAAAGCATTCACATTTCACAGGAACGTGGTGGTCTCAGGCATCTATCAAGGATTTCAATCATAATGAATGATCCACTGATTAACTCACCTGTGCTTTATCGGGGAAATCCTTACATCCTGGCCTGTTAGTGGCCTTGAGGACTGAACTTGAACAGCCCTGATTTAAAGTTTTGTTTTGCATTGTGCTGGAGATTTCTCTAGCATAACGAGTTAACACAGTATCAATAACTGAAGGTTAAATCATTAGCCCCTTAAGGACCGACCGACTGTGCATGCGGCCGGCACTTAAAGGGATAGTAATACTTGAAAATAATTTTATTTTATATTGTAGTCCTTAACCCCTTAAGGACTACGTGACGTGCTATGACCGTCACGGTCCTTATACCCTTAAGGACCGGTGACGGTCATAGCACGTCACATACTTTTTACTTACAGCACTCTACAGGGAGCGATGTAAGTAAAAACGGGGCATAAAATTGATCGCTCCAAGACTGGAGCGATCTCTCTTAGGCCTCAAAGCGTTGCGCCGGTACGCGTAACAGGTCACATGTCCCGACAAGGATCAAAGCGGTCCTTAAGGGAAGGTAAATTCCCTGGACCGCTGGTCCTTAAGGGGTTAAAAAAAACATGAAAAATGATATAAGTTTTATATCCCAAACCTTTATGGTTTGGGAGATATTCACAAGTAAAATAAATATAAATCTCTCGGCAGTGGGAGTACCCTTATTTTACTCAATAGGAAATCGCTACAATATATATATTTTTCATAAAAAAAGTTTACTGCTCCTTTAAGTCCCTCAAGCATGGCCCATTAAAATCAAATATATTTCAAACAATAAGTATCGCTTTTAAAAAAGCAAGCTCACCTAGTGTAATTTCTGTAGCTGGGCCACCCTTTCCCAAGAAACAACAAAAGTCTACTAAATTTGGCTAACTTTTCCATCATTTTTCCAATAACCATCTACTATGAACAGGTCACTATTAAAAAGTCGCATGTTTGTTATGCAAAGCATAACAAAAGGTATCTGTGCAATGTTTAAAGGGATAGTAATACCTGAAAATAAGTTTATTTTATATTGTAGCCCTTAAAAAACCATGAAAGATGACATAAGTCTTATCTTGTAAAATATAGTATAGTTCACTTTTTCTTGCTGTTTCAGCCAAGTCTGCCATCTAGTGGACAGATTTGGAATCTGGTCCACAGATCAACCGGCAGCTCTTTAGCAGTGCCGAGTTCACAATCTTTAAAAAAAACTACTTAATTGGAACTGTCTACAAACTGTGCCTGGCTTGCATGCACACTTAGTAGACCATTCCAACGAAGAAATTATTTTTAAAGATTGTGATCTCGGCACTTCTGGAGAGCCGCAGCCGGTCCCGGGACCGGATTCCAAATCTGAGAGCTAGAACGGTGACGTCACTCAGGGGCAAACTTTGCTTGTGAATATTTCCCAAACCATAAAGGTTTGGGAAATAAAAAAAAAACATTAAAAATGACAAATATAAAATAACATTATATTCAAGTATTACTATCCCTTTAAGGACCACGGACCATTTATTTATTTATTTGTTTTTATTGCCGCATCTGGTTCCTGGTCCATGGCATGCCAGGACCATCAAGGGTCCTTAAGGGGTTACTATAAAACATACAAATTAACAGTTACTGAGTAATCATATTGGATAAAAATGTTCTTAGAGGGTACTAAGTTATAGTGTTGATAAGAGTAATCAAACAAAAACTGCAAGTTTTTTGATTTGAGTATTCCGCTGGTAGTCACAGAACCACACATATACACTGATACCACAGCCTTGTTCCACTGGTAGTCAGACCCACACATACTCTGATACCTCAGCCTTGTTCCAATGCCTACTGGTAGTCACGGAACCACATATACTAATACTGCAGAGCCTTGTTCCACTGCCTACTGGTAGTCACAGAATCACACATACATGAATACCACAGCTTTGTTCCACTGGAAGTCACAGAACCACACATACACTGATGCATCAGCCTTGTTTCAAGGCCCACTGGTAGTTCCAGAACTACACATACATTGCCTTAACCACAAATATGCTGTCTGACACACTAGTCTTGTTCCACTGTCCGCTAGTAACAATCCAGCCTTGTTCCCGTCCCCTGGTAGTCACAGAAGCATATATACACCGCCGTAACGTAACATAACACTACCATAAAATATGCTGTCTGACACTCCATTCTTGTTCCACTGTCCACTGGTAGTCAGAGATCCATACAATGTAACACCCCAGCCTTGTTCCCCTGTCCACTGGTAGTCACGGAAGAACACTGTTTGACCCCTTAAGTTTAGTTCCACTGCTCTTCCTATTGGAAATGTCCTTTTTAGGAACCTTGATTCTTCAGGCTACCCTAGGGTTCCATGGAACACAGTGAGAACTACTATCTCAATGAACACCCCAGTTTGTATTGCTGGAGACACCAAGGGCAGTGAGAACCAATGCATATAAGAGTGAGTAGACACAAAATGGCAGCCTCCTCTAGAATTAGAATGAAGCATAGAAAATGAGTTTGCTGCACCTTAAACCTGCTGCACAAGCAATATTCTATGGTAAAGAGGCACATTACATGAAATGTCCTGTTCATTTGTTGAGTTAAAGACAGGCCAGTAACTAGTCCCCACATGACTACTGTTAATGTAAGGATTATACTGACCTGGCATTCAATGATCATCTTGTTCCATAAAACCATTTTCTCAGGCTGAAGGATTAACTCCTGGTACACAGTCTCAGCTGGGCACTGTATAAGAGCCTGTGGATGTAGGGAGAGGTAGGTCAGCTTCAGAGCAACAATGAATAGTTCAAGATCTGATCATACCCTGCACAATGTGCAATCATACATATGAATTATTCATCTCCTCAGACCCTATTCACTTCATTTACATACTCTGCATCCTTAAAAAACACTAACAACTATTAAGGATGACCCCCACTTGTCCTACTATGGTTCGGAAAAAGCTAATGGTCACTACAAAGACAGGCTTGCACCTTCCTTCAAGAGTGAGCATCTTCAAATCAGTCCTGAGTGTCCTGTCCACAGAGGTTAACGTGAGTCTTGCTCACATCGTGAGTCATCGCCTACATTGTCTGTGGTCTAGGAGTCAGAAAAGCAAGACATGTTGACCTCTGAATTTAAAGGGATAGTAATACTTAAAATGTAAAAAAATATATGTTGTAGGGTAGGGTTTATCCCCCTGCGTAAAACAAGTGTAGTCCCACTGCTGAAAGGTGTTTCATTCAAAAGTTATTAATTTTCAAAGTTGAATTTTTTAGGTGCAATATCACAGTGGCCTGAAATTGTACAGTGGCGCTGTTGCTACACGATCCTATGGACAGCTCTGGTCCCGGGACCATAAATCTCCATAGGATGGTGTAGCAACAGCGCCACTGTGCAATTTCAGGCCACTGTGATATTGCACCTAAAAAATTCAACTTTGAAAATTAATAACTTTTGAATGAAACACCTTTCAGCAGTGGGAGTACTCTTGTTTTACTCAGGGGGATAAACCCTACAACATATATATATATATATATATATATATATATATATATATATATATATATATATATTTTTTTTTTTTACATTTTAAGTATTATTATCACTTTAACATGCTATCTCTTTTCCCAACAGGAAAATTAATTCTGGCCATAAGTTAAGTGGGAGGTTACTATTAGGCTTTTGTGTTCCTTTACTCAATACTACAACTGTTTCCAGATCCGAATACGATCTCCATTATGTACCCTCATTTTACCTTCAGGATAAAAGTCTTCCCGTGGTAAGGGATGTCCAGTGTATAAACAGAGTCACCAGCCTCCTGAAAGAGAGGGGCTGAGTTCAGTACAAGAGCAAATTTCAATCACATTACTGTTCAGTCAAATCAAGCACTGGTACAAACTTTACTTTAATACCATACGGGCCAGTGGGATGGACATAGCATTGCTCATCCGTCTGACACTTAAATGGTCAATGACAAATTTAAGCATGTTAAAGTACTAAGCATCACATGTAACATGCCAAAGACATCTGTATGTCAATCTCACTGCAACGTGACACTAGAGAACCTCCTGTTTCTGACCATTACAGTGTCCATCATCCTCAGACAGATGTTGGCTGGCAGGGGATTAGGAAAATTGTAACCTCAACCTCTGGAGAATTCCAAGTAGTTTACATCTGGTAGAGCAGTGATTCTCAACTCATTCCCTCAGTGCTCACTAACAGTCCAGGACATGAGGATTTCTCTGCTTGAACACAGGTGAGTGAATCAGAATGTGTGAACCTCTGAGGAAATCAGTTGTGCTCAAACCGGGACATTTTCAAGTCCCAGACTGTTAGTGAGCACTGATGGCACGGGTTGAGAATCACTGTGCTAGAGCTCTGAATAGCAGGTGTGTTGTGTTCACATTTCCATTAAAGGGATAGTATTGTGTCATTTGTTTAAAAAATTATCTTGTAGCTATTAAAAAAATAAATCTAACAATGCCATTCCTATCTCTCAATCCTTTATGGTTTGAGAGATAGAACGTTTTAAAGTTCCCCCTCCCTCCCCTTTTCCTGACGTCAGTGCTCTAACTGACTGCAGGAGAATCTGGTCCCGGGACCGGCTCTTCAGCAGAGCTGCAATACTGATATTTAAAAAGAACTGCTTCACTGGAACGGTCTACAAAGTGTGCGCGGTTTGCAAGCACACTTTGTAGACCATTCCAATGAAGTAGTTCTTATTAAATATCGCTATTGCGGCTCTGCTGAAGAGCCTCCGCCGGTCCCGGGACCAGATTCTCCTGCAGTCAGCTAGAGCACTGACGTCAGGAAAAGGGGAAGGAGGGGGGGGGGGACTTTAAAAGGTTCGAGAGATAGAATGGCATTGTTAAGATTTATTTATTTTTTTTTAACAGCTACAAGATGGTATTGTCATTTTAATAAAAAAAATCCCTTTAATAGTGGAGCACATAGCATGTAGAACAGAGGGAGAAAAGAAGGGATAAGACCAGTGCATGCTTCTGGGTATGGGCACAATGCGAAATAGAAGAGAGAAGGTTCAGGGACATGTTGGGGATGTAATACTCACGTTACTTTTTTCAAACTTCCAGTTGCACTCCTGGCTCATAATCTGTTCCACGACTCCTAGGGCCTCCTTTCCCTGCTGTACATACTCCATCTCCTGCGCAGTTACTGCCTTCCTCCCCACTGCCTCCTCGTCATCATCATCAAACTCATTATCAGATCCTGTGGAGTCAGTGGTACATACAATATGAACTCCTTCAGCATGATTTCAAAGTACAGAAAGGAAAGATGGATATTAGGGGTGCACCGAAATGGAAATTCTGGACCGAAACTGAAACTTCAGGATGCACTTGGCCGAAAACTGAAACCGAAAATGACTTTAATTTATAGGGCGATGCCTAACAAAAGAAACCAAAAATATAGTAGAGCAAGTGCACACGGAGCAGTCAAAGTGAAAGACCCATGAGCTGAAGGTTACCAACTTGCCTGGAAAAAAGTGACCTTTCCATTGTGGTTACATTATCCACAAGTCCCATTTTTACTGATGTGCCAAACATATTGATCATGAATCAGACACACACAGACAGACAGACACACAGACAGACAGACACACAGACAGACAGACACAGACAGACAGACACACACAGACAGACACACACAGACAGACAGACACACAGACAGACAGACACACAGACAGACAGACACACAGACAGACACACACACAGACAGACACACACACAGACAGACACACACAGACAGACACACACAGACAGACAGACACAGACAGACACAGACAGACAGACAGACAGACACACACACGCACACAGACACACGCGCACAGACACACGCGCACAGACACACGCGCACAGACACACGCGCACAGACACACGCGCACAGACACACGCGCACAGACACACGCGCACAGACACACGCGCACAGACACACGCGCACAGACACACGCGCACAGACACACACACAGACACACACACACACGCACAGACACACACACACACACACACACAGACACACACACACACAGACACACACACACACAGACACACACAGACACACACACACAGACACACACACACAGACACACACACAGACACAGACACACACACAGACACACACACAGACACACACACACACACACACACACACACAGACACACACACACACACACACACACACAGACACACACACACACACACACACACACACACAGACACACACACACACACAGACACACACACAGACACAGACACACACACAGACACACAGACACACACAGACACAGACACACACAGACACACACACACACACACATTGGCATCAAAGTACAATATTGGAGAAGAATCTAAAATGATCTTGAAAGGCATTGGATCCTCTACCATAATACATGTGAATCCTATTATTTAACAGGGCACCCTTCAATTAAGTAGAAATACAATCTACATGTATGGCAGTAATTACATTCAGTGTTATAAAGATATCCAACACCATTTGCTCATATACTAACCTATGTCTTGGGGTTGGTCTCTGCTTTAAAGAAGCAGTAAACTTTTTTAATGAAAATACATATTTTATAGAGCATTTCCAGCTCAATAAAACAAGGGTACTTCCATCGCTGTCAGAGGTTTTACTAAAAATGTATAGCAGTTTAAATAATCAGGAAGTGAATTTACTGTGTTTACTTCCTGATAGTTCTAACTGACAGGAAGTGACAGGCAGTTTCTATTACATTCTATGGAGAACTGTATGTCTCTGACTTTTCTGACTTTCCTCTCCATTCGAATCTAACAGGAAATCTAATTAGAATTTGACCACTAGAGGGCACTGCTAATGTAAATAGCTGTAATAACTCTGGAAATATAAATCTCTCGGCAGTGGGAGCACCCTTATTTTACTCAATAGGAAATCGCTACAATATATATTTTTACATAAAAAAGTTTACTGCTCCTTTAAGTCCCTCAAGCATGGCCCGTTAAAATCAAATATATTTCAAACAATAAGTATCGCTTTTAAAAAAGCAAGCTCAACTAGTGTCATTTCTGTAGCTGGGCTACCCTTTCCCAAGAAACAACAAAAGTCTACTAAATTTGGCTAACTTTTCCATCATTTTTCCAATAACCATCTACTATGAACAGGTCACTATAAAAAGTTGCATGTTTGTTAAGCAAAGCATAACAAAAGGTATCTGTGCAATGTTTAAAGGGATAGTAATACCTGAAAATAAGTTTATTTTATATTGTAGCCCTTAAAAAACCATGAAAGATGACATAAGTCTTATCTTGTAAAATATAGTATAGTTCACTTTTCCTTGCCGTTTCAGCCAAGTCTGCCATCTAGTGGACAGATTTGGAATTCGGTCCACATAGCAACCGGCAGCTCTTTAGCAGTGCCGAGATCACTATCTTTGAAAAGAACTACTTCATTGGAACTGTGTACAAAGTGTGCCTGGCTTGAAAGCACACTTTGTAGACCATTCCAATGAAGAAATTCTTTTTAAAGATGGTGATCTCAGCACTTCTGAAGAGGCACAACCGGTCGGGGACCGGATTCCAAATCTGAAGGGTGGAGCAATGACATCACTCCAGGAGAAACTTTACTTCTGAATATCTCCCAAACCATAAAGGTTTGGGAGATAAGACATATCATTTTTCATGGCTTTTTTTAAGGGCTACAATATAAAATAAACTTATTTTCAGGTATTACTATCCCTTTAAAGAGAAAAGTGTGCTCTATGCAGCATACTGAGGTGTTCCAGCTGCACGATGTTTAACCCTTTGAGTGCCAGAGGGGTAAGCAACGCATTGCAAAGCAATGCGTTGCGTACCCCACTGGCACTCAAAGGGTTAAATAGAAAAGTATTCAACATGGAGGCGCTCCACCTTTTAAAAGGATACCGGGTCCATGGTTCCACCGCGCCAGTGTCTTGAGTCCTGGATCTCCCGCTCCTCCAACCCCGCCATCATCCCTCACATCATGAACTAAAGCAACCACCACAGCAACAAAAGCACAGATCTGCTTCCGGGATCCTGAAACCTGGCAACACGGGCCAAAAGGCCGGGTCATTGAGACCCAGATGTGCTAAAGAACATCTCATAGCTCAGGTAGGAGGTGTTTCGGCCATTTTTTTTTTCAGCTTTTTGCAGTAAATACCATTTTCGGCTGAAACATTTCAGCTGCCAAAATTTCGGTGCACCCCTAATGTATACCGGCATGCAGAGGTGGAAGAGGTAAAAGGAGAGGTGGGGAAGTGTCGGGAAAGGGAAATATAGAGGAAAAAGATCTCTTACCTACAGAGGACTCGGGGGGAGAGTAGAACTGTCCATCAGAGAACGCTCTCGGGTACAGGAGTGGGGGATGGATAGAGGCTGCCTGAACTGCCAGATAACCTGGGTGCAAACATCAAGCATTTATCAGACTCTACTTGCAACAAAAAGGAAGACACAGAGGACCTCCACTCTCAGGGTTATAGTATAGCAGAGGACAAGCACCATTTCTTCTGAAAGGAACAGTATATATATTTTTTTTTTTTTAATTAAACATATGTTGTAGGGCTTTTCCTGATGAGTAAAACAAGGGTAATTCTACTGCTGGGATACGTTTAATTCATCAGTTATTATAGTTAGATTTTTCCAGCTAAGCTGCAATTTCCAATTCTGGTGACTATAACTAATAATGGCAAGCCATAGTCTCTCCCACTTAGGGAGACTAAGAAACAAATATTGCGACGAACACCCATTGAGAACAAAC
>CM074727.1:112411169-112711169 GCA_037306005.1 Rhinophrynus dorsalis | reverse complement strand
CCCAGAGACTTTCGCTGTGCTACACAGAGAGAGATCACAGCTCTCAGCCTCTCTGCTCCATGAGAAAAGGAGCCGTGGTCATGTGACTGTGCCATTGCAGCTTATTGGCACCCTTATGGTTCACAATGGTTTAACACCTTCTCGGCCGATGACGTACCAGGACCGTCACGCTGGTCCGGCACTCAAAGACCAGTGACAGTCCTGGCACGTCACATACTTTTACTCACCGCGCTCATACTGGGGACTGAAGTTCATTCCTCCATGACCGGAGCAATCTCTTTCAGTCCCTCGTTCGGCATGCTGGCACACGTGATCAGTCACGTGGGGCGGCACGTACGACTTCCCTATCTGGTCCTTAAAGGACCACACACCCCGCGACCGCTGGTCCTTAAGGGGTTAAGGAGAACAACAGTGTGTTTGTCTTTTTGTGTACATGCGCTTGTCTATGCCTACATCTGACAGTCACAGACTTCAAGTTTGTTTTCCAGCTGAGCTGAAAGGAGCTATTTTGGAACTGCACAGAACAGCCACATGCATTTTGTTTTACCAAGTCTACTCCCACTGGTGCAGTAAGTAAAATGTAGTATTTGCCCTTTAACCCCTTAACGACACGTGCCGTACTATGACTGTCACAGTCCTTGAAATACTCAAGGACCGATGATGGTCATAGTACGTCGCGTACTTTTTACTTACAGTGCTCTACCGGGAGCGCTGTAAGTAAAAATAGGGCCTGAAATTGACCGCTCCAAGATCGGAGCGATCTCTATCAAGCCCCATAGTGACGCGCCGATACACGCAACAGGTCACGTGTACCGGCGCGTCCACGTGGTTCAATGGGGTCCTTATGGGACGGAAACGTCCCAGGGCCGCCGATCGTTAAGGGGTTAATACAATACAGAGAGGGGTATTGGGAAATCCCTCTCTAGTTACTAAATATTAACGTAGTGGGAAGTAACCCACTGGGGAAGGGGAGTGTGTGGTTTAACACATATGAAAATGAAACTAAGTGTATAACCCAAACTGTTGTTATAAATAAAAAAAGGTTAACACAACATACAGAAACCAAAGAGGAAGTTAAAGAGATAGTAATGTTTAGTTACTAACGTACAACTGAGTCTTCTTTATACATTTTTATAACAATGTGAAGCAGTATAACCTTATAAAACGTGTACACGGGCCACAGTGCCACCCAGCAGCCTCGGCTGGTGCCCGATGCCTCTCTGCTCACCAAACGGTCCTAGGAAGGTGCGCAGAGAGGAGTCTGGTCCGAATTCAGAGTGCCCCACTCCCTATCAGCCATGTCGCATTCAGGCAGTCTGTACTGAGCATGACGGCTTCTGACAAACATCCTAGCAAATTATTATATAGGATATCTCACATCCAAAGGGTTAAAAAGAACCAGTTATACTAGATAAAATTTATATCACTGGAAAAAGCATTACATTTTTCATACACTTGTATTGTTTATTTTTCTCTGCAATGTGCAGTCATAAGGATATACAAATATTTTGTTAAAGATTCACATCCTTCCTGTAGACAATAGCTTTTCATCTCAATGCTAAGCCTTAGGCATAGTATTTAAAAGGCCACATGACCAGACAGATCGCATTGAGGGACAATACTGTGTGTGGCCGTCTAAGGAAAACCCTACAAACCCTGTGGTGGATATACCCATTTGGCCAGCTGAACCTCAGGAAAAGGATAAAGTTTAGCAAACTTCTTTGATACTGAAGATGACCTATCACGAGTCTTCCATTCGGAAGAAATTAAACGTTCCAGAGTAGGATTAGTGGGAAAACATGTAACAGCCTTGGAAGGCTTTTGAAATACGTCCGTTGGGTCATGAGTAAACTCCTGACACAAGGGAAGGTTGAAGGTATTTAGCACGGCCCTGATCAGCCCTTCTGCAGAGACTTCAGGGTCGCACTCATAGGGGTCCCCAATTGACCTATTGGACTCAGAAATCGCCCCATCCTCAACATCTGATTCGTGAAACAATTCTTCCTCAGAAGACTCGTACCGCTCAGGGTCCCCCTGCTGTTTGGGAAGGGGGGTCCTGATGGGAGAGGGGCTCTGCCAGACTTGGAGAGCCCCTTGAACCTGAGAGGGAAAGAGTTGCAGCGTGAATCTAAGATCCCTGGTAGCAGCCTTAAACTCCTGAACCCAAACTGGCTCAATAACGTAGCTGGAGGGCCCCTGGTTGTCCTGACCCTCCAAGCATGTTGGGCACAAATGACCAGAGAAATCCCTGGGCAACTTGGATTGACAGGAGGAGCATAATGCAAAAGGAGATACTGACCCCCCAACCTCCTTGGTCTTGGGTCTAGCCCCTTGCTCAGATGGAGTAGACATACTTAATATGCACACCAATACAAAATACCCGGTCAGAATGTGGTAAATAATAAAGTTTGAACCCAAAAATGCCCAAAGTTAAACTTAACTGGCACCCAAAGGGTTAAACTGCGGAGGAGAAAGAGAAGGCTCGTTCCCTGCTTAGTGTATCTAAAGAAAGAGAGATCCAAAATGGCTGCTAACCTAGTAGCCAATGATAAAAAACGGCGCGAATCAAGCGCTCATGGGAAATGTAGTTTTCCCTTTAAATACACTAAACGGGGTCCGACGCCCCTCAGAGACTCCCAAAACTCTGAATTCGCTAACCGGATAGAAGAGCAAGTGAAGACCAATAGTTTAAGCCCACTCTGGAGTTGCTGTGACAAGCGGTTCCAGAGATACGTCCCAGACTGTGCTGTCCCATAGAGAATAATGGAGCAATGGCGTCTATGCTATAAAGGCGCGCTTAAAGTGGCGGTGCTTTTTTTTTTTTAAAGTGATGCACACATAACATAGTAAATACCCTAAAAGTATACATTGAATATAATAAATGTTAACACAAATGCACCAACAGCCCCAGTACAACACACAGACATTTACATAGTAAACACCCTTTGAGTGCTGGAGTATATAGTGAGAACTCCCCAAATACAGCCCAATAAAGGGACACTGTGGGACAAGTGGACCTTCAGCACTCAAAGGGTGGCTCACCTTCCTGTATCTTCGTTCTTCAGGTAACCATGTAAAATAAAGGAATTAACACAAGTGCCAATTCCTCACAGGGAAGCTACTTGAAATCAAGTTGTTCCCTCTTCAGGGCATAAGGTCCACTAGAAAATCCCTGGATGCTGCACTGGCCACTTCGGGTGAGAGCACAGTCAGCCACGGTTACCCGCCTAATGGTGGTATTCCATATTTGAAGAAAATAATAAAACAACTAAAGTTTCTTGAGAGACGTTCACTGCCTGATGTGCATAGCACGAGGAACTAATCAATATGGAGTCTTGTGCCAGAGGGAGTGGACTAGGAGGGAGAGGAGGCTCCACCCCCCCTGTACAAGTTTCTGAAAAGTTCCTGCCTACTTAAAGGGGACTGACATCCCATTGTACCAGTGACCTGTATTGGACGACAGTGAAAGTAAAACATACGAAGCCCAACATTTGATAATTGTTATTGGTAATTTTACATACAATTTGTTGCTTGCTTTCCTAATATTAGGGAGAACAATTGGATGGGTGGTTGCTGGTGATCTTTAACCCGTTCGTATGGTTATCGGATGAGGTGTAGATGATGAGAGATATGGATAAGCAATGAGATTCTTTGGCAAAATAGTTTGTGTACAGACACCAGTCAATTAAAGGGATAGTAATACTTCGTTTTATCTTTATTTTATTTTGTAGGCATTAAAAAAATATGAAGAACGATATAAGTCTTATCTTTCACTCCTTTATGGTTTGAGAGATATTCACAAGCAAAGTTTCCCCTCCCGCCCGTTTTACCTAGTGTAAGTCATCTCTTCTGAGATGTGGAATGCAGTCCATAGGCCAGACAGATAACAGCAGGGGACAATCTTATTCCTATGAGAACAATGAAGGCCCTGCCCCACTTGACAAGTTTTCCAGGTTTTTCCCTTATCTTAATTGAAGATTGTCCCTCTCTGCAGTCTACCTGGGCACCTCCCTTCTGATCTGGCTGAGCAGTGTTACATCAGTAAAAGGGGCGGGAGGGTGATACTTTTTCATTAAATTACTCTTGAACTATAACTCTGACAGAACTGAAATAACACTCTCCAAAGTCCAAATACCATGATGATTAATTAGTGCTGCTTTTATTATGAAACATTACTATCCCTTTAAGCTACACGTCAGTCGTGACCCCCATTCCTGGATGTGCTGTAATCTGAGCTGCCTGAATCTAAATTGATGGAGAGTGAAAAAAAATTCCCAGTGTAGTGACAAGGAGTGGAAAGGGAGGAAGCCCAACTCAAAAAGTCAGTCCCCAAAAAGGAGAAACGGGGTGAAGTAAGGATGGTATTTACATTATTCGGTTTTATTTTTTGCAGAAAAAATGTGAACATGAGCTGGGCTATAAGGCTTCCTATGCCATCCATCCACTCTTAAGTTAGCACAGACTGATAGGTTCACTAACCGTTTTTTTTTTTTTTTTTTTTTTTTTTTTTTTTTAAACCTTCTAAATGCTAGAAAGCAAGGAACTGGAGACCTCTCTAGCATTCAAGGGGTTAAAAGTCTCATTTAAATCATTGGGGGTTAGGGGAGTTTTTCTTTGTCCCTTACAGGGCAGTTGGTTTGCTCCAAAACTGCACCACTTTCCTTAGTGTGCTGCCCTCACTCCCAACACATTTCTATCTAGCTGCACTGTCCATCCCTGTGTGATATACACAGCCAAATTCCTGGGTGGCTCACAGCACTGAGAGCTATTGATGGGCATAATTCAAGGATATGTACAAGAGTGAAAGTAGACAAAGTCTGAGGAGGAGGAACAGGAAATACAGAAAGTATGTGCAAACCAACATGTGGCTCAGGATTTGGGTTACCACCAGGAATGAGACGGAAGTATGGGCAGTGCAATCAGTATGTGAACTCTCTGGACAAGCAGATTCCGTCCAGCCAAAGGTTAAACCTTCTGGCAGATGGAATTTCCCAATGAGGAAGTTAAGTTGCCGAGGCTGATGTAATAAGCTAAAGTTGAGAGAGTTGAGTTCCATTTAAATCATTTGGGATTTTTTTTTTTATTTGTTCCCTATGTTGTAGTTGGTTTACAAGAACTGCATATCTTTTTTTTAAACACGCGGTCCTCTCTCAACACATTTTTACCTTTCTGCACTGCATCACAGGGTCCCCTTAATAGTCCAGTTCCTGGGAGGTTTCTGCACTGGGAACTCTTGGTGGAAATAACTCAGGAATCTATAATGCTCTTGTTAACAAGGTTGGTTGGGGATGATGTGTGAAGCAATTGCCAATGACTGGATAGCCAAATGTTGCCTATCCCTGTTATAGGCCTTATGTTCAAAAGAAAAGTGGAGTAGTTCTGGGGAAATCAACTGCACCATATGGAACAAAAACATTGCCCAAATTCCCAGTGATTCAAATGAAACTTTTAAGCCTTTAAATGCTAAAGATGACTAACAAATGCAAACTCAAACTAACGCACACAAACTCAAACTAACACGAACACACAGACCCCCCTGCAGCTTGCCTACTTTCCCTGGCACAGGAGGGGGCTTTATCCTTGCTAGTACAGCATTTGGTGCAAGAGGTTTATGCCACCTCCAGAACAGAGCGCCAATCAGCTCTCCCTTGTGGTCCTTACAGGGTCTACAGACTTCTTGCTCCAAATGCCATGTTATCAGGAATGAGGTGTCACTTCAGTGGCACAGAATGCTTTTTTTTTTTTATTTTCCACACCGATTGCCACCATCTAGCTTGCACAGGGGCTGCATGCGTCCAACGTGCCACTTGTCGGATATGCATATTCTATGCTAATGATGCACAATTAAAGCTCTCACCTCAGACAGAATGACCTTCACGATAAGAAATGAACTGGTCACAAGTGTGGTGATCTAGAAAGGAGCACAGTAAAAGTTGTGATCAGCCTTGTTCATGACATATATATTCGTTTGCATTGTATCTGTAACCTTACTATACCCCACTCTGCCCTATTCTACCTGCTGTAGCAGAGACAAGACTCAGAAAAGTACATTAATGAAGTGCCAGATACTATTAAATAATGCAATGGAATTAAACAGACCCTGTCAAGTAAAATCAACACATCTGAAAGAACCTTCAGAATCACCTATATTTTATATTAGTAATTTTCATTATACTATGTTTTTCTTGATTACGCTAATTAAGGCATACCGTGCAGGCACTTCCTTCTTAACTGACACTTAACCCTTTAGTGTTAGGAGAGTCACTGAGTTGTTAATCTCAGGAGGACCGTACCCTGGAGTCAGACAGTCTACATTTGCCGCACTGGCCACATGTTGGACATGCATGACATACTTTTGGATTGTATCTGCAGTTTACTTTATATAGTGATCTGTACGGAGTTCTCCCTTTAAAGGGATAGTAATACTTCGTTTTAACTTTATTTTATTTTATAGGCATTAAAAAACATGAAGAATGATATAAGTCTTATCTCTCAAACCTTTATGGTTTAAGAGATATTCACAATCAAAGTGTCCCCCTCCCGCCCCTTTTACTGATGTCACACTGTTCAGCCAAAGCAGAAGGGAGGTGCCCAGGTAGACTGCAGAGAGGGACAATCTTCAATTAAGATAAGGGAAAAACCTGAAAAGCTTGTCAAGGGGGGCAGGGCTTTCATTGTTCTCATAGGAAGAAGATTGTCCCCTGCTGTTATCTGTCTGGTCTATAGACTGCATTCCACATCTGAGAAGAGATGGCTTACACTAGGCAAAAGGGGCGGGAGGGGGAAACTTTGCTTGTGAATATCTCTTAAACCATAAAGGTTTGAGATATAAGACTTATATCGTTCTCCATGTTTTTTTAATGTCTACAAAATAAAATAAAGTTAAAACGAAGTATTACTATCCCTTTAATTTATTCCTTCACACAACAGACCTAACAGTTGGTTTCAACAGAAAAAAAAATTGTTTGCATAGGCTAAATGTTCTGCAAAATGAAACAGATTAGCAGTAGAGAACAGAGCAAACGCAAAATTAAAAGGAAAAGATAACCGACTGCTGTTTCAAAAACACCCACCTAAAGGGCAAGTAATGTGTGTTTACATAACATTATACAAATATGATACACACAGTTGTAACGTATTGTTGATGATGTCACTCAGAGTTGCAACCTATATTGAGTGTCTACTTGTGGTTCAAGTTTTCTAGACTGCAAGCTTTGTGACGTCAAGTTGGTTACTCACTGCAGGTTGCAAGCTTTGAGGTGTCACGTTGGTCGTTCATTGTAGGATGCAAGCTCTGTAGCATTTCTTTATCATGTTAGTTAGCTATGTAAATTGCACTGCAATTTCCCTGAGCACATTAGCCTTTTAAAGGGATAGTAATACTTCAGTATTACAAATCCCTATATTAAAGCCCTTGTAAAAAGAAACGTTTTGCCCCCAGTGTCATCTCTTCTAAAAGTTGCCCTCTCCCTCCCCCTTCCCCGTAGTCAGCATTCTAGCTGACTCAGGGAAATTCGGTCAGAGATCATCAGGCGGCTCTGCAGCAGAGCCACGATCTCATTAACTAAAAAAAAAACCTTTCACTAAAACGGACTTCTGCGTGTGCTTGCAAGCCAAGCACACATAGAAGACCATTTTAGTGAAAGTTTTTTTTTTTTAAGTTAACGCAATCAGGCTGTGCTGGAGAGCCACCTGAAAGTCGTACGACTCTCTTCCATAAAGGTTTGAGAGATGACGCAAAACGTTTCTTTTTACAAGGGCTTTAAAATAGGGATTTGTAATACTGAAGTATTACTATCCCTTTAAAGTAAGGAGTCACAGATCAGAAGCGTAATAAAAATTAGGCTAAAAAGTCCTATACTTGTATTTCAACAAGTGCTTTTTATGAAGCCGGTCACAAACCATGGTGGCAAATCTATATGATGAATAAAATAACTAATTTTGCATTTCAACAGTATTCTCAATTTGTCTTTAAAATATTTTCCTTTAAGAATTTGAATTCCAGCAGTTAAAATAACTATAGCTATGAAATTGGTTCTATATAATTTTTCATGTAAATAAAAAGTATTAAATGCTAATCTTCTGAAACTTTCTTGTGTCTATACCTCTCATTGGCCTAACTATATCCACTCTACCCCCCCCCTCCACCCCCCCCCCCATTTCCTAGCACCCTCTAGACATGTACATCAGCAAACTGGACCAGAGGGATGAGCAAATGCATTGCCTTTGTAGTGCATGGTATATAACTCTGTTCTTTAAAGGAACAGGAAACCCAAGAACTAATCTAACAAATTATCGACCACATGGCCCGAATGACCAATATAGATGCAAATAGATGCAGCCACACTCAAAGTCTTAAATGCAAAAATAACAAACATTCTTGAAAAGTAGTAAAACTCCTCTTTATTGCAAAGATTTAAATCAATATTCCAGTATGGAAAGGCAATGGTAGCGGGACAAAGATGAAGATGTTGGGTGCCTCAAAGTGCACTGTCTAATGCATTTCATGCTTTGCTTGGCTTGGCTTAATCATTGGATCACAGTTGTGGATTTTTTTTTTTTGAGGTATGTTACATAATGTAGATATTACTTTAAGAGCTCATATGTCAAAAAATCCAGATGATGGGGTTTCTTTGAATCAAGCAAATTGATGAATGGGGGAGGGTGCAACATTGTTTTATTTCCTGTGTTTTTAACCAGTTAGCAGTGTATCAGACTTTATTTAATACAGTGAGTCTTTGTGTGTTCTTTGAGTCTATGATTAAGCCATGCAAAGTGTGAAATGCATTCAACGGTGCTTTGAGGCACCCAGCATCTTAATCTTTGTCTCACTATCATTGCTTTTCCATGCTGGAATATTGTTTTAACTCTTTATAATAAAGAGGAGTTTTACTACTTTTCAAGAACATTTAGGTTATTTTCATGGTTAAGAAGTGCAGCTGCATCCATTTGCATCTATATTGAAGTGTTCCGGTCGAGGGAAGACAGAGACGGCATGGCACTCAATCACTTTCGTTGAGACCAATATATTATATTACATATAATTATTTTGCCAGGAAGGATTTATTGAGATTGTCCCTCGTTTTCTAGTATTTCCTAGGTACTCATTTTATTGACCTCAGAAGGGTGAAAGGCTGAGT
Source organism: Rhinophrynus dorsalis (assembly GCA_037306005.1). Lineage (NCBI taxonomy): Eukaryota > Metazoa > Chordata > Amphibia > Anura > Rhinophrynidae > Rhinophrynus > Rhinophrynus dorsalis. The sequence goes on along the minus strand of CM074727.1, from coordinate 112,702,029 downwards.
TGAACTTGCCAGGACTAGAACCTATGACCTTGAGCTGTGAACAGATTCTACAGCTGATGCATTAACCAACTGAGCTATCTCTTCATATTTGAGGGAAGATACATACCGCAATGACCCACCAGTGTCGAAGGCGCAGAGCAGCATAACCAGTGAGTAGGCAGATGAAGCGAAAGGCAGCCAAAAGCTACACAAAAAGAACAAAAAAAGAGAGAGTAAGAGTTTTTATTGGATAGTACACATGACTACACACATATATAGTTAGATACATCACAAAACAAGATTTTGTTTTTAAACTTTGTTGTAGCAAATATCATAACAATATAACAAATGAAACAACAAATTTGTACTGGAATGTGTCACTACTTACACACAAAAATTCGAATTTTGGCAATATTCGATCTCTCTTTCCATAAACATCCTTAATTTAGAGAATTAAAATGGAATGATTATTGGAAAGAGCTTTTAGAAGCACATATACTTATGTGGATCATTTATGATTATATTTAAGCTTTATTTGTCAGTTAATGCAAATCAGGCAGACAGTGTCACACTGCTCCCCATCCCAACTGCCACTGCTTACAAGGAAGTATTATCTTATCTACATAAAGCTCCTTCAAAATCACATTTGTTACAAAGTGACCGCTCCGTTTTATCAGATTTACATTGATTCTATTGTATTTAAAAAAAAAAAAAAAAAAAAAGAAAGAAAGAAAGAAAGAATTGGTTTGGCTGATTTTGACAATTAGCATTCCACATATAATAATTATAATGAACTTCTATCAATATACTTTACCCCTTGTACACCCCTCTGGCACACAAAGGGATAAACTGAAAACAGAATCTGCGGATAAGAGAGCTCTTAATTGAAGCCTTTTTAAATATTTTATCATTTCAGCCATTTTATCAAATGGGTGTTCACATACATAAGCATGCACACGTGAAAAACGTTTTCTAATTTACTGTCAAATCCTCCCCATGGACAGTACCTATATTCTAGGAGGTAACACATAAAATTTGCTGTGTAAGCACATCCGGACTAGGTCTCATCTTTACTAGGGATTTACCACCTGAAATGGATAAAGAAGTGATTTATATATAACGGTGTGTACCCCTCTTCTCCTAACTTGAATCTCCAAACAGAGGGCTATTTAGCCTGAGAGGCTGCAGCACCAGGGTTGTATTGAAATTAATACAAAGACTCCACCACTCGTAATATTCTGAATTGGTGGTATAGATATGGGGGGGGGGGGGTGTCAATCTAGCTAAACCAATGCTGCACTGAAACATACACACACACACACACACACACACACACACACACACACACATTAACCCTTTGAGTGCCAGAGGGGTATGCTATGCATTACAAAATGTTAAAGGGCTAGTAATGCTTCACAAAAAAAACAGCTCTGATTATTCTTCATAATTTGGGCCATGGAGAGTGTTATTTCAATACTGTCAGAGTTGTAGTTCAAGAGTAACTGAATGATACAGTATCCACCCCCCGCCCCTTTTACTGATGTAACACTGATCACCTCAGAGCAGCAAGACTGTCCGGATGCATCACAGAGAGGGACAATCTTCAGTGATCATAAGGAAAAACCTGAAAAGTCTGTCAAGGGGGCAGGGTTTTCCTTATGCTCACAGTAAGAAGATTGGTCCTTGCTGTGATCTCTCTGGTCAAAAGACCAGATTCCACATCTTAGGGGAGGTGGCTTACACTAGGTATAAGGGACAGGAGGGGAATACTTTATCATTCAATTCCTCTTGAACTATAACTCTGACAGTATTGAAATAACCCTCTCCATCGCCCAAATACTATGAACATTAACTGGAGCGGCTTTTTTTTTTTTGTGTGAAATATTACTATCCTTTAAAGTCCTGGAAATGGATTTCCCATTTCATTAGTAAACATATATGCCATTTAATATATCTAACACTGCCTATATCTTCCAATCAGACAGTTCAGCTTTCATCCTGCTATCCAAACTCAAAAAACATTTTTACTTGACTTTTTTTTTTTCCCAGGGAACCCCTAACACACAATCTAAATTTTCATGGCACCCCTAAAGTTTTATATGGCCTTTATCAAGGGTGTTACGAAGGGTACAAACAAACACACAGTTATTTTTAGGGCTCTCAATCAGAACAAAAAACAAGCATTGCCCATAAAATATTTCCATAAACATATATCTGAATCTCAAAATTCACATTTTTGTCAAATTATACATAGAAAACAAGGGGCATCCTAAGTGGATTCCATGACACACAAAAGTTCCACGGCACCCTGGTTGAGAATCACTGGGGAAAAAAAAAAAGGAATTGAAAATAAATGTGGTACATACTAGACAAAACAGGAAGTTCTGATAAAGACTAACTTATTTGGCAGCAGGAAAGCTGTATAATCCTCATGTCTCTGGGTTAGAAGGCAAAGGTTGAACTTGACAGATGTGTCTTTTTTTCGACCTAATTTACCATGTTACTCCTAGAACATCCTTTTTTAACTACAGGAAGATATATTGGTTTTCTCATTATGACCAATTGCCCCAAAATAAACTAAAGAAACTGAAACTCTTTAAAGGGATAGTAATGTCTAAAATAAAGTAGATCTTTGTGCTATGTTTAATAACTTACTTTTATGTCGTTTTAAAGGGACAGTAATGTCCCATAAAAAAAGCTTCAATTTTTGTAGAGCTTAAAAAAATAATCTATGTGCCACAAACCCCATCTCTCAGACCACTATGGATTGAGAGATATTCCAGCCTCTCCAAACAATTTATTAACCCGATCCGCTACATGCATAGTCTCCAAGTTATTTTATGTTTAAAATTGTTTTATATGCATAAAAATCCACTACAAATCTACATCTCTTTGCAAAATAAATATCTTAAAAGGGACAGTAATGTCCCATAAAAACTTTTTATAGTTTTATAGAGCTGAAGAAAATAAGCAGAATGGTGCAAACCCTCTCTCTCAATCCGCTATGGTTTGAGAGATATAGGGATTCAAAGTTCCCCCCTCCCTCCCCTTCTCCTGATGTCAGCTGTAAAGCTGACAGCAGGAGAATCAAGTCATACGACTCGAGGAGGCTCTGCAGCAGAGCCGAGATCACGTTATCTATAAAGAATTAATTCACTGGAAATATCTACAAAGTGTGCCTGGTTAGCAAGCACACTTTTTAGACATTTACAATGAATTAATTCTTTATAGATAATGGGATCTCGGCTCTGCTGCACAGCCGCCTTCTGGTCCCCGGACCGGAATCTCATGCTGTCAGCTAGGCGCTGACATCAGGAGAAGGAGAGAGAGGGGCGAACTTTCAGTGCAAATATCTCTCAAACCATAGCGGTTTGAGAGATAAGGTTTGTACCATTCTGCTTATTTTCTAAGGCTCTATAAAACTAAGTTTTTGTGGGATATTACAGTTCCTTTAAAAATGGATGACAATTATTATAAAAACAATTATGAAAAAAAAAAAAAGAAAAAAAAAAATCAATTAGCAGCAACATTTTAGTCCTCTCACTAGATATTCCCTACATTGTTAGCTTTAGTTTTCGTTTCTCCTCTGTTCATTTTCTTGTCACTAACATCAGTGACAGATTTGTTTATGGTCTTCCATGTTTTTATTGCATTTCTTTCTATCAATCTGGGGTTGGGCATGATTATTATTATTGCAATCGAGTCGATGATTTATAGAAGCTATGAGAGTGCCAAACTTTTTTAAATTATATATATATATATATATATATATATATATATATATATATATATATATATATATATATATATATATATATATATATATATATATATATATATATAGTTAATTATTTATTTTTAATAAAAATCTCTGCTGCCAAACATTATAATCCAGCATTGCTGCCCTGCTACCTGGGTCTGGTGCCATTCTAATTATTCCCCATGATAGAGTTCACACTCAATTACATAGCAGGATTATAAGAGGTGATATGGAGCTATGAGAGGAGTTCTATAAAACACTAGTATGAAAGTCCGTATACACGGGCTAAAGTGCACCAAGCTGCCCTGGCTGCTGCTCTGGAGCCGGGAGCAGAGGCAGGACGTGAGCCATCCTGTGCGGGGCAGCACGTTCAGCGAGGCTCTACTGCGCATGAGTGCAGTCATGAGCAGTAGAAACTCACCAAACGCGCTGATCCTTAGCAGGGAGCTCCAGAGGGCTCACAGCGAAGCTCCTTGTGTGCGAAACCACACATGCACAGTAGAGACTCTCTACTGCGCATGTGCGGTTACGGCTCACAGCGAGCGATGCATTCTACTGCTTTATGTTATAGGATTATGAGTAGCTATTGGACGAGGCTATTTATAGTAATACGAAAAGTTATAATAGGAAGTTATATAGAGAAATGAAAAGTTATGCGGAGAGGTAATTTTAGTAACAGGAGTAGTTATAGCAAGAGTAAATTGGGATGAGTTCTATAGTACAAAAGAAGTTATAGAGATGAATTCTATAGAAGAGAGAGAGAGAGAGAGAGAGAGAGAGAGAGAGAGAGAGAGAGAGAGAGAGAGATAGAGAGAGATAGAGAGAGATAAAGAGAAACAATTAAAGGGATAGTAATACTTAAAAAGAAAAAAAAAAAAATTATATATATATATATATGTTGTAGGGTTTATCCTCCTGAGTAAAACAAGAGTACTCCCACTGCTGAAAGGTGTTTCATTCAAAAGTTATTAATTTTCAAAGTTGAATTTTTTAGGTGCAATATCACAGTGGCCTGAAATTGCACAGTGGTGCTGTTGCTACACCATCCTATGGAGATTTATGGTCCCGAGACCAGAGCTGTTCATAGGATCGTGTAGCAACAGCGCCACTGTACAATTTCAGGCCACTGTGATATTGCACCTAAAAAATTCAACGTTGAAAATTAATAACTTTTGAATGCAACACCTTTCAGCAGTGGGAGTACTCTTGTTTTACTCAGGGGGATAAACCCTACAACATATTTTTTTTTTACATTTTAAGTATTACTATCCCTTTAAAAAAAAAAAAAAATGTTTCGCCCCCAGTGTCATCTCTCAAACCTTTATGGTTTGAGAGATGTACGCTTCTAAAGTTACCCTCTCCCTCCCCCTTCCCCATAGTCAGGGTTCTAGCTGGCTGAAAGGAAGAGAGTCTCACGACTTTCAGGTGGCTCTCCAGCACATGTAGAAGACCGTTTTAGTGGAAGCTTTTTTTTTAGTTAACACTATCGCGGCTCTGCTGCAAAGCCACCTGATGATCTCTGACCGGATTTCCCTGAATCAGCTAGAATGCTGACTACGGGGAAGGGGGAGGGAGAGGGCAATTTTAGAAGCGTTCATCTCTCAAACCATAAAGGTTTGAGAGATGACACTGGGGGCAATACTTTTTTTTTTTTTTTTTTAAGCAGTACTTTGCTATAGGGATTAGTAATCCTTAAGTATTACTATCCCTTTAAAGGAGTTGTAGAGAGGAGTTCTATAGAACAAGAGAAACAATTATACAAAAATGTTATAGAGTAACAGGAGTAATTTTAGGGAGAGGCTCTTTGTATAAATATGAGAATTTATAGTGAAAAAAGTTAGATTCAGCTGAGTAAGGAATTATGCAGCATGAGTAGTATAGATAAACAGAGGCATAGGAATGGCTTATACAAGGAAGCATGGAAAGCAGCAAGTGTGTGCTGGGCATAAACATCACAGTGTTGAGAACACAGACAATGAAGATAAAAGAGCAACACTTACAAATATGTCGAAGAAAGACGTGCCAAATTTGTAATCAAGGATCTCCTTCTCCAAATTCGTCTTAATGCCATTATTAGTCTATTAAGAAAGTGAACAAGAGACAAAAGAAAGAGACAAATGGAAAAAAAACAAGAAGATTATTTTCTATATATCAAGACTGCCCCACATTTATTAAGCTGCACTTTTACATACGACTTCTTGAAAGCTATATATTATTGAATGAGACGTTGCTAGCATCCACAGGGTTAAATCAACAATTGGTATTAAAGGGATAGCAATGCTTCAGAATAAAAGCAGCTCTAATTAATCATCATAGTATTTGGACTTTGAAGAGTGTTATTTCAATTCTGTCAGAGCTGTAGTTCAAGAGTAATTCAATGATAAAGTATCCCCCTCCCGCCCCTTTTACTTATGTAACACTGTTCAGCCAGAGCAGAAGGGAGGTGCCCAGGTAGACTGCAGAGAGGGACAATCTTCAATTAAGATAAGGGAAAAAGCTGAAAAACGTGTCAAGGGGGGGGGGGGGGCTTTCATTGTTCTCATAGGAAGAAGATTGTCCCCTTCTGTTATCTGTCTGGTCTATGGACTGCTTTCCACATCTGAGAAGAGATGACTTACACTAGGTAAAAGGGGCGGGAGGGGAACTTTGCTTGTGAACATCTCTTAAACCATAAAGGTTTGAGAGATAAGACATATAATTCTTCATATTTGTTTAATGCCTACAAAATAAAATAAAGTTAAAACGAAGTATTACTATCCCTTTAAGCTGCATTTTTACATACAACTTCTTGAAAGCTATACATACATATATATATATATATATATATATATATATATATATATATATATATATATATATATATGTATTAAAACATCCTGCTGTGCCAATAAGATTTTGCATCACATCTTAGTATACAGAGCTGCTGCTTATTTGTCTCATCATTTATGTAGTTCAATGCTTCTCCCATCACGTAATTGCAAGGGTGGATATTCTGAATGTAGTTTATCCAATGAAAGGGTTAGTAATGTGTCAGCATAACTGAAGTAATTATCATTTCTAACACTTAGTAATAACGCTCTGCAGCATTGCCAAAGTTCAGATCAGTCTACTTGATGAGCAATTAGATTTACTTGTCTTTCATAAAGTGGTGGCCTAGCAACACGAAACGCTTTAGATGTTTTTTTAATAGTTATATTGTCCATGACATGGATTTTATAAACAAATATTTTTATATAGATTTTTTTTAAAGCCGCCGTTTCCGTTTATCTTGATCACCTAACTGAATTGTTCAAGGAATTGTGGTTATTTTAAATGGAACCCTCATCCATCAGAGGAGCCTGAGTGGAGATGACTTAAAGGGATAGTAATGTTTCATAATAAAAGTAGCTCTAATTAATCATCATTGTATTTGGACTCTGGAAAGTGTTAATTCAATTCTGTCAGACTTGTAGTTCAAGAGTAATTTCAATGACAAAGTATCCCCCTCCCGCCCCTTTTACTGATGTAACACTGCTCAGCCAATGCAGAAGGGAGGTGCCCAGGTAGACTGCAGAGAGGGACAATCTTCAATTAAGATAAGGGAAAGACCTGAAAAACTTGTCAAGGGGAGCAGGGCTTTCATTGTTCTCATAGGAAGAAGATTGTCCCCTGCGGTTATCTGTCTGGTCTATGGACTGGATTCCACATCTGAGAAGAGGTTGCTTACACTAGGGAAAAGGGGAGGGAGGGGAAACTTTGCTTGTGAACATCTCTCAAACCATAAAGGTTTGAGAGATAAGACTTATATCGTTCTTCATGTTTTTTTAATGCCTAGAAAATAAAATAAAGTTAAAATGAAGTATTACTATCCCTTTAATTTGTCCATCTGCACTGAAGTCAATTTGATCTGACCAACGGGTTTTTGAGTACCATTCTTAACCATCTTTTATATTATGATTGTTAATAGTAGTACACTATGAGGAGCTCAGTGTTTTTTATGATTGGATCTTTCTGGCTGTTTGGAGAGAGCATACATAACATGAGCAGCCCAGTCCTGAGATTTGGTTTGATAATGAATTTGGGGCAGCTGAAACTCCCAAAGAAGCATACTTGCTGTGTACTACAAAGTAGTTTCGCAGCCATTTGACTCCCTTTGTTTGTGGGTGCTTTACTGTGGAGGTTGTGATTCGTGAGATATTACGCTAGGAGGCGCTCTCCTGTTTTGTTCTCTCTTTCCCTGTTCTATATTATTTGATTATAATTTTTCCCCCTCCTGCCCCTTTTATATACGTCACTCTTCTTCAGATCAGAAAGCCAGTCTGGATGGATCGCAACAAGGGAGAATCTTCTGTCATTATAAGGTTTTCCTTATTGTTGTGATCTGTCCGGTGAAGCAACCGGATTTAAAGGTATAGTAATACTTGAAAATAATTATATTTTAGATTGTAGCCCTTAAAAAATCATTAAAAATAATATAAGGTTTGGGAGATATTCACAAGTAAAATAAATTCCCCTTTTCCTGGCTGTTTCATCCAAGTCTGCCATCTAGTGGACAGCTTTGGATTCCGGTCCACAGATCAACCGGCAGTTCTTTAGCAGTGCCCAGTTCACAATCTTTTAAAAGAACTACTTAATTGGACCTGTGTACAAAAAGTGTGCCTGGCTTGCAAGCACACTTTGTAGGCAATTCCAACAAAGAAATTATTTTTAAAGATCACTTCTGGAGAGCCGCGGCAGGTCCCGGGATCTGATTCCATATCTGAGAGCTAGAACGGTGACGTCACTCAGGGGGAGACTTTGCTTGTGAATATCTCCCAAACCATAAAGGTTTGGGAGATAAGACTTATATCATTTTTAATGATTTTTTAAGGTCTACAATCTAAAATAAAATTATTTTCAAGTATTACTATCCCTTTAAGATAGGAAGGAAGAAGATTAATATCCGTAAAAGCAGGGGGGGTGGTTCTTTATAATCTAATTACTCATCAACTAGACTGATCTGCACAGTGGCAACCGTGCAGATCGTTATTTCTTATTTCTGATCTTAGGTTCAGTTATGTGGAGACATTGCTATCTCTTGAATACACATAGTTATAAAGACAAATTGAGGTTTACCAAGTAGCTAAATTAAACCATGAATCAGCCACATGTCTACAAACCAGTGCTATGATCAATTCCCATTAAAATCTATGGTGATATTTGTAGATAAACCATTGTTATAGGTCATCAACTACAATGTAATCCAGGCCCAAATCAGGAAGTATTCAAATTTTTTACTAAAGAGTAGATACAAAGCTATTTGCACTGATACACTGCAAATCTGTGGGAGATCCAACCTGAATGGTGCAATGAAACTTAAAAGGGATAGTAATACTTCTTATTCCTATGAAAACAATGAAAGCCCTGCCCCCCTTGACAAGTTTTTCCTTTATCTTAATTGAAGATTGTCCCTCTCTGCAATCTACCTGGGCACCTCCCTTCTGCTCTGGCTGAACAGTGTTACATCAGTAAAAGGGGCCGGAGGGGGACACTTTGTCATTGAATTATTCTTGAACTACAACTCTGACAGAATTGAAATAACACTCTCCATGGTCCAAATACTATGATGATTAATTAGAGCTGTTTTTATTATGAAACAATACTATGCCTTTAAATGGATAGTAATGCTTAATATGGAAAAAAAACAAACAAACAAACAAACATGTGTTGTATGGTTTCGCCAGCTAAGTAACTTGATGGGCATAGGTTTATATATAATTTAAAGGGTTAGTAATGCCCATATTTAAGTTGAATCAGTATTGTTGATGTTAAAAAAAAAAAAAAAAATTAAATATCTGGAAAAGTCCCATCTCCTTAAGGTTTGAGAGATATTCGCTGCTAAACTTCCCCCCTCCTTCATGTCAGCTGTAAAGCAGACAGAAGGAGATCCGTGTCGGCCGACTCAAGGAGGCTCTTCAGCAGAGCCAAAACAGCAATATTTAAAAAGAACTACTTCACTGGAACGGTCTACAAAGTATGTTTGCAAACCAGGCACACTTTGTAGACCGTTCCAATGAATTATTTCCTTTTAAGCAGTGCTATCCCGCTCTGCTGAAGAGCCTCCACCAGTCCCAGGACCAGGATCTGCCTCTGTCAGCTAGAGCGCTGACATATGAGAAAGGGGAGCGAGGGGGGAACTTTAAATGCTACAAACTCGCAAACTATAACTTTTTGAGAGATGGGAGGTAGTTTATTTTACTTCTATTGTTAATATCTAAAATATTAGAAATTTTTAAACCAAAGTATTACTATCCCTTTAACAGTGCTGCTGTTGCTACATCATCTTATAGTGATGTATGGTCTGCAAACCTTAAAAAAAAAAAAATAATAATTTAAATCAGGGGGGAATTATTGTCACCTATGGGCATTTGGTTTTGGTCCATCAGTCTCACCGACTAGCACTATGCCTATAGCAGTGGTTCTCAACTCCTGCCCTCAGGACCCACTAACAGGCCAGGACTTAGGGATTTCTCTGGTAGAGCACAGGTGTGGTGATCAGAGGCTCATTCACATTGATTAACTCACCTGTGCTCTAACAAGGAAATCGTCAGATCCTGGCCTGTTAGTGGGTCCTGAGGACAGGAGTTGAGAACCACTGGCCTATAGCTTTTTTTTTTTAACAGCTTAGAGGTGATAAAATTATTCGTTATCAATAAATCAATATTATCATCCCTGACACACATGGATTTCTGATAATATGGCCAAAAATTTAAATAACTTAGACCCCCCCGAACTAGAGGGACTTACTGTCTCCCTGGGTGACTGATTTACTTGCTTCTATAGATTCTCAGGCAGGGATGGTACTAGGAGATAGGTGTCAGTGATATGGCGAGATGGACTACTGGTATTGATAACGGGAAAACTGGCTTTATTATGCCTTTTACATTTTTCAGTGTGTCGCTTTGTAAGTTGTCTATTTTTATACATTACATTAATGTGGAACTGAACCATTGTAACAAATCATTTTGAAGGCGTCTATATTTATATTGGTCGTTAAACAATCATTTATGATACATTAACTGACCATTAATAAAGTTACATATAAAAGTCTTGCAGGCACCGTCACGATGCTCCCCATCCCAACTGCCACTGCTCACCAGGAAACACTTGCTCATTGGCATAAACAGACAAATAGATAAGGCTAAATATCTCAAACTATTGTTTGAAATACATATTGCTACTAAAACTACAGGTACTTTTGAAAGCTGACAATTCCCATTTTTGATCCCTTTCAATTCTGTTTTTAACATAGGTCTCTTCTCTGATTTATTAACATCCTATCTGCATTGAAACAAACGGTCATAATATTCTAAAAATGTATGCAATACTTCTCACTGTTGTAAAGTCTTGCCTACCAGTACTTCCGAATCCTTTTCTAACAGGGATTCACAAAGTAGTTTCCCATTCACTGCATATAGCATGCTTGCTTCTGCAACCCAAATACATTCCCTTACACGTTTGTATATTAAAGGGATAGTAAAGTTTCATAATAAAAGCAGCTCTTAATCATCATAGTATTTGGACTTTGGAGAGAGTTATTTCAATTCTGTCAGAGTTGTAATCCCCCTCCTGCCCCTTTTACTGATTTAACACTGTTCAGCCAGATCAGAAGGGACGTGCCCAGGTAGATTGCAGAGAGGGACAATCTTCAATTAAGATAAGGCAAAAAACCTGAAAAACTTGTCAAGGGGGGCAGAGCTTTCATTGTTTACACAGGAAGAAGATTGTCCCCTTCTGTTATCTGTCTGGCCTTCCAACCAGATTCCACATCTGAGAAGAGATGGCTTACACTAGGTAAAAGGGGCGGGAGGGGAAACTTTGTTTGTGAATATCTCTCATACCATAAAGGTTTGAGAGATAAGACTTATATCGTTCGTGTTTTTTTAATGCCTACAAAATAAAATAAAGATAAAACAAAGTATTACTATCCCTTTAAACTTCACGTACCACTTATTCACATCTTTCTGCAGAGATAAAACATCCTGGTCTGTATGTATTTTTTTTTACATAATTAACCCACTGAGTGACAGAGTTAATAAAAATGTAAAAAGCATTGGAGCCAGTAGTGATCCCCGATGCACACAAATTACAGCTCTAGACCAACGTGAAAAAGTTTAATTTAAAACGACACTGCATTCTCCCAAAAGCCACAATTGTTTTACTCCAAATTTCTAAGTTCTTGCCGTGTTCTATATGCTCAGTTGTGCAATTTGTCTACTCAAATGTTCTCTCAGGCAACACTTTTCCTATGAAGCAAAGACAACTCCTGCCGTGACTGTCTTGCAAATGGACATCACGTGCCCCCCCTTTTTTTTTTTTTTTTTGCACAGGCACCTGTTGTGCCTTCTGTCTTACATTGTCTTGCATTTATTCCTCCCCACGTTCTCACCAAAACATGTCCACTGCATTCAGACCTCAATTTCTCCTCTGTCCCTACCGTCTATCATTACAAACCCATCCATCACCATTACTTCTATCACTGACCCCTCCTCTGACAATGGCACTTTAAAAAAAGAAAAAAAAAACACCTCCACTGCCCCCTCCCCTAAAACGCTGGACTCCTCCTGTGGCCTAAAGTCTGATCAATACTAACACTGTTTCAATTTCATATAAGCAACAGAGTGAAAGATGGACAAGTCTGCTGTTCATTGCTCTCTAAGTATTAATTTGCCTATGGGCTGCTTAAAAGAAATTACCTTATTTAAGAAGTTCCTTAGGCAGAGAGGAACACACACGAGCAAGGTTCAGTCTGTCACTGCCACATCTGAGCCATCAATTTCTACTCAAAATTGGTTATTTAGATTGTAAGCTCCAGGGAGCAGAATCTCATCTATCTAAAATCAATAACTGAACAAACCTTTTAAAAAGTTCATATATCATCTCATCCAGCCACCTTTCGCCTCAATGCTTTAGCCCTCCTGATTAACCTGGCAAACTCAAGTGAAAATATGAAGCAACCTACTCCCTTAAGAATATAGTTGTTTTTATTTTAAATTGGAGAAAGACTAGTTTAACACCTTAAAGGGATAGTAACACTTCGTTTTAACTTTATTTTATTTTGTAGGCATTAAAAAAACATGAAGAATGATATAAGTCTTATCTCTCAAACCTTTATGGTTTATGAGATATACACAAGCAAAGTTCCCCTCCCCGCCCCTTTTACCTAGTGTAAGCCATCTCTTCTCAAATGGGAGTCTGGTTGTATGACAGGACAGATAACAGAAGGGGACAATTTTCTTTGTATGAAAACAATGAAAGCCCTTCCCCCCTTGACAAGTTTTTCAGCTTTTTCCATTATCTTAATTGAAGATCGTCCCTCTCTGCAGTCTACCTAGGCAGCTCCCTTCTGATCTGGTTGAACAGGGGGGGGGTACTTTGTTTGTGAATATCTCTTAAACCATAAAGGTTTCAGAGATAAGACTTATATCATTCTTCATGTTTTTTTAATGCCTACAAAATAAAATAAAGTTAAAATGAAGTATTACTATCCCTTTAAGGACTATGGAAGTGCATGTACGTAATGGGGAAAACATACGTCATTGGTCATTAACGCACATGTATGTCATGGAATTCAGGGGTCCCCGCGCAGCTGCACACTATTCAGGGACCTCTGATTCAAGAAAAAAATGTCCCTTGTTCCTTAAAGTTTTAGTAATGTCCCATAAGTTTTTTTATAGATTTGTAGAGGGTAATAAAAGAATCTAATTGCCACAAACCCATAAACCGCTATGGTCTGAGAGATATTTGCAACCAAAGTTCCCCCTTCCCTCCCCTTCTCCTGACGTCAGCATCTAGCTGACAGAAAGAGATCCCAGTTCAGGGGCCAGCCGGCAGCTCTGCAGCAGAGCCGAAATTGCGTTATTTCAAAAGAATTACTTCACTGGAAAGGTCTACATAGTATGTCTGGTTTGCAAGCACACTTTGTAGACAGTTCACATGAAGTAGTTCTTTTCTAATAACGGGATTTCGGCTCTGCTGAAAAGCCTTATCTTGTTGGCAGACACGGATCTCCTTCTGTCAGCTTTACAGCCGACATCAAGAGAAGGGGAGGGAAGGGGGAATTTTGATTGTCAATATCTCTCAAACCATAGAGGTTTGAGAGATGGGGTTTCTGGAAATAAGATTCTTTTTTACCCTCTACAAATTTATAAAAAATTTTTTATGGGACATTACTAACACTTTTAAGTGCCGGCCGCATGGCTGGTCCTTAAAGGGATACTATTGTATCTTTAAAAAAAAAATGTAATCTTGTAGCCATAAAAAAAATTAACTCAAACGATGCCAGTGCCATCTCTCAAACTTTTATGGTTATCTGATTGTCAATAACCTAAGGGGAAGTTGCATAGTACCGCACAGTACAGACAGTGCAGGTACACAGATCCCACTTCGGCAATATGACTGCGCTGCCATTTAAGATTTCTTGCTTGACATTCTTCCCCTGGCCCCTCAGAACAAGACACTGGATGACATGATCAAAAACACACTTGCACATTACATCTAGAGCAGTACAACTGCACCATTGGCACAAACAGCATTTCCAATCCATTTAAAGTGATAGTAAAGTCCCAAAAAAAGTATGTTTTAAATGGTAGCTACACTAAAAAAATAAAAAAAAACACTTAATGCACTTAATCTTTTATCTCAAACCATTATGGTTTGAGAGAAATAAGAAAATAAAGTCCTCCGTTCTCTCCCCTTTCTGCCTGACGAGCTGTAAAGCTGCCAGACAGAATCCGGTCGCCCGACTGTAGGCGGCTCTTCAGGAGTGCTGACATCGGGATATCTAACGGACATGGCTTGCAAGCACACGTTGTAGACCATTCCGATGAAGTAATTATACTTAGATATCTAGATGACAGCTCCTGAAGAGCCGCTGTCTGGTCCCGGAAGCAGAATCTCATGACGTCTGCTGTACAGCGGACGCATGAGAAGGGGGAAGGAGCAGAGGTCTTTATTTTATTACATCTCTCAAACCATAACGGTTTGAGAGAAAGGATTAAGCACATTAACCCCATTTGACTTACCAGGTACGTCCCGCAAAAACTGTCACTTAGTGATAGACGAAGTACCTGGTAAGTCCCGGAAGTCCGGGGCTCCGTGCGGCTGCACTCCGTTCTGGGACTCCGGAACCATTAAAAAAAAATAATAATAACGTTAGCCAGGCGTTAAGGTGACAGCTGCATATGCACGTGGCTGTCACTAAGGGGTTAAAAATTTTTTAGTGAAGCTACCATTTAGAACATACTTTTTTGGGGACTTTACTATCCCTTTAAATGAGACTTTTAACACATTGAGGCTACAAAGGTATGACACTGCTGCACAATGCACTAGAAAGTTCTCTAGCAGGCATGAACATATAAGCCCCATTTAAACCAATGCGAGTTGTGGGAATTTTTATTTCTCACCTGTGAGCAGTTGGTTTGCTCCAAAATCACTCCTCTTCTTTTGTGTGCAAGGACCAGAATGTAAGTGAATCATTAGTAATGGCCATGCCATGAGAAAGGTATTGATAGCTGTTTACTGCTACCAAGTGTACCCTCATTTCACTTCTTCCTACACTCATACTTTCCACACTCACTCTGGTACTCACATTTAGTTCAATGATCCACAAGAGAGATATGAAAAGGAGGTCAAAGGTGACAAAAAGGCAGAATGTCCTGCGTACGTCCGAGATTGCCCTGCGTTGGTCTGGGGGGAAGCTGAACTGGGAGGACAAGATCTGGCTCTGGCTCAGGGACGAGTTATTGGAGGCAATGGTTTTAAGTCCCCTCTCCAAATCATGCTGGAAATCCCCTGGGAGCTTAGTCATCTTGGGACCAGAAGAGAATGATCAGAAAAAGAGGTTCTCAGCATTCCATCTGTGGGGAGAAGAGAGGGTTAAGAATGTCCTGTAAAGTATAACTCTAATCTTTTAAGGACAAAAGGGATGTGCAGCGAATTGCAGAACAATATGTTGCACAGTCCTCTGGTCTTTAAAGGGTTAGTAATGGCTCTATAATTCCTATGGTTCAATCAGTCCTTATAGAGTGTACTAACATTCTCCACCATCAGCAATTTTCAGCCTTCTCTAGTTTATATGAAATTATGTTATAAAACTTTCCCCTCTCGTCCCTTTTCAATATGTTAAGCAGCCTCCCCTCAGATCTGAAATCTGGTCACTTGACCAGACAGATCACAACAAAGGCCAATTTCTTGTCCATCAGTATAAGGAACACACTGCCCCCCCCCCTTTGATGAAAGAGGGCAGGTCTTTCCTTATATTGAAATAAGATTGTCCCTTGTTGCGATCCATCTGGACCGCCTTTCAGCTCTTCAGACTGAAGATTGATATACTGAAAAAGGGCCGGAGGGGTAAATGTTATAATTTCATAGACACTAGAGAGCTATGAACATTGCCAATGGTGAAGAGCGTTAGTACACACTATAAGGAATGATTGAACCTTAGGTTATATTGAGCCACTACTAAACCTTTAAGGTGTTATACAACTTAGAAGATACATGCAAAAATAAAGGTATAGTAAAGTCTCACAAAGAAAAAATAAATAATGCAGGACTTCCTGTTCATTAAAAATGTAACTATCCCACTGCCAGTAGAAGTCCCATTCAAACGTTTTTACTGCTAAAACTGACACTGTAAGGCTCAGCTCTCCCACTGAGAGCAATAAGAAGAGGAGATGCTGCCAACACTTGAATTTAACGAAACCAGTTTGAGCTGGAATAGCTTTTGAGCAAAGCCTTTTCCAGTAGAACGAATTGCTTTCTTTTACTTGACAGGAATGTCCTACAAAGATATTCACATTTTTTTTCTCTTTACTGCCGATGCACTCTTCTACCAACAGCACAGACCCGGTCTTGACTAGACAATAACCAAGAAATACTTCATAGCAACAAGATCAGACCAGTCACCCCACCCTTCCCATACAATATAATCTTTCTGTGCAACATTTAGATCTGTTTCACCAGCATTTGAACAGTTCTTCATCCTCTAAAATCCCTATTCAAACCCACGCTGCCTTCTGCTCCACACATCATAGTCTGGGCTAGACAAATATCAATGATATTCCCCAATGTGGGAAAGACGTTACTAGTCAGGAGATGAAAAGTTACTAGTAAGGACAATGTAAAACAGAGAAATGTGTCATGTTTTTACTTGTCTGCTGGATTTTATTTTTATACTAGTCACAGACTAGTGGAAATGTGCGGCCCTGATCATAGCTATGCAAACTTCCCAGCCTACATACGTTTCCCCCAATTTTTACAGCCCCTCCACGCTCCCACTCTTTATTTACAGATTCACAACTCATGGTGTTAGTACTCTAATTATTTTCTATCCTGCCTGACCATAAGCATAAAACACCTTTTACCTGTACCACACCCTATATTTTTCCACACTTTTGTGCCATTTGATATCCATTATGTTATGACCCATTGCACTTCTCGATAGCATTCCTACTATTCTCATACTGACTGTAATAACCTTTTATTCCTTCCAGGACAAGGCCCCCTACTTCTAGTACTACAATCTGTCAGCCCTTACAGCTATCTATGACATTCTTATTGTTTTAGAGGTGAAGTGCTTTCCACAGAGGTGGGCAAAAATATAATAAACTATGGAGCCCGTCATAATATTTAGAGCCAGTTAGGTGTTTTAGGAGCCAACTGATGATATACATATACATAGGGGTGGAACAATCTCAGGCTCCTGAGCTCCACAAATTTCCATGCTGCCTCCTAATATTATGGAGTATTCTATACACATCCCGCATAGATATATCACTTTACTGGCACCTAAAAGGGTGCCTGTCTCCAAAGTTCTTTGTATTTTGACATGGCTGTGTATCAACACAGGTATGCAAAATTCCCACAAACGTACCAACCCAGGGTAAGAGTTTAGGAACCCACTTTCCAGTGATTTCCCTCCACTTCTATAATCCTGCCCGTGCCACCTGTTATCCCCCAGGTTATACCTCTGTCCGACAACTATCAAATATGTCTGTTCCACCTCTTAACAATCCTTACTCCTGTAAATTTGACCACTAACTCCTTTCAGTCCACCTTGTACTGCATCCAGTGGTACACACAATGGTCCATTACACAGCTTACCCCATCCATTAGCCTTCACACCCATCCATCCATCCCACCTTATCAGGAGTCCTAACTCCAATTAGTTTCACCTCTCACCCATCTTAACAGCCATGATTCACATCCATTCAACCTTTCACCTATCCAACAGCCATTCACCACCTATCCATAACTCAGGCCTTTTTATTGTCAATTCCACCCCTCCACTAGAACTATGCATTGACAATTTCACCAACTACCCCTCCCCCACCAGGCACATTTCTAGTATCATTCAGCTCACTGTGCTACCAATTCACCCAGCTACCCCTCAACCAGGCCACTCCGCTACCAGTTTGCCCAGTTAACCCTCCATCAGCCCACTCCGCTACCAATTTGCCTGGCTGCACCTCCACCAGCCCACACTGCTACCAATTCGCACAGCTGCAAATTCGCCCAGCTGCCCCTCCACCAGACCATTCCACTTCCAATTCACCCAGCTACCCCTCCACGGACCATTCCTCTACCAATTCTTACAGCTACCCCTCCACAGACCATTCCTCTACCAATTCTTACAGCTAGACCTCCACAGACCATTCCATTACCAATTCGCACAGCTACCCCTCCACCAGCCCACTCCATTACTAAATTTGAACAGCTACCCTCCACCAGCCCACTTCATTACTAATTCGCCCAGCTACCCCTCCACCAGCCCACTTCTCTACCAGTTTGCCCAGCTACCCCACCACCAACCCACTCCTTTACCAATTCACCCAGCTACCCCTCCACCAGCCTATTCTACTACCAATTCAATTAGTTACCCCTCCACAAGTCCATTCTACTATCAATTCGACCAACTACCCCTCCACAAGCCCTTTCTACTACCAGTTCAATTAGTTACCCCTCCACCAGTCCATTCTACTATCGATTCGACCAACTACCCCTCCACCAGCCCTTTCTACTACCAATGCAACCACCTACTCTCCATCAGCCTTTCCTATTGTAAAATCTGTCCATAATCCCTCTCTTGCTGCGCGTCGCCACCCCTTTCTATTGCCAGTTCCAGCCATCAGCCCTTTTCTTTGGTTAACCCATTCCTCACCGTTACACTGCTTTTTTACCAAACCGGTCCTTTTCTCCAACAACTCACCTCAACTAGGACTAATAACTTACTCTCTAGTCCTTCCAATCCTCCATTCATCATTTACAATCGCACCTCCAAACAGTCTAACTTTATCCCTAGCACCTCCTCGGGCCATATACCCTCTTCCTTCATCCGTGGTACCTCTCCAATGTCTCCCCTTCCCATCGGTCTCTCTCATACAGAACAACAACGACCCGGAAGCAGGGTAACTACTAGTATTTAGTGTAAGAAAGGACCTGGGCACATCACAGTCATGTGACCTAACTGTGCAGGAAGGGGAGGGGCCAAAGAAAGGAGGTTCGCTTTGTTATTAAGTGGTGCTCAAACACCTCTGTGCTAAATCTCAGTTACTTCTATGATGGAAGTTGTTGTCCAATATCAGCTTGAGAGGACCACACGTTACCCACCATGTGATAGGTTTCAACACAGTGGTGGGCAACTTGAGATCCTGCAGCTGTTGTAGATTGCAATACCCATCATCTTCTTCTGTCACCCGCTGACTGCCAGGAGACGATGGGAGTCGTAATCCATAACAACTGGAAGGCCTCCGATTGCCTATTCCTGTTCTATTAGGAGAAAGGAACCTTTTGACGGTGTAGCCTGGTCATGTGACTAATCTGAGCCGCATACATGTGACGTGAATAAAGCGTTGTATCGTTTAGCAATAGGGACTGCAGGAGACTGGTAGAAATTATACTTTATTGGCTGAGTGGCTCTAGCATGCAAGTGTTGCAATTTCGGACTACACAACTGCACCACAGGGATCAAATTAACATCCCCATATTACCATTGATTTAAATGGGATTTTAACCCCTTGAATGATAGGTATACTATGCATTGCAAAGCGATGGTTTGGAGACCTCTCTATAGCATTCAAGGGGGTAAAGGCCCCATTCCAATCAAAGGAGAATTTTCATTTTTCTGTATGGTGCAGTTTTAGTTTGCTGAATAAGCATACCTGGGAACTCTCAGGGTTTGACCCTGAGACTGAGAGTTTTGGCCCAAATCGCAGGGTGAAGAGACAAAATCTCAGGGTGAGAAAGTTCAGTGCTACCTGTTATATATTCTGCTTCAGTTAACTGCTTCTTTAGTTTATAAATTGGTGCCACTTGTACCAGAAAGGCAGAGGGAGAAGTCCTGCTTGTCCTTTGTGTGTTCATGCAGTGATAGCTATAAGTTGTGTATTAATGGCTCCTTGAATGCTGATTGGAGCGACTCTCGATTACAGTAATCAGGGATATATCATGGACAATCCTATATTATGGGAAATTTAAGGGTTAATATTTACACAATCTCAGGGTCAGCACAAATTAAAAGTTCCCAGGTATGTGAATAAGGCACTAGGTCTTTTCTCTAGGCATAATGAGAACGAAGGCTGAACACACAATACATGACTGTACGGTATAGTGTATTCAGCCTTCATTCTTAACCCTTTGAATGCAATGCATTGGCTACCCCTCTTTCACTCAAAGGGTTAGTAAATCTGAAGAAGAGACCTAGGATTTTGAAAGCTTGCATCTTAGAGTCACTCAGCCAATAACGGTATAATTTCTACTCTACAAGTATGTGGCAGGCAGAGGAGGGTGGAGTGTAGCCGTGCATGGGTGTGGGGCATGGTCTGGATAAGTTCATAAATTCGGTAGTCTCTGTGAAGCTGCATTTCATGTTCCGTCTTGTGTAATAGGTCTTGATGTATAGCATTATTAATAGGGGAAAATGACATATCTGATTTATTTAAGTGGGTCTTCTAACTCCTTCATTGCTAGAGAAGTCTACAGCTCATTGGTTTGCAATACATTTAATACCACCTTATCATTCAAGGGGTTAAAAGCCCCATTTAATACAAAAGCAAAGTTTATAATATTCATTGCAACCCTATGGTGCAGTTGGTGTGCTCCAGAATTGCACTTATTAA
This sequence comes from Rhinophrynus dorsalis, assembly GCA_037306005.1. NCBI lineage: Eukaryota > Metazoa > Chordata > Amphibia > Anura > Rhinophrynidae > Rhinophrynus > Rhinophrynus dorsalis. The sequence goes on along the minus strand of CM074727.1, from coordinate 112,681,155 downwards.
CTTGAATAATGCCCTAGGTCTTTTTTTTTACACAAACTTTTTCTGGGGCTGATGTACTTTTAATGCATACCTCCCAACATTTCAAATTGCCAAAGAGGGACACTTGTGTTTTAGGGGGTGTTGCTGGGGGCGTGGCTGGTGGAAGGGGTATTACCGAGAATTTTTAGGCTATTTCATGACCTATTGACACCTCCTTGTGTAACATAATAAATGATTAATAACAAGACCAAAGTATTTTATTTGCACAGACTAATTTATAAACACATATATTGAGGTTTACACAGACATTGAGACTTATTGCTGTAGAGCAGTATGATACACTTATATACACACCACACAGTCTGATCTCCTAAAAAGAGGGACACCAGAGTGGGAAAGCGGGACAGGGGGATTTAGGTCTAAAAGAGGGATTGTCCCTCCTAAAGAGGGACACTTGGGAGGTATGTTAATGGAGCCTTTAAACCCTTTTAACCCCTTAAGGACCAGCAGTCCCGAGGTGTATGGTCCTTTAAAGACCACATAGCTAAGTTTGATGTGCTGGCACGCCAAATGGGGGACTGCTAGTGATCTCTCCAGTCTTGGAGAGGTCAATTTCAGTCCCTGCTGCTACTCACAGCTCTCCCGCAGGAACACTGTGAGTAAAAAAAACTGATGTGCCAGGACTGTCACCGGCCCTTTAGGCTAAAACAGCAGTGATGGTCCTGACACGTCACTGGACGTTAAGGGGTTAATGAAAGAGAGGCCTACAACACATTGCAATGTATTAGAGACCCCTAGCTTTCAAGGGGTTAAAGCTATCATTTAAACTTATGAGCACTTTGGGAAGCTGTATTTGCTTCCTATTGTGTAACTGATTCTCTCTCTCTCTCTCATACAGGGGTAAATACAAAATCCTATTGATTTAAATAGTAGTTGTAACCCTGTGTTCAATCTCCCATGCATGTGCACATTTGCTGTATTCTCTTGGACTCCCTGTATTGCATTCTCTTGCATGCTGTCTTACTGTCTCTTATGTGCCTTCATTCTTATGTGAGTGCTTTTTCTCTCTGTCTTGCCTCTGATTCTTTCTTATGTATGAACTCTTGTGTGAGTTATTTCAATGTCTGTTTCCATGTGCCTCTTTCTCTGTCTGTCTCTTTCTTCTTCTGTATCTATGTTCGACTAGCTGTCTCTAGATTTTTTTTTTTTTAGGATAATGGGAATTGAATTAACAGCTGGAGAGCCACTTGTTGCCAGCTCTTGCTTTTGTTTGTGTATTTAGAACTGCAGGTGTTCCGCTAACAGTCTGAGAAATCTGAGATAATGAAACCATGTACCTTTATATTCCAGTCATAGAGCCAATTTTTACTGTTTTTTTAAATTAGCAGTCATTAGGTATTAGTCCTAATGAGACCTAGCACACCAGCCTGATTTGTTGTTTCAACAGAGCATCATTCTTTTAACACTTTGAGTACCAGAGGGTTATGCAATGCAGTGCGTACCCCTCTGGCACTCAAAGGGTTATGTTGAGGTACTGGAAATTTTGGTCTTCTTTTTTATTGTGGTCCTTAACCCCTTGAGTACCATAGGGTACTCAGTACATTGCGAAGCACCATGCTGGACACACCGCTCTGGCACATAGGGTTAAGCCATTAAAACAGTGATTCTCAGCTCCACTCCTTGGAACACATCAGCTTTGTGTCATTGGCCAGAAATCAATCTCTGCCAATGAGAGCGCTTCTGCTTACAGACAGAAAGCCTCTATCATCAAAGGAGGCTGGCTAGAGGGAGGGGAGCGGAGGCAGAGTGACAGACTGCGCCACAGATCAGGTAATCGCAGTCTGCCCGGAAGTAGGTGCAGGACTGTATTTATTTTTTTAATTTCGGCAAACTTTTTTTTTTTTTTTTTACAAATACACTTTTCGCTATATTCAATATATAACAAAATGATTTATACAAAGTTGTATGTGGGTGATAGATCCCCTTTAAAGTTCACGTTTGAGCTGTAATAACTTTTTTGAATAAAACACCTTTCAGCAGTGGGAGTACCCTTGTACTGTTGTGCATTATACTCCCATCTGTCCGTGTCACTCATTTCTACACCATCACATTACATTACTGTACGTCATGGAATGCCACCTTTGATGACATTTGCTTTAGTGGTTCTTTCAGTGTTGGTTAGAAGAGTATAAATTGATGTTTTTATTTAATTTTTAAATATGAACTTTGCCCTAGTAATATCTAAATTTGTTTAGTAGAAGGTCTTACCTGAATAAATCTTGTGTGAAATAAGCATTCCACAAATTTCCATTAATTTAAACTGAGCATTTTAACCTTGAATGTTGGAGAGTTCCCCAGTGCATTATAAAGCAACTAGTTTAAAAGTCCATATACACTTGCCACAGTGCCACCCAGCAGCCTCGGCTGGTGCTCGGAGACTCTTTGCTCACCAAGCGGTCCCAGGAAGGTGCGCAGAGTTGACTCCAGTCCAAATTCTGAGCGCTCCACACCATATCAGCCGTGGCGTTCAGGCAGTCTGTACTGCGCATGACTGCAGCATGCAGTCTACTGCGCATGAAAGCTTCTGACAAACATCCTAGCGAATTATTATATAGGATGCATTGGTAATGGAAACATTTATTTGTTCCCAATGGAGCAGCTGGTTTACTGCAAGATTGCACCAGTGTGCATTTATACGGTGGGCCAAAATACATTTCCATCTGCTGAAGGGTTTATTTACATCATGGTCATAGCTGGAACTCACCGGATTTCCCCCCGGAGACTCCGGGTTTTGCTGCTAATTACCGGGTCTCCAGGGCAGAGGCTGATTCTCCGGATGTTGGGAGTTTTTAATCAAACTCTATATATAGAAAGATAAAAAACAGAAAAAAAAAGGGAGCGCCAATAGTGTGTTACCCAAATAACTGAAAAATAACCAATAAAGTGTATACCAAAACACTCACATTAGTGCATTGTTGACAATCAGGTATATACCTGTCATCAACTGAAAAGACATGCAGAGTTACTTTACCCGTCTCTGCTCGGGTGTCCATCACCTAGGTGTCCTTCCACTCCTTTTCTCTTCAATCGAAACTTATATACTCGATCCAATTTCCAATTAGTCCACTTGATATCAAAAGGTGTGGATATGAATTATTAGAACTAATAAAAAGTTCCAAAAAAACAACAATAAAAATAATAATAATAAAAAATAATAAATAATAAATATAAAATAATGTCAGCCGTCCTAAATACAAAAATATATATTTATTGTAAAGCACTTAAAAGTACGCGTTTCGCAGTGTAACAAACTGCTTTATCAACATCAAGTTGCTACAAAATTAGACAAACAGAACGGCTTCAAACAATCCACATTTAAACATTGTATCGACATCTCATTGGTTAGAGAAAGACCAACCCATTCGTTGGTAATTTTGTAGCAACTTGATGTTGATAAAGCAGTTTGTTACACTGCGAAACGCGTACTTTTAAGTGCTTTACAATAAATATATATTTTTGTATTTAGGACGGCTGACATTATTTTATATTTATTATTTTTTATTATTATTATTTTTATTGTTGTTTTTTTGGAACTTTTTATTAGTTCTAATAATTCATATCCACACCTTTTGATATCAAGTGGACTAATTGGAAATTGGATCGAGTATATAAGTTTCGATTGAAGAGAAAAGGAGTGGAAGGACACCTAGGTGACGGACACCCGAGCAGAGACGGGTAAAGTAACTCTGCATGTCTTTTCAGTTGATGACAGGTATATACCTGATTGTCAACAATGCACTAATGTGAGTGTTTTGGTATACACTTTATTGGTTATTTTTCAGTTATTTGGGTAACACACTATTGGCGCTCCCTTTTTTTTTTTTTCTGTTTTTTATCTTTCTATATATTGCACTTCCATTCCGTGGAGGATCTTGGAAAGCGGAGCAGCCTTCATACCGCTAGAGGGGAGCGGAAGATAATAATATCCCCTAGGCTTTGATGCTGAGCGACACATAAGTGTGAGTCTCAGCCAACAATTTTGTAAGTGAATTACTTTGGTGGTGGTTGGTGTGTCACGTGGAACTTTACAATATCACACCAGGAGCGCCTCCTGTCTTTTTGTTTTTGTTTTGTTACAGTTTAATCAAACTCTGCTCACTTCTGCTCCTTCCCAGTCTATTCCTCTGACTTCCCACCACTTCTCCTCCTTCACCAGTCTATTCCTCCTACTTTGTCCAGGTATATTAAGCCCCGCCCCACTCATGATTAAACCCCACCCCTTTTGTTTTTACACGAATTGCATCATTTTTCTTTCCCCCAGTGGCACCACAAGACAAACTTCCATGGGGAAGACGCATGTGACAGATGTGACAAAGAGGTGATAAAGTGGAGATGACTTCTCCAGAGATATCACTTCTCCAGTTCCTATGTTATTCTATGGAGCCATGCACTAAGATTTCTCCAGCTTTGGAGATCTTAGTGCATAAAGTCTATAGAATAACATAGGAACTGGAGAAGTGATATTACTAGCAAAGTTATCTCCGTATTATCACCTCTTTATCACGCGTTAATGCATAACCCCCCATGTGTTCTTCAGTCTGCTACTCAGTGGTTTAGTTGTACCTGGGAAGCAACTAAAGTCCCATTTTCAGCTTGATGTTTGGGACTATGGATCGTAAATTAGAAGTCATTAGTCCTAATGATACATAGCACGCCAGTCCGATTTGTTGTTTTAGTAGAACTCCGTTCTTTTAACTTTTTGCCTACCCATCTGGTACTCAAAGGGTTAAGTTGAGGTTTTGAAAATTCACTCTTTTTTATTATCGTGGTCCTTAACCCCTTGACTACCAGAAGGGTACCCAATACATTGCCAAGCAACGTGCTGGGCACCACTCTGACACTCACAGGGTTAAGCCATTAAAACAGTGATTCTCAGCTCAGTCCCTGGGACACATCAGCTTTGATATGTTTTAATGATATCTCTAATAAAGCATAGGTAGATCACTCAAAAATGCCTGAGAGAGGGATTGCCCACCTGGGATTGTAAAAAATGTAACCTTAGTGTGTCCCAAAGACTAACCTTGAGAATGGCTGCTTTAAACCAGTGATCAACCTGAGACCTTCCAGCTGTTTAAGACTACAATTGCCATCTTCTCCAGCCAGAGTTGATGGAGATTGTAGCCCTGAACAGCTGGAGGGCCTTAGGTTGCCCAAATCTGATTTAGACAAACAGGATGCGGTTTGTAAATACCACACCTTTCCCTATTGGTTACACACTGTGCCACCAATTATAAAGGTAATGACTGGTACCGCATATAGGAAGCTTTTCATTCTGTTTAATATGAACAAAATTAATTTTAAGGTGACATGTACATTTTAAGATAGGAGTAGGCAAACTTTGATTCTTCAACTGTTGGAGACTACAATGCCATTCATTTTCAATCAGACGATTTTAGCACTGCAAAAAGGAATAGCAGCTATCTTTCGTGTTATGTTGGGTGGTCGGAAGTAGTCATAATTGTCAACCTTAAAGGGATAGTAAACCCCCCGAAAAAGTTTAAGCCAAATGATAGGAATAATAAAAACATACTTAACGCCCTCATTCCCATATCTCAAACCGTTATGGTTTGAAGGATGTAAGAAAATAAAGACCACTGCTCCCTCCCTTTTCTGCCTGACGAGCTGTAAAGCTGTCAGAGGCAGAATCCGGTCGCTCGACTGATGGCAGCTCTTCAGGAGCGCTGTCATCGGGATATCTAACTATAATTACTTCATCGGTATGGTCTACGTGTGCCTGGCTTGCAAGCACACTTTGTAGACCAGTCCGATGAAGTAATTATACTTAGATATCTAGATGACAGCTCTCCTGAAGAGCCGCCGTCTGGTCCCGGAAGCAGGATCTCATGACGTCCGCTGTACAGCGGACGCATGAGAAGGGGGAGGGAGCGGAGGTCTTTATTTTCTTACATCTCTCAAACCATAACGGTTTGAGAGATGGGAATGAGAGTGTTAAGTATGTTTTTATTATTCCTATCATGTGGGTTAAACTTTTTCGAGGGGTTTACTATCCCTTTAACATCCAGTCTGTAATGCTGGGGGTTTGTTTGCTTCCATCGGAGTGGAATGAGCAACTTATTAGTTGTGATAATGTGTTTGTAGAGGGTAAGATTGGGAGAGATTGGGGGAATTTGCTCTGGGTGTCTATCTGAAAAGACATTTAGTGGATCGGCTTGGATCAATGGACATTTTTCCACTTTTCTTGGTGTTTTTCCTCACTTTTACTAGTTTACTAAACTAGTGCTTCAAGGCACCTTTGGACATGTAAAGTATTTGAAGCGGAACTATCACTCCAAATAAAGTCCCCCCCCCAATAATTATTGATATAGCGATAAGCATATCAATAATAGTATAATACAAAATAAGTCCAGCATTATTAAGAAATCCTACTTGATTCGAGACAAACAGGCAGGCCTCAGCACAGACATCTTGCTTAAGAGACATCTATGCACCTGCACTGTCTGTCCTGGTGGAGTTGGGAGTGGGAGTTCCATTGTACCTTAAGGTACAGGAAGTGACTGACAGCACAGGCGCACAGATGCCACTACAGTAAGAACCCTAGCAGTCAGTCTCAGATCAAGTAGAATTTTTTAATAACACCTCATTCTCAAACACCAGGTAATTTTTCTGGCGGCTAGCTACTGAGCAGCTAGTCGCCAGATGGGTATTATTTGGGCCAAATTTATTCAGGGTTGGTATTTCCGCTTTAAAGGAACACTAAAAATGACAATTTAAATTGCCATATATCGTTTTCAATATTGTGTACTTCTAGCTAGCATCTGTAATATATAGTAATTTTATGTTAGGTCCCAACAATCTAATCTTAAACATGCATTTTAAATGCTTGTGGACACTGTCCTATATATACACAGTTTATTTAAATGTTTCAGCAGAAGAAATGCTGTTAATGGCATAGTCATACTTAAAATGTAAAAAAAAAATGTTTTGTTTATTGCCCTGAGTAAAATAAGAGTACTCCCATTGTTGAAAGGTGTTTTATTCCAAAGTTATTACAGCTCAAATCTGAAATATTTAGGTGCAGTATCATAGTGGTCTGAAATTGTACAGTGGCGCTGTTACACCATCCTATGGAGATTTATGGTTAAAGCTGTCCAGAGGATGACATAACAACAGTGCCACTGTACAATTTAAGGCCACTGTGATACTGCATCTAAAAAAATTCAGGTTTGAACTGTAATAACTTTGGAATAAAACACCTCTCAGCAGTGGGAGTGCCCTTGTTTTACTCAGGGGTACAAACACTAATATATATTGTTTGACATATTACTATCCCTTTAATATAATGAGATTATTAACCAATGCCCTTCTGTTCAGAAAGGTTGATATCTCAGGTTCATTAACAGACAATGAAGCAATATTACTTCTGAGAACCTATTAAGATTGGTTTTGTAAGGGGGGACCTGGAGCCATAGAAATATTAGAAAAGGGAGCCCGCAGAGGGTGTATAAGACTAGAGGTTAGACATCAGAAAATAAATACAGAATTTTTACATAGCCTAGTATGGCGTACAAGTGTATGTAACCATAGATAATTTGTTTCAATGTTTACGGTCCATCAACGTACAGATTTCATAATCTGCATATTATTTGCAATTTTCTGTATTTATTGAGCTCTGCTGAAATCTACATTTTTATCCTTGTGTTTTTAAACAGACAGTGAGACTGATGAACTAAGAAAGCTGGAGTAATTCTGGGACAAACCAACTGCTTCCAAACCTGGGAGCTCTCTGGATCTGACCCAGAGACTCCAATTTTTATACCTAATTTTCAGGTCTTCGGGGACTGAGTCTGATTCTTAGGACTCAGCAGAGACGTAACTAGAAGCCACTGGGCCCTGGTGCAAGAATTGCCATGCCCCCCCCCAACCATTTTGCCCCCCCTTCAACTACATTGGCCATCTCCACTGGCCACCTCCACATTGTTCCCAATTTCCCCCATCTCCAAATTGCCCCCAATCCCCACATTGCCCCCATCTCCACATTGCCCCCACATTGCCTCCCCATTGTCCCGCATCTGCACATTGCCTCCACTTTGCCCCCACATTGCTCATCTACTACCTCCCTGGTGGTCCATTGGTGTGGCAGGAGAGGTCTGTGCCTCCTTCAGCACAGACCTCTATACAGGTGGTGCTCCCGCGTGGTCATCTCTTCAGTAATGCAGAGCGCTGGGAGATTATGTAATCTCCCAGCGCTCTTCATTACTAGAGTGCTGGAGGGAGATCAGCTGCTAGAGGTCTGTGCCGAAAAAGGCACAGACCTCAGTGATCAGAATGTTGTGGGTGCCAGGAGGGGAGGTCGCAGGGGGAGGCCGGGCCCCTGGAGGGACGGGCCAGGTTGCAAGTATGACCCCTATTGTTATGCCACTGGGCATCAGTGAGTTCCCTTGTAATTCCGCCTACTTCGCTGCCGGTTCTGGACACTCTCCACCATGTTCTTCTTATGCTTTTCCAATTTTAAGGGAAAGCCCCTCCTCCCAATCTCTCTCACCCCCAAACAAGCTCCTCCCACTTTATGACATGGATTGCATCATTTGGACACACCCAGATCTTAATGGACCTCCAGAAGCTTGGGACAAGGATGTTCACAAGTATGCCTGTTCCATGGGTGCCAAATGAACATTCTCACTGATTTAAATGAGGCTTTAAATCTCTTGAATGCTACAGAGGTGTCCAAGCATTGTGAAGCAGTCCATCAGAGACCTCTATAGCAATCGTGAGGTTAGGAATTTGGAGACTTTTTTATTTTTCCCCTATGGTGCAGTTGATTTATTCCAGCTCTTCTGGGTACAACATCCTCAATAGGCTTTCACAGCCTTAAAGGGATAGTAATGTCAGAAAAAAAGTATTAACTATATGGTAAATACAATTAAAAGAGAGTACTTGCACTTATTCGTATCTCTCACACTGTTATGGTTTGAGAGATATAGGAAAATAAAGTTCTCTGGTCCCTCCCCTTTCTGCTTGACGAGCTATAAAGCTGTCAGAAGCAGATTCTGGCCACTTGACCAGATGTGGCTCTTCAGCAGCATCGATATAACGATATCTAAAGAGAAATACTTCATTTAGAACACTCTGCAAAGTGTGCCTGGTTTGCAAACACACTTTGTAGACTGTTCCAATGAAGTATTTATTTCTAAATAGCATGATTTCAGCTCTGCTGAAGAGCCTCTGTCTGGTCAAATGACTGGAATCTGCAGCTGTCCGCTAGATGGCAGACTTGAGTGAAACAGCCAGGATAAGTTATCTTTAGCAAGTTATATCTCTCAAACCATAAAGATTTGAGAGATAAGACTTACATAGATGTTAACGTTTTTTTAATGTCTACAATATTAAGTCAACTTAAAATTAACCATTACTATCCCTTTAATGGAAAATAGTATAGAGAAAAGCCACTCCCATTATTCTGAAATCAAACCGCTTGTATTAATGAGATTGAGAAATGCAAGTGACCTGCTATGGACAATACTTACGTTCCAATGCAAAAAAAGAAGAAAACATATCCTAATATAATAATTTGCTAAGTTGTGTGTAACGCCGGACATGCACAGTAGACACTGCTGCGCGTGCGGCAGTCATGTGCAGTACAGACTGCCCGTGCCGCTGCTGATACAGAGCTGGGCGCTCAGAAGGAGCGTCCAGCTCTGTATCAGCTGTGGCGCGGGCAGTTTCTGCTGCGCGTGACTGTCCCGTGACCGGCTGCCAGAGGCACTGTGGCCCGTGTAACGGGCTGTTCAACTAGTATTTATATAAATGACTACTGTATGAAGGACGCCAACCGAGGCAAATCATTCTATCAAACTAATTAAAGGCCACTTATCCCTTGGTATACTTTCCTTTGAAATGACATATTTATAATTGCTGACAGAGAGGATATTACAAGCTTCCTCTTCCAGGACAACGGGGTCTCATTTGTTAGAAAATCCTCAATCTCTTCTATTTTATAGGTAACATGGTATCATCCTGTTTTGTAGTGACATGTTCTATTGGTAAAGAAATTGCAGGATGTACGACTGGTGGGAGTCCACTCTACCTACTATGGTTCTACTGGGAAGATGACCTTTTCCCTAACCAAAGGTCAAACAATTCCATCTGTGCCATGTCCTTTTCATTCTCTTGCTACCTGTTGATTGTATGAAAATATGCTTGTGTGTGTCTGTCACTGTGTATATATGTCTTACACCCTGGCTCCACACAAAAATAAATAAATATACACACACATATAAAATATTTTTCGTTGTCGTTACATGTGGAACACAGGAACTCAGTGGCGTAACAATATGGGTCGCAGCGGTCGCACCTGCAACCGGGCCCCCTGCAACCCCCTCGCCCGCTCAGCTAATCTCCCATTCGGCGCACCGCTCTAGTAATACAGAGCGCTGGGAGATGACATCATCTCCCATCCTCTGCATTACTAGAGCGGCGCCGAAGGAGGCACAGATCTGTTAAGTCACGCCACTAGACCACCAGGGACTGGAGATAGGGGCAATGTGGCGATAAAGGGGAAATGTGGAGATGAAGGGGCAATGTGAAGATGGGGGCATTGTGGAAGGGGAAATTTGGAGATAGGGGCATTGTGGAGATGAAGGGGGCATTGTGGAAGGGGCATTGTGGAGATGAAGGGGGGCATTGTGGAAGGGGCAATGTGGAGATGAAGGGGGGCATTGTGGAGATGAAGGGGGCATTGGGGAAGGGGCAATGTGGAGATGAAGGGGGCATTGTGGAAGGGGCAATGTGGATGAGGGGACCAATGTGGTCGGGGGGGGGCCATGTCAATTCTTGCACCAGGGCCCGGTGGCTTCTAGTTACGCCTCTGCAGGAACTATGGGGTAAAGTCAATTCTTCTGGTGGGCAGGGCACTTCAAAATAAAGTAAGGCCTCTGAGGAGGAGACTTCCATCTCCCCCCCCCACTTTAACACCACCTCCTACTTCCAGTTTTAAGTGACACCTCACAGAAGAGGGTGTATAACCACTGTTCTCTTACTTAGACTTATTTTTCATATCTAGAATATGCCAGTGTAGAATCTCCCATTAGGCAAGCTCCCATTAACTGGTTTCCTTGTTCCTGGATTGCCCAGTTCGCAGTTTCATTCCAGGACTTCAAACCTGTGGAGTTTGACTTGACTTTCTAAGTCTTTATATCTCTGTTGTGTTTCTCTGAAGTTCTTCAATATACTGCAGTGGGAGTCTAAAGCTGCAGGTGAGTTAACCTCTTGAGTGCTATGGGCTAGTTTTATGTCCCTGTTCTACTGGTACCCACTAGAATATGGCGTTTAGCTTGTAATTCATTCTGTTCTCTACTGTGGCTAGTTTTTTTGTAAGGGCTACCCCCTTCTGTTTCTTATGTCTTATGGAGACAGATGATTCACTCCTCTGATTTTTTCCTATTGATTTACTCACTTTTTATTCTTTTTCAAACTTTATTTTCTTTTTCTTTATATATCACTGAAGATTTAAAGCAATCCTTTCAAGACTGGCTGCCCATGTGGTGGCCATCTTTATTTCACACTCTGTATTTCTGTGGGACATATCTCTGCCCCCTTTTATCTATTGTGGGTCAGAGTAGGCTCAAATTAAGTCAGATGACCTGCTCTTCATAGCAGTCAATTTGGGAACGGACCTATTCAGGGTTTGGTAGGATGCCATTTTTTAAATAGCTGGAGAACCACCATTTGCTTAGCATGTATTTTCAGAACTACAACCCCCAGAATCCCATGTTTCCTGAGTTTTCTAGGGTGGAAAGGGTTGGTCTTTCCATAGCCAACTTTCCTTGTGATTGCACATGCTAAGCAGAGGATGGACTCTTCCACCTTCCTACCATGCTTTAACATATTTTTGAGCACTTTTCTGCTGTTTGCACTACATTTGCCCTTTTTAGAAGGGTTCTTCTGGACATGTCATAACCCAAGGAACACGTGGGCAAATATAAACCTCTTTAACGCATTACTCATCATGCCAGACTGGGCCTCCTAGGGACTATTCAGGTACCTCTTGCACTGTGGCCCCCACTTCACCTCAGCTGCTGAGCAGGGAGCAGTTTGGATTGAGGCGCTTATCTTTTCAGTCTCTTCTATCCCCTTATATTCAGGAGGGTTCTAAACTCTTGGTCTAGATGCTCTATACCCCACTTTAAGCATTTAAGTTCTACTTTATTCTCAGTTTGTTGGGGATTCCTCTGTGGAGGAAGGTGAGTCTGTTGGGGAGATGTTTATGAGAAGGGATCTTGTCCCTTGGCTGAGGGACTTATCAGATCAGTTCTGGAGACAATTCATGTCTCGGAAGCTTCTGGCTGTAGAATGTTGCAGCCAGGGGTGCTAACCTTTGACCCAAAGTGAACAGCTTTCAGATGCTATCCAAAGAGATGATCCCAAAGAGTAACTGTTGGCACTGTAAATAAAATCTATAGGTGAGAGTTAAAGGGATAGTAATACTTCGTTTTAGCTTTATTTTATTTTGTAGGTATTTAAAAAACATGAATAACAATATAAGTCTTATCTCTCAAACCTTTATGGTTTAAGAGATATTCACAAACAAAGTATCCCCCCCCCGTTCAGCCAGATCAGAAGGGAGGTGCCCAGGTATACTGCAGAGAGGGACAATCTTCAATTAAGATAAGGGAAAAAGCTGAAAAACTTGTCAAGGGGGGAAGGGCTTTCATTCTTTTCATACAAAGAAGCTTGTCCCCTGCTGTTATCTGTCTGGTCTTACAACCAGATTCACATCTGAGAAGAGATGGCTTACACTAGGTAAAAGGGGCGGGAGGGGGAAACTTTGCTTGTGAATATCTCTTAAACCATAAAGGTTTGAGAGATAAGACATATCATTCTTCATGTTTTTTTAACGCCTACAAAATAAAATAAGGTAAAAATGAAGTATTACTATCCCTTTAAATAAAAGGGAATATAAAAGCAAAATATTCATAAACACAATCAAGAGCCACCAATAGTTAACTCTGCCAAAAAAGGATTAGAAAGTGCATGTAAAGGAAAAAAAATGCATAGCATAATCTGTTTAGCACTTAAAAGTCCAATAAAAATGGAGTTCAATGTTGAGATGGAAATCAATAAAGGACCAAGTTCTATCTGTACTAGTACTAAAGGACTTGATAGTATTAATGGTATCTCTTATAGTACAGATAAAATATTCTTAATATAATGACTCACATTTGATAATGAGCGCTTGGCTGATTGGTCCATCAGGCAAGCTAAAATAGCATGTGGGGAAATTATAAGCTGCCCTCACTGAGCTGTACAGGATAGTTAAACTCTTGGTGGGATATCAAGAATAATAGTAAAATATACAGCAGTACTCATGCTTGATGTCGCCCCCGGGGGTAGAAACCAACCCAGGGCTGAGACTGCTCCTTAGGGTGATTAGGAACCGCCCTCAATCGGTCATCCAAGGTCATGTGGTTGAAAATATTTCTGTAGTCCAACAGATTTCAATACATAAAAGTCAGAGTATAGGAGATATTAGACACTGAATGACGTGCTCCAAGAAAAAGTATATATACAGTGTTGGGTGGAAAAGTGTAATATATTTATTATCTTCAATATAAAAGTAAACAATTAAAATAACTGCCATCTAATAGTTAAAAACTATGCAATGTTATACACAATAGCAGAATGCTCAATGCATTTCATACCCATACAAGGCTATTTCTTCAGGAGCTAAAAATTATTAAACATGAATGTCAGAAGTGTACCAATATTTAAACACTCGGAAGTGACCTTTTGGTATTAAAGGGATAGTAATGTTTCATAATAAAAGCACCTCTAAGTAATCATCATAGTATTTGGACTTTGGAGAGTGTTATTTCAATTCTGTCAGAGTTGTAGTTCAAGAGTAATTCAATGACAAAGTATCCCCCTCCCGTCCCTTTTACTGATGTAACACTGCTCAGCCAGAGCAGAAGGGAGGTGCCCAGATAGATTGCAGAGAGGGACAATCTTCAATTAAGATAAGGGAAAAGCCTGAAAAACTTGTCAAGGGAGGCAGGGCTTTCATTGTTCGCATAGGAAGAAGAGTGTCCCCTTCTGTTATCTGTCTGGTCTATGGACTGCATTCCATATCTGAGAAGAGATGGCTTACCCTAGGTAAAAGGGGCGGAAGGGGAAACTTTGCTTGTGAATATCTCTCAAACCATAAAGGTTTGAGAGATAAGCCTGTTTTTTTTAATGCCTACAAAATAAAATAAAGATAAAACAAAGTATTACTATCCCTTTAAATGAATATTCTTAAAGTGGGTGATTCTTTTATATCAGCTAAGATTCATACATACTGACACATCTGCATGTACCTGGATACATACAAATGTGTACTACCATGTACAGATACACCAACATCTAGAATATCTATTCAGCTCATTACTTATCAATACCCCTTAAGAATATAGGAAAACATATTATAAATCCTGTAACTGGATAGTCACGAATGGGTTAACTAACATTTGTCTGCTGTGATTCCATTTACTTCTCAAAACACAGTCATTTTATTGCTAAAGTAAACTATACGTTATTTCAGATTTAAATATATATTTGTACAGAAAAGAGAATACAATTAATGGTTTGAATGTCAACTGAACCCTCTTTAAAAAGGATAACTAAAGGGTTACATAGTAGACTAGTTTCAAATGGAAACAGTGACAAAGATGTATGAGTTAGACAGTTGTTTCCAAGAATTCATTAAGTCTCTCTGGTTGTAAAGTACATAAAGTAAAAATCCAGAATGATTTTCTGTTAGTAAGTCTTTTATATTTCAGATATTCATCTGTGCTTTATATCTTCTCAATAGGAGTTACTTTAATACCATTGATTTCCGATTTATGACAAGTGCAGTGTATTGAAAGACCATGCAATAAAAATGTTTTCTTTATATTCCTTAGGTGCTGGCCAAACCGTGTTCTTAGATGTTGTGTAGTTCAATCTACATATTGAAGTCTGCACTGGCATGTAATTAGATACATTATATCTCTCGACTCACAGGTCATTAAACTTTTAATGGGATAATTTTTTCCTGTGACTAGAAGTAAACGTGTTATTCTTATTAGTAATAAAATTGCATGTGAGGCATCTGGATTTAACAAATTTAAAACTTCCCATTATAGGTGTAAAATATTTAGGGGTATCACGGTGCCTGTGATCCTTATCTGTCACTCTTGGTTGTGGGCGCTCCCATTGGCTGAGCTGGTTTGGCCCGCCCATTGTGGTCTTTTTAAACCTGGCCTTTGGCACCTGTCAGGTGCCCTTTCGTGGTGTTCCTGAGCCAGTGTTGCTGTTGCTGTGTTCCAGTGTTCCTGCTTCCTGTGTACCGATTTGGCCTGTTTGACTACACTCCTTGTTTCCTGCTCCGTGATCTGACCTGGCCTGGCTGACGTTCCTGCTTGTGACCTGATCTGGCTTGTCTGAGAATCCTGCTCCGTGATCTGACCTGGCCTGGCTGACGTTCCTGCTTGTGACCTGACCCGGCTTGTCTGAGAATCCTGCTCTGTGATCTGACCCGGCCTGTCTGACTTCCTGCTCCGTGACCTGTTCCGCCTCATTGCTGACTCTGCCTCTGTTCCTGCCGTTGCTGCTTGGTGTCGCCTAGGTGACATTCTGACTTCCGCTGTGCTTGTGGCAGGGCTGATCGTGTCATAGCCTCCGTTAACACTTGCAGAGCCGTGCCTCTGTTTGCTGAGCCTCTGTTAACTCTTGCAGAGCTGTTATCTCCGTTCCCTGAGCCTCCGTTTACACTTGCAGAGCTGGGTCTCCATTTCCTGAGCCTCCGTTAACACTTGCAGAGCCGTTGTCTCCCTTCACTGAGCCTCCAGTAACACTTGCAGAGCTGCTGTCTCCATTCACTGAGCCTCCATTAACACTTGCAGAGCCGTTGCCCTGAGTCTTCCGCTACACTTGCTGAGTCGGTTACCTTGCTGAGCCTATGTATAGGGCGGTGGCTCTTTCTGTCTATCTTGCAGTGTAGTTGGTCTCTGTTACCGCGTCCGCGGAAGGCGCTATTGGCTCTAGCTCTTACAGTGTTTAGTCTCCGTTACTACGCCCGTGGGGGCTACCGGCTCTAGCTCTTGCAGTGATTAATCTCTGTTGCTACGCCCGTGGGGGCTATTGGCTCTAGTATCTTCGCTCTTGCAGTGATATTAGTCTCCATTAAATGCCCGTGGGGGCTATTGGCTCGAGCTCTTGCAGTGTAGTTTGTCTCCGTTGCTACGCCCGTGGGGGCTATTGGCTCTAGCTCTTACAGTGTGGTTATCTCCGTTGCAATGCCCGTGGGGGCTTGTGGCTCTAGTCCATCTCTAGCAGAGTATTTGGCCTCAGCTCCTGTTCTGCCTAAGCAGCTATCTCCGTTCAATAGACTGACAGTGTTGCTTCTTCTAGCACCACTTGCTGCTCCATTACCACCTTGGGCTTGTCAAACACCACAACAGAGACTGATTGTATTATATGTACTTTAACCATTGAGTACCCTTATGTTTCTATGCCTGTCCTGTGACAGTATATGTATATTTATTTTCTCTGTATACTGGGCCTGAGAAGGCATCTTTGTGTCACTGTTCTTTACATTATTCAGTATCGCCTATAGAGGGCGGTCTTTCTTGTTTTATTAATAAAACTGTGTTTTATTCTACCTGCTGGTCTGAGTGTCCTACAAAACCGTTACAAGGGGTTAAAGTTCACAGTTTTTTATATTTAAATTTACTTGGAGCTATTATATTTTTCAGGTTCTTAGCTCGTTTGAAGCTAAGTTGTGGATGTTCCGAAAAGTCACTTTTAAGTAGCGGGTCATTGGTCAGTATTTCCCAATATTTTTTTGAGAATGGTCCTACTATGACTATGGGTACAACTGTATTGTGTAATGAATATAGGACATTTGAACTATTAGGCAATTTTTTTTTTTTGAATTAATAGTTTTTTTGATTGTTACATCTAACAGACTAATCTATTGGAGGATCTGGCTTTTAAGAAAACATTGAACACTAGTTTTATCAAAAGATTAGATTGTTGGTCGTATTCCATTAGATTGCTACAATTTCAACGAATAAATCTAACTTGCCTATATGGTATATTTTTACACCAACTGTTATAATGGCCACTAGAGTAGTCTAAGTAACTGTTGGTGTCAACTTTTTTTCTTTTTAAAGTAGATGTTTTAATACTCTTATTATTTATTCCTTCCAGGGTAACATCTAAGAAGTACATTTTATTTTTTTGTATTACCTTTGTTCATAGTAAAGTTAATTTGTAAACGATTATTATTTAAATGCTTATAGAAGTCCTCAATCAAATTTGGATCTCCCTTCCAAATAATTATAATATAGTCTATATATTTTTTATATAGTACCAGGTTTGCGCCCAGGGGATTATTTTTCTATACGTATTGGTCTTCAAAAATCCCAGGAAAAGGCTTGCATAGCTAGGCGCAAGCCTGGTTACCGTGGTGGTTCCTTTGCATTGTAGAAAGTAATGATTATTAAAAGTAAAAAAGTTATGAGTCAATATACATTGTATGGCTTCCAAGATACTTTCTACTTGATTAATTGGCATTAGGTAGTCCTCTATTAGGAAATGTTTTACTGCTTGAAGGCCATATCTATGTACAATATTTGAGTAAAGTGACTACGTCAAAGGAGACCCATGTATAATCAGATTTCAAAGTGATCTCAATACAGATTTTCAATAAAGCTGAGATGTCCTTGAGGTACGATTTTAGATTATTAACATATGGTTGAAGATGATGTTCTATGAATTCAGAAAGGTTTTAGTTAGGGAATTTATACCTGAAATAATTGGGAATCCAGGGGGGTTAATAGTGTCTGTATGTATTTTTGGTAAGTGATAGTAATGAGCTACTTTAGGATTTTTTATATATAGAAAATCTCTTTTGTGTTTATTTATGATTTGGTTTAAATATGCCTTTTCTATCAATTTACAGAAAGAAGACTTAAAATCCCTAGAGTGGTCGCTTCCCAAGATCTCATAATACTTTGTATCTCTGCCTCCTTCATGTAGGCTTCAATATTTTGTACCACTACACCACCCCCTTTATCCACCTTTGTGAAGATGATGTTTTGATTTTCTTTTAAGGACTGGATTGCTTGTGACTCTGGCTGAGATGTTAGAATGATAGGAGAAATCTTGATTTTCCACAAGTAATCTTTGAGCACGGTTATTAAAAAGGTTTATGCTAAAATGCACTTAAATTTTCAAAATGTAAAAATGTTTATCATTGTAAAAAAGGAGTTATTTTAAAGGCATAGTATATGGCCTTAATATTCGACTGTTTGCCTGGCCTTGGTATTGCCTTTAATTATGGTTTGTTTAAAAGATTCCATGTAGTCATAGTTGGGGGTGGCTTGGACCTATAAAAGGGACTGGTGATGTTCTGGTCCTTTTAGGTCCTTACTCACTCACCCACTCCATATGATCCCTGCTTGAAAGCAGGTTAGTCTAACCTAAGGAGTTATTAGTCATTTTATTTCTTAATGTTTTATGTGTTTTTAATTAGGCCAGCTACGTGCTTTCTTAAACATAAGGTTATCAAGTGAATATTTTAGATTTAAGTAATTTAAATCTAGAATGATTTTGGAGGTAATAAAAATGCCAGCATATACAGATAAGGACTTGCTTATAATGGGGCAAACTGGCGAGCTTAAACATACTTTGGCCAAACTGTGCATCAAAATTATTTTCAAATAAGTAAATCAACACATCGGTATGATATATGCCTTCCACAGGGTACCCATTTGGTTTATTTGTGTGGATTAAAGCAGGTCTGTTTTGTCTTTTTGGCCTTTTCTGTGGCACACCATGTGGCTCATAATTTGGGCAGCTGACCAATGTTTCAGAAAGTCGTTGGTGTCTTTCCTTTGTGGGCAAGAAATTGTTTGGCCCTTACCTAGACAAGGTCATGATTCATGCAACTGGAGTTAAGAGTACCTTGTTGTCTGAAATCCCATCAAAGATTGCCTTTTTCCCTAAGAAGACATGTGGTTTTCATAATCCACGCCAATACGTAGCTCCTAGTGTTCAATTCCCCAGGCTTTCCAACTGAGCACTACCCCAAAGCCCAAACAGGCTTGGGCAGAGAAGAAGAATGCTCAGAAGCCTAAGGCTGACAAGCCCACTTCCTCATTACTTGTGGGGTTTTGGTCCATCTTTGCACTTTGGGAGTCACCTTCATCTATTTCAAGATGCATGGATGACTTCAGTGATGGATCAGTGGGTTTTGCAGGTAATTTCAGAAGGGTACCACATAGATTTAAAATCCTTACAGCCTCTCTGTTTCTTTTTATCCAGAGTTTCACAGAATCTGGCCCAGGGGCATCTGTTTCTAAACACAGTATATTTTCATCTAGAAAAGCAAATGTTTATCTCCATTCTGTTGCAGGAGTTATTCACCAGGTTCTATTCAAACCTATTCATCTTTCCCAAAAAAGACAGGGGCTGCCATCCTATTTTGGACTTGAAGTGACTCAACCATTTTGTGTTTGCCCTGTGGTTCAAAATTAAGTCTATACATACTTTCATTGTGGCTCTGTGTCCCAGGGAGTTCCTTGCCACCCTAGACTTCCAAGATGCTTACCTACATGCTCCCGTTCATCCTGATCATCAGCAATTCCTGTACTTTGTCCTTCATGTAAGTCACTATCAGTTTACTGCCCTCCCTTTCTGTCTGACTTTCTCCCCTAGGATCTTCCAAAAATTATGTCCACTTTGGCAACATACATACACACTCAAGGAATCTCTTTTCCCCCTTATGTAAACAACATTTTACTGAAGGCTCCTTCAAAGGTGTGGTGTGCTTACCGTAGTTCATGACTGTGACCTTTCAGGCTTCTGCTAGTTTTGGCCTTTCTTCATGATGTTGTCATCTCCCCTAGAAGCTGATTGGCAGGGAGGTGTTTAAGCACACATCCCTGTGAATTTTAGGCTGGAAACCATTTTCAGCAGAGACTGGCCATATAAAAGCCTGCCCCCCTTGACAAAGGAGGGCAGGTTTTTCCTTATGCTCACTGAAGATTGCCTCTTGCTGTGATCCATCCGGACAGTCTTGCTGCTCTGAGGTGAGCAGTGTTACATCAGTAAAAGGGATGGGAGGGGGGTACTTTATCATTCAATTACTCTTGAACTTGAACTACAACTCTGACCGTACTGAAATAACACTATCCACTGCCCAAATAATATGAAGACTAATCAGAGCTGCTTTTTTTGTGAAACATTACTATCCCTTTAACTAGAAACTACTAAATTCTGGGGCAAACTCTGTGACTGACCCCCACCCCCTTAAACTGTCTAGAGCAAGGCTGTCCAAGTTCAGTCCTCAAGGGCCACCAACAGGCCAGGATTTAAGGATTTTCCTGATTAAGCACAGGTGAGTCAGTCCAAATGAATGAGCCACTGATTAACTCACCTGTGCTTAATCAGGGAAATCCTTAAATCCTGGCCTGTTGGTGGTCCTTGAGGACTGCATTGGACATCCCTGATCTAGTGAAAGTTTGCATAACCCACTACACAGACCCATAGTTCACTTCCCCACAGATGAGTCTCAGAACGTCTTCTCCTAATGGGGAAAGATATAGAGGAAAAACAATACATTTGTAGCATCAGGTAACTGCCACATCATTATACTTGTCCCACATTCTGACAGATAACATGCTTGGACATCTCCCTGGTGATTCAAATGGTAAAAGAAGAAAATTAAAGTGACTCCTCAATGTTATTCTTATCTTAACGGCTGGCAGTTACTATGTGTGTGTGATGATGGCATTGGCCACCTGCCATGATAGTATTCGGGCTAGATTTTAAGGGGTTGCAGGATAGTGCAAATCCAATGAACAATCTTGTCTGCTGGGCCCTGTCCCAACTGAATTTACTCCTCATGTATTTACTGTGACCACCATGCAGACCTTCATTACTGCAAAGTGATGGTAGTCATCACTTGTCATTAGGACTTTGCAGTATGCTGCATCTAGGGTGGGTTGTCATCAGATGCAGTTTCCTATGTGAACTACTGAACAGGGTACAATACAACAAAATTTTGGGTATCTGTACATGGTGACAGTACCTCCTTGACACAGTCACCCATGTAAATGTAGATTTACTGTGTAAATCTATGACGACAATTCAGAATGTGGGTGTGGTCACCAAAGCTGCCTACTCTGCCTATTGGGAAACCTGGCCCTGAGTGCCAGAGGGGTATGCAGTGCATTGCTCATACCTCCTCTGGCACTCAAAGAGTTAAGAAGATGTTTAAGTAGATATTCCTTGCATATTGATTTGCAATGCATTGGAAACCTTGCTAGCATTCTAGGGTTTAAGAAACCAAAGGCAGTAAGCATCAGCCAGACATGAAGAATCAGCCAAAAAATCTGTTGCTCTTTGCACTCGTTCTATACTTGTATACTTTTATACTTTATTTCGCGTCTTACCTCTTATCCAAGTGTCTTGTCCCAGGTTCAGTGCACAGCAGTTGCTTTATACTGGCGGTGCCCCTGGAATGCTGTTTCATACCTCCCAACATTTCAAACAGCCAAAGAGGGACATTTTTGTTTTAGGAGTGTTGCTGGGGTGTAGCTGGTGGGTGGGGCATTACAGATAGTTTTTAGGTTATTTCATGACCTACTGACATTTCTTTGTGTAAGTGAATAAATGATTTAGAACAGTGGTTCTCATCCTGTGGGTCGGGACCCCTTTGGGGGTCGAATGATGATTTGCCAGGGGTCACCTAATACCATCAGATATTTATATTTCGATTCATAACAGTAGCAAAATTACAGCAATGAAGGATCAATGAAAATAACTTTACTGTTAGGGGTCGCCACAACTTGGGAAATTTTATCAAAGGGTCGCGGCACTTGAAAGGTTGAGAACCACTGATTTAGAACAAGACCAAAGTATTTTATTTACACAGACTAATTAATAAAAAGATATACTAAAGTTTAAACAAACATTAATGTGAGTTTTATTGTTGTAGAGTAAAGTAATATATACCCAAGACACAGTCCGATCTCCTAAAAGCGGGACACCAGGGTGGGACAGAGGGATTTGGGGGTCAAAGAGGGACTGTCCCTCCTAAAGAGGGACACTTGGGAGGTAGGCTGTTTGGATATATTTTTGGTGCAAATACATTTATATTGAACTTTATTGGGGTTGACTAATTTTCACTCTCTTAGGTTATGTTTACATGAACAACTTTTTTTGTAGCAGTGCAATTGTTTGGAAGAAATAGATTATTTTTCAGGCTACTCTTAGAAAGGTTTTTTTTCTCCTCTCAATATAATCATCTGATCAAATTTACACTGAAAATTAGGCTACTTGTGATTTTGTGTGATTCTATTGTGATATGATTAAATCCCATACTACCAATTTGTAGGTGAGTTTATGAACTATCAGAGGAAAGATGTGGCAAGCTACTTTGGCCTGCAGTATGTGTCATAATAGTCACCTGTGCAAACAGCCTCATAAGACACAATGAAACCTATTTCCTGCTTTTTTGTTTGCTTGTGTTTTGTGAGTCATCTGTCAGGTCTCTGACACTTCCCTATGTGAGAGGATGCAGGAGTTAGCAGGTAAATAATTTCAGGTGGCATAGCCTGTCTTAAAAATGAAGCATAGCTAAGCTACCTGTGTAATATATATAGCTATAGGGTCATGTTAGAGATGTGGGGACTGGGTGAACATAAAAAAAAGTATTAGTGCACTGGGCAGCCATGTTTCAACATTATTTTAAAGGAGACTGACATTATTACATGCCCCAGGTTAGCCACAAGACATGGGCCTAGCATCACCCCTGCTGTAGAGAGGTCCTTCTTAGGGCCTATGTTCAAAATAAAAGTGGAGTAATTCCAGGACAATCCAGCTGCACTGTAAGCAATGAATAGAAATCCCAATTGATTTGCCTTGAAATAGGCAGCAAATGAGTTATATCCAGACTAACTGCCCTTTCCACATACCAGTGCCAGCTCATGGTGCCTCTGGGCACTAGGACTAGGTTCAACAGCTTGTACATATTTATCCAAACAATTAAGGTATGTGTGTGCATTTATATGTGTGTGTGTGATTTATATATGTGTGTGAATGTGTGGGGAATTCATCTGGTGGACATTTATGTGTGTGTGGGGGGGATTAATGTGTGTGTGTGTGAAGGGGGTGTTGACAGTTGGCATTTATGTTTGTGTGAATTTATGCAGTGGACATTTGCATGTTACACACACATAGAGAGACGTAAACTCTCACAATCATCTGCAGCACATTACATTGTGACACAATTATCCCAATGGGTAAAGCATGATAATGTGTTAGCCATAGAAAAAGCAGGAGACGGGTAGAGTAAAATGATACCTTTATTGACTAACTGAGTGGCTCCAGGATGCAAGCTTTCAAGACAACTTAGGTCTCTTCTTCTTCAGCCATGTTTCACCATTACTTTAATTGTGATTGCCATGACCCGAGGGGTATAAGCATAACACTTAGGGCTTTAGCCCACTAAAGCAGGATATAGCATCACCCCTGCTGTAAAACAGTCATTCTTAGGGTCTATGTTCAAAAAAATAAGTGGAGTATTTCCAAAAAAACCAACTGCAGCATAGGAGGTTAAATAAAAATTCCAGTTGATTTGCCAGTAAATGAGTAACACATGAGTTATAGCCAGACTAACTGCCCTTTCTACATACCAGTGCCAGCTCATGGTGCCACTGGACACAGGTTTAACAACTTGTACATATTTATCCATACAATTCAGGTGTGGGAATTTATTTGTGCACAATCCTCAGTTAGCCAATGCTGTAGGTAATTGTGAGAGTTTATGGCCTAGATTTAAAGGCAGCCGTTAAACCATCCGCTAAGTAAAAAAGGCACGTCGGCCGCAAAGAACACATGTTTTATGGCAGATTCAAAGGTAAGCGTTCAAGAATAGCTATCGGGCGTAGGCACTACAAAAACACGTTAAACAAAAACCAGCGTCGCACCTGATTTTGCATCACCGTGCGTCCCAAACACCCGTTAAAACACAACTTAACTCAAAATGTTACATTACGGCTGCCGTTGTCTAGCAACCCTGATAGATGCACAAACAAAATTCAAACCTACAGCCAATCCCAAGGCCCCAAAGTATCAAAAATGTTCAAATACACCTATATATACCTCAAAATAACGGTTACACCCTGTCTGTGTTTCGAGTTTCAGCAAGCTAGAGCACAGGACCCAGGAGTGGAGGATAGCATTTAGAGAGAGAGAGAGAGAGAAGCATACAGAGGAGTAAGGTAGAAGGATTTTGGAGAGGAGAGAGTTACATTTAAATAGACACATAGCACACTTTTGCACATAGCACATACATCCATACAAACACATACACATACATACACATAGTCTTTTTTTTTTCATCACACCTTATACATTTTAAACTTTATTTTTACAGTGTGAATCCGTGAGTGAAAGTGTGTGACAGAGAGTGAGTGGGATCGAGTGTGTCTGTGAGGGCGTGTGAGAGTGCCTGGGTGTGACTGGGTGAATGATGGCCAGGAGATGAGGACAGGAGAGAGGGATGGGGAGACTAGTGGAGGAGGAGGAGGAGGAAGGTCAGGAGGGGATCCCTCAGCAGAGCAGGGGTGGGAGAGGGAGATACGCAGGGCGGAGGGGGACCAGGCCCACAAGAACAGGCACACAAAGAAGAAGAGGGACAGATCCTGCAGTGGGACGAGGGGTAGTGCCTGGGGACCACCACACACAGGCAGGGGCAGAGCAGGCAGGACACTCCGGGTCTGACTCCTCGCATGCCGGAGCTGAGGGGGACAGGGTCAGGGATCCCCGATATACCGAGGAAGAAAACACGGCCCTCGTGGAGGCTGTGCTGGAGAGGGAGAGTGTCCTCTTCCCGGGGGACAGACTCCCTGGCCTGTCTGCGAGGAGGAGAGCTGCCTGGAGTCAAATCTGCAGCAGAGTTAATGCGGTGGCCACCTGCAGACGGGATGTGGACTCAATCAAGAAGAGATGGGGCGACTGCAAAAGGCAGGTGAAGAGGAAGATGGGGGATGCCGCCCTGCACGCCAGAGCCACCGGAGGTGGGCCACCTGTCCCCATCACCTACAGCGCATGGGAGGAGAGGCTGCGGCAGACACTGTCATCCACCCTCATTGAGGGGGTCCCTGGAGGATCAGACACTGGGGAGGAGAGGAGCCTCCACACCACCGGTAAGTGCATCACCCCAAAACCACACACCACCCCAAACCACACACCCATCACAAACAAGCACTCACATCCCAACATCTGCTCTTCATTCAACCACACAATTGCACCAACACAGCACCCTGAGGGTTTAAACAGGGATCAAGACAAGGACAAATGTCAATGTTCAACAAGGCCAAAACCTGTCCAACTCCCTGGTTAACCCTCATGTTGCTGTGCTCATCACACACAATACACACAAACCATGCTCAGTAAAGTGTTGTATGTTAAACATCACAATTGTTGTCACACAGTGTTACCCATGTTCACACAGGGAATCCAGCACATAACCCCATGAGTGCCAGAGGGATCATCAATGCATCGATCAACAATGCTTTGGCAACCCCTCTGGTACTCAAAGGGTTAACCAGACAACAAACACATGTCGATAGGTTAACAATTACATGACACATAGGGGACATTCACTAAGCGGTGAAAAAGAGCTGATGTAGTGAATTTGACACTTGCATACCCTCACTTTACCAATTACAATGTTAGTCTATGGAGAACATCCAATAACAGGATTCAAGCTGCACAGGCCCCATTGTGTGGACTCCATAGAAAACATTGCAGATGGTGAAATGAGGTCAGCGGAGAAGTCAGCATCATAATCAGTTCATCAGGTCCACTTAACCGCTTACTGAATCACCAACAGGATGGATCAGGTCACAAATCACAGTGCCACTGAGAATAAATGCTTGTATGTGCAACACACAGGCCAAAAACAATCACACATAAGTAAAGGTGAAAAAGTTGGCCTTGGTGTTGTGTATGCAATCATTTACTCTAACTTCAATTTACATAGCTCACATTTGATTCACATATAGATCCTCAGGAGTGCTGATGCCATGGATGGATGGTACACCAGACACTATTTGCAGGATAAATATGGGAACCAAATATGAACCATTGAGGTTTGGTCAATAACAGGCCAGGGATTATGGATATCTATGATCGGGTCTGGCTGCCTCACACAGAAGGATGGATGGGCTGATCCTGGAAAAAAAAGGCCTCAATCAATGATATCCTTCAAGACTGGCTTGATTGTTGCCCCTCAGGATTCAACTTGAACAGACCTCATGGACAGAATCCTGTAATGTACATCAATCCCTGATTGCCACGGTGGTATCCCATGCATCACAATGCTATGCATAGGATACCATCATGACAACCAGAGAGGGACATGTCTAATCTGACAAAATCCAGCACTGTACGGGATGAACTGATAACATAGGGATGAATACTACTTGAATCACACTGCAGATCTCTTCCAAAAAGATATGTACAGAAAGAAAAACAACCAGATTTGTATGTGGATATGTCCCTTTCAAATGGGTACAAATAGGTCCCAACAAGATGTAAACCCAGAGTTCGGTTCAGTACGTGTGATTGTCCAACTGCCCATATATGTGCACCCTCACCAAAATAACTCATATTGATATCATCATCACAGTACATATACCCAGTATATTACACCTACTTGGATGGGTATCACTTGTATCTATGAAAGTTCATTTGTGATGGCTGTACATATATAGGCAGTTAGACAATCACATGTTCTGAACAGATCTCTGGGTTCATATCTATCAAGGATATGTTTGTACCCGTATGAAAGGTACATATACACACATATCAGACCATATTCCTCACTGTGTACCTTGGCATGGCAATGGTTAATTTCACTTGATGTAACCTTGCAGGCATCATAAAGAGATGTTTAGAAAGATGTTACTGTATGTGACAGCTGGAGATGTCAGTCATATGACCACACGGAGGCTCTTCAGCAGACCCAAAATTGAAACAATTGGAGATGGATCCATCATTGACATGGTCCACAGAGCGTGCTTACAAACCAGGAACACTTAGTAGACAATGGCAAAGATGTAGTTATCTCCAAATGGGTCAATGTGGAGTCTGCTGAAGAGCCTCCGTGTGGTCAAATGACTGACATCTCCAGCTGTCACATACAGCAACATCTTTCTAAACATCTCTCTATGATGCCTGCAATGTTACATCAAGGTGAAATTAACCATTGCTATCCCGTTAAAGAGATAGTAATACCTAAAATGTGAAAGGAAAAATACATGTCATAGGATTGATCCACCGGGTAATGCAAGGGTATCCCCACTACTGAAAGGTGTTTCATCACAAGAGTATAACAGCTCAAAGTTGAATATTCCAGGGACAATATCACTGTGGCCTGAAAATGTACTATGCCAATGTTGCCAGACCATCCTCTGGCTAGCTTTGGTCCAGGGAACAGATATCCACAAAGGATGATGTGGCAACAGCGCAAATGTACAATTTCAGGCCACTGGGATGTGGCACCAAAGGAATTCAACTCTGAGCTGCAATACATGTAGAATACAACACCCATCACCAGTAGGAGTACCGTTGTTTCACACAGGGGGATACACCATACAACATATATGTTCCTTTACACATTTCAAGTATTAATATCAATTTGACACCATCATGGCTAAGTTTACTGATCACACAATCTCAATCCTCCACACAGGTTATGTGTCTCCAGCACATCAGGAGCCCATGGAGGAGGCCACCTCACCACCCAGTGAGGAGTATTTGGAGGAGGGGACCAGCCAGTGGGCACCGTACCCAACGACATCCACACCTCTTGGCCAGCTGGATGCACCAACTCTGCCTGCACCGACTCTGCCTGCACCAACTCTGCCTGCATCAACTCTGCCTGCACCAACTCTGCCTGCACCAACTCTGCCTGCACCAACTCTGCCTGCACCGACTTATTACAGTGACTGGATGCCCCCCACCACCTCCAGGAGCTATTATCCCCCAGCAGCAGCAGCAGCACCACCACCACCAGGGAGGCAATGGCTGCCCGGTGATGTGGCCACCACCCAATACGGGCCATACCCACAGATTGACCTACCCTCCTGGATGGCTCCCCAGCATGGCCCCAGGTATGATCCTAGGTGGGGGCCAAGCACATACCAGTGGCCAAGGTTTGACCCTTGGCCACTCGACTACCAACACCTGGGCCTGCTTGGGGAGCCCCAACAGCCTATGCGAAGGGACGTGTTTACCCCACCACCTCCACCAGCACAGACATCGGTGGGCAGCAGTGGGTCAATTGATGTGGTGGGCACATACCCATCTGCAGCACAACCAGCACCAGCAGAGGAGGACACAGCAGCAGCAGAGGAGGACACAGCACCAGCAGAGGAGGACACAGCACCAGCAGAGGAGGATACAGCAGCAGCAGAGGAGGATACAGCAGCAGCAGAGGAGGATACAGCACCAGCAGAGGAGGACACAGCAGCAGCTGATTCACCAGGCACAAGCATCACCAGCAGTGAACGGCCCACGGGGATGGAAGCTGAGTGTATGGCTCTGCAAAGGAGACTACTCAGGTCAAGCCTCCGCACCAATGACAACATCACCAGGAGCCGTAGGGAATCCCGTATAAACACTAACAGGATAGAGGCAAGGATCCATGCCCTGGAGTCGGAGGTCATGAGGATCAACACTCAACTCCATCAGCTACACACGGGGGTGATGGACCTGCTTGCACAGCTACTGGTGGAGTTGAGAGAGCTGAACCGCAGGGAGGACTTACGTTTGGAGAGGGAAAACCTGCGCTCCACAGAGGGATCCACTGCCCCCACCACCCCCTCTAATGTGACCCCCGAAGCCACACCTAGGGGGCAAAGGGTGACCAGGAGATCATCCAGGTTATCCACTTCTGCCACACAGTCTAAGCCCCCCCCCCCCAAGAAAAAAAAATAAAATGCCCAACATGTTAAATTTCCCCTGAATAAAGGAACATTGTGCTTTTGAATCCTGTCTGATCTGCTTTGAATTTGGTCATAGATTTGGGTGGCAGAGTTGTCTCCAATGCATTGCCAAACAATTCAGTGAATACAACTCCTGCCTAGGTAAGATGTTTGTGGGATGTTACAACATGGGTTCACATACACATCGTTGTACAAAATCAACTGTAAAAACATCCCTGTTGCCATATTACACAACTGTGTTATATGGCAATGTTGTGTGTTGATTTTGCATAACAAAACATTCCCCTTAGCCCAACATTTGGTACAACATTGAACATTCATCTACATCATATGTAGTGTTTAACCCTTTGATATCCAGAGTGGTAGGCAACGCATTGCAAAGAAATGCGTTGGGTACCACTCTGGCACTCAGAGGGTTAAGGGGATAACCAAACAAACGGCTTAGCGGTGAGATAACAAGCAGGACAGATAAATGGGACATGTATCCATATTGTCTTGGATTCACACACTCATTGTGCAACAGACTGACTGGGGAAGCCAATGTTTTCAACCTAGGATTTCAATGTGTAGCACACACATTGATATCCTGGGGTGAGCATTGGGGCCTCCAGTAAGTTGACTTGTTGTTTTTTCTAAGGGTGTAACAGACTTCCCCAGTGAAAACACTTGTCCACTTGGTCATGTACTGTGATATGTCCCAGTGGAGCAATATCACTGAACATTGATTATACTGAGCAACACATTAACTGTGGACAGGAATTCACTGTGGAAGTATGTCCCCTTTATCACCTCTTTATCACTCCCACAACACATTAGTGTATCACTGCCACCATCTGTTAGCGTGAATACATCACTGAGTCCACTCACTTGCAAACAAGTGGTGGAGTCCTGTGATATGGGTGATGCCTTTCCATGTATGGGGATACTCTACCCTGGGTGTGGTAACGCATTGACAACTGTGTTCTCAAATATATCCTCCTACAGACACAGATAGAATGGTGATGGTTCATCTTTATTGTGTCTCAAAGTACATTAGGATGTACATGTGTTTTCTGTGTATTGCCTATATGCATTGAACACCTGTATGAGAACACTAAATGTACTTTGAAACAAAAAAATAGTACTTTAGTTACACTGCTGCCCAGCTCATGTGTTGTCCACAAGGTTTGACAACTCTGTAGCTGAGCATCCTAACTGTACAGGTTATAAAACTCAGGAATTAGTGTTTTCTGTGTCTATATGAAAATGATCCAGTAGAGGTTTGTGTGAACCTCAGGTCAAACTTTGCATCACCAACAACATCAACATAAACAGCAAGGGGTGATCTCCATGAAGGTGATGTCAAGACATCAATCCAGTCACATAGAAGAACTTCAGTTCAAGGATGGATCATGTTACGGATGCCTGTGGAAGAAGAGGACAGGATTTGGAGTAGTTGACTTGAACTGATCATCAAGCAACAACAATTTAGTCTTTTTGATCCCCTCAATTTTCACAGTTACAGGTGAGTACACAAACCATTGCTTGACAATGTGTTGTGTACTCATCTGTAACCAATTATGTGGGGAACTAAGGACATGTGCCCCAGCCCTATGGATATGTGCCCCTGACATGGATACACACATCAACAAGTGTTCTGAGAGCTCCATGGAAGTAATGAATTTGGGCTGCCACTGTTAATGTGACAGTGGCAGCCCAATGTCATTTGTTCCATGGAACTGTTAGGACACATTTTTTGATGTGTGTATTCATGTCGGGGGCACATATGTCTGCACACTCACAGGTCAGCATGGTGTCCCTGGTAATCTGATCTACGTCTCATGACCTCTACATTGTGTGCCCATACCACTGTACATCCACCCCTGTGCTGCTCTTCTCAGCTGTAGCACAGTACAGGTTCCATATTGAGTCCAATGGCCCTTTAACCCCTGATGTGACGGAGTATTATCCAATGCATAGCATTGGATAACACTCTTTCGCTACAAGGCTAGCATGGTTGCTCTGGCTATGCTCATGGCAAATCAAGTTAGCTGCTGTCAATCAAGCCCTGTAAGGCGATGAACATGGGTTATGTGTTGTACCTTGTTTCTCCTGAGGGTGTGCGTGATATCCTTGGGGTCTGTATGTCAACGTGGAGAGTGGAATGGAGGATGGTTTTTGAGTCCACACACACAATTTGCCACGTCCGCTGCAAGTGCAGTGCTGTGTCACTGTTCCTGTGGGGTGAGACAGAACAAAATGTGCAGTGTGGTTAGTGTCACAGGACTGATGGGGGACTTGCATGGATTGTTTGCATGCCTGTGTTATACTCACATGTAAAGTGTTCCGTGATGAGCCTGTCTCTGATCTGTGTCCCTCTCAGGGTCTCCTCAACGTGTCCGATGTCCATGGGCACTTCCTGTATGGGGGGGGCCTGGATGTGCTCCAGCAGCCTGGTGTCCACTGCGATGTTGTGCAGTATTGCGCACGCCACAATGATGTCGCACACCTTTCCAGGTGCATACTGCAGTGCTCCCCCCGAGTGGTCCAGACATCGGAATCTTGACTTGAGGAGGCCAAAGGTCCGCTCAATGGCATTCCTCGTTCTGCCATGAGCCTGGTTGTAGCTTTCCTGGGCATGTGTTCGAGGATTGGCCAGTGGGGTCAGTAGCCAGGACTTGCATCCATAGCCAGCATCACCTGTGTAATGTGAGTGACATGGTGAGACAGGGAGCACATGTTGTGTGAATGATGTTTTGTGTGGTAGACGTAGTAGCTGTGGGTCAGGAGCATGCTAAGCAGCGTTGTGTGTACGCCTGTGTATGTGATGTGATTTTGTATTGTGAACTCACCCAAAAGCCATCCCCCTGTAAAAGTTCCATTCTCGAAATCTCTGTGGACTGAGGAGTTTTGGAGAATGTATGAATCATGTGAGCTGCCAGGATACTTTGCACAGACATTCATTATCCTCATATGGCTGTCACACACCATCTGCACGTTGATGGAGTGAAAGTTCTTCCTGTTGATGAATATCTGTGCGTCACGTGCTGGGGCCTTAATTCGGACATGGGTGCAATCTATAGCACCCATGACCCTGGGCATGCCTCCCCTGGCGTAAAAGGCCTGCTTGACTTGTATCCAGTCCATGTCGGTGGTGGGGAAATGTATATAGGTACTGGCCTTGCTTTTGAGGGCTGGCAGGACCTGGGCCAGCACCCTGGAGAATGTGGCCTGTGACATGCCAGATGCGTAACCCTCTGTGGACTGGAAGGCCCCGCTTGCCATGAAGTGCATGGCACAGAGTAGTTTCTGCAGGCCAGTTAGGGCATGGTTGTAGATGTAGATGGGATCCACCTGCTCCTTGATGACCTCATACAAGGCAATGATGCTGTCAGGCCTCAACCTGTAGCGATCAATGACCTCATCATCGGTCATTCCAAAGAGGGTGACCCTTGGGCGGTATACCCTGGGCCTTGGTGGTCGTCTATACATCCTGTGCCCTCCAGGTGGGGATGGGCTCCTGTGTGGCTGCTGAGCCAGAGCCTCCTCACTTGCAACAGGTGGTGGCTGTTGATCAGGCATGCTTGGAGGTTGCTGATGTTCCCTAGCTCTCTCCCTTGCACGCCTTCTCTTCAGTCTTCGCAACAATATGTAACCCAACATACTGTTTGCTCTATCTATCTGTCTCTATCTATCTGTCTGTCTGTCTCTCTCTCTCTCTCTCTCTCTCTCTCTCTCTATCTCTCTCTCTCTCTCTCTCCCTCCCTGAGTGGAAAACAAGCCACAAGTGAGTGTGTTGAGTTGTCCCTTTAAGTACTTGCTAGGGCGTTGTGTGGGTGTGGTGATGAGGTGAGTGCTGACCAATGGTGAGTTGTTTTTGTCCAGGTAAGTGTTTGCAGGTGTGTGTGTGTTATAAGATGTGGTGTGTTGTGCTTGTTCTGTGTGTGCCATTTGCGGACATGCAGTTGTGGGGTGCAGGTGGCGTGTTGATGTTGCCCAGGTGAGCTTGTATTTGCAGGTGTCCGCTTTGTGTGATGACCCCCATTGTTCCGTGCCATGTTGTGTTGTTGTTTTTTAGTGTGTCGTTGTCCCTGTGGTGTTGGTTGTTGTTGTGTGTATAGTGATTTGTGTTGTGTGTGCATGTTTTTGTGTTGTTTTGGCATTGCACGGGTTAATTTTCCCATTTACATGGTTGTGCGGTAAGCCTTTTGTGTCTTTTCCTATGTAACGGGTGTTTTGTTTTGGCCGTTAAGTGTCTAACGGCTAAAAAAAGTGGGTCTTAACTTTTAGCCGTTAGGTGTGTCTTTTTTTCAGCCGTTATCAGTACCGCAAGCCTTTGAATAGCTCTGGGGTATGTTTTACCATGCGTCTGAATGCACGTAAGTGTATCGGCCGTAAGGATTGTACAACTGCCGTTAGCTGGTCTTTAGACGGATCTTTGAATTGCAACATGTCACTTAACGCACCCGTTAGTGATTTTTTTTGTTAACGGCTGCCTTTAAATCTACCCCTATGTCACTCAATGTGGGTGTAACACACAAACACACACAAATGTCCACTGCATAAATTCACACACAACAGCCAACACACACACACACACTCACACCAACACACTCACAAATTGTTTGGATAAATATGTACAGGCTGTTGAACCCTGTACCCAGAGGCACCATGCTTGTGTGCGTGTGGGGTAATTATGTATATCAGTATATTTGTGGGCATTTATGTGTGGTGTGAGTGGCTGGGCATTTATGTGTGTGGTGGGGGTAATCATGTGTATGTTTGTGGGAATTTATGTGTGTGTGAGTGGCTGGGCATTTCTGGAGGGGCATTTGTATGTGTGTGTGTGTGCACTCAGTATTTGTATGTGTGTATGCATGTGTTTGGGTAGAGTGTGTGTGAGTGGCTGGGTATTTGTTTGTGGGCATGTAATTGTGTGTGGGGGGCTGGTAATTATGTGTATTTATGTGAGTATGAGTCGCTGGGCATTTCTGGAGGGGCATTTGTGTGTGTGTATATGCGTGTGGCCAGTATTTATATGTGTGTATCCATGCTTTTGGGCATTTATGTGTGTGTAGGGGGGATTTGTGTGTGGGGGGTGGTAATTATGTGTATGTTTGTGGGTATTTATTTATGTGTGATTGACTGGACATTTGTAGAGTGGGCATTTGTGTATGCTTGTGTTTGTATGTGTGCATGGGCTGTATTTATGTTGTGTATCTGTGTGTTTGTGGCTGGGTATTTGTGTGTATGTATATGTGTGGGGGGATTTACGTGGTAGACATTTAAGTGTGTGGGAAGATATTTATATGTGTGTGTATGTATGTATATATATATATATATATGAGTGGAGGGATTTATATGGTGGACATTTATGGGGGGTGCATTTTTGAGTATGTGGGGCATTTGTGTGTGTGGCCACTTGTGTATTGGGAGCATGTGTGTGGACATTTGTGTGTGGGGGGGCATTTGTGTGCCCCCATCACAATGCCCCTCCTTCTCCACATTTCCCCTCAATCTCCACAATACCTCCATCACAATGCCCCTCATTCTCCACATTTCCCCCCAGTCTCCACAATGCCCCCATCGCCACATTGCCCCTACTGACCCCCGTCCTCCTACCTCCTGGTGGTCTAGCGGTGTGTGTGACAAGCTCCCGCGCGGTCCTTAGTAATGCAGAGCGCTGGGAGATTATGTCACCTCCCAGTGCTCTGCATTACTTGAGCGCTGGCCGCTGGGACGTCAGCTGTGCTGCTGGCGGGTGGCGAGGGTGTCGCAGGGGACGGCCGGGCCCCTGAGAGTGACGGGCCCGGTCGCAGGTGCGACCCCTGCGACCCCTATTGTTACGCCACTGACTTCTCCAGCTCTGAAAGTGCATGTTTGTGTGGTGTTTTCACACTAAAATGGTTTATATGTACCTGGAGCTGGAAGATGGTATCAGTGAGTAGGTTTAGCTTTCTGGTATTTGGAGTTTATGGCTGTCTGGCACTGAATGTCTGTCTGTCTCTGGCACTGATCATATGTTTATGTGCCTTTTTGACATGGAAAAGGTGTGTGTGTGTGTGTTTGGCTGTCTGCCATCGAATGGGTGTGTAGGTCTCTGGTACAGAGAGGAAGAATGGCTGTGGCAGCACTCCATGTGGGTGTGTGACCCTGGGTGCCCAGGAGACTGTCCAAAGTGATGGCAGATACAGGAAGTATAGACCAAACAGGCTTAACTCTCTTTATTTGGAACCAGTTAAGTAGTAAAGTAAATTAACACATACAAAAGCATAAGTATTCTCTGTCCCTGCTAGACAGACATGTAAACAAGAATTAAAAACAAACAGTTCTTAATGCTTGTAAGACTCCTGGCAAACACTTAATCCTTTGAGTACCAGAGAGGTATGCAAGGACACCTCTCTGGCACTCAGAGGGTTAACTCACAGTTGAGGTGCTCAGGTCAGCTTTTACATCCACAAACTCTCTCCTCTGAATGTTTCTCCCTATTCTCTCTGGAACCTCTCATGACTAAAGTCCACTGACCACTTCAAGTTTGCCTTCTAAGTAACACCTCTTCTCGATTGCTCCTCCCCTCCTTAGGGAAATAACAGTCACAATGTCTCTGGCTTTCCCTTACTGGATACTTGGTACTGTCTTTTCTCCCACTTCCTCTCCCCTTTCCTGGGCTGTATGGAATACAGTGTCCCTTTTCCCTACCCTTTCTGATTGGGGTCTTTTCAGTTTCTCGTGGCTCCTGCTGTACTCCTTGCAGAGGTATTGCTTGCTGCTGGAGCAACTCTTGGGAGTTGCTCAGGCAGTTGACAGGACTCCCGCCTGGCAGCTTGACCCCTGCTTGACTGCTGGCAGGACTTCTGGCAAATCAAACTGCAGCAAGGCCTGTGTTTTAAATGTTGTGCACTAAAAGCATGAGCAGGAAAACATGCCATTTAGGAGGCATTCAGGGCTTGTACCCATTAAGATATTAACAACAGAGAGGTATGTTCACTACGCTCTAGTAGTCTAGTGCCTAATACCCTCTAGTGCATACCCTGAAGTGTAGGTGCATGAATTAGATATGGGCTGACCATATTTCCTTGAGACAAAAACGCGACGGGGTGCGTGACAGACGGACAGTGGGACTCCATCACTCCGAGTCTGATCGTAGTAAGCAGCAAGCAGCGAGAATGAGTTTGCTCCATCTCTTACTAGCAGTGTTCTCTCTCTCTCTGGCCAAGAAGCCTGCCCCTGAAGTAAATCAGAACTTCCTCTCTTCGTCACTCACACTAGTGGTTTTACTGTGTTTTCTGTACACATTGATTACCATAGAGTCTTATGACTCGTGGTCATATCACTATCTAAGAGACTCTATGGTTATGTACCCTAGACTCGAGAGTCATAGACAGTTATGAGTCACTCGCATCATAAGACTCTA
This sequence comes from Rhinophrynus dorsalis, assembly GCA_037306005.1. Classification (NCBI taxonomy): domain Eukaryota; kingdom Metazoa; phylum Chordata; class Amphibia; order Anura; family Rhinophrynidae; genus Rhinophrynus; species Rhinophrynus dorsalis. The sequence goes on along the minus strand of CM074727.1, from coordinate 112,644,720 downwards.
TGGTAATCAATGTGTACAGTAAAACCACTAGTGTGGCAAAAGGAAGTAACAATTTACTTTATCTTATGAGAAATAAACAAGCCGCGTTCAGTTTTTTACAATAAATTAAAAACTATATAAGTTATATTAAAAACAGGACAAAATAGACATTTATATTAAAAAGATGGGACGTCTGGAAATATGAAAAAACTGTACTGTCCTGTTTAAAACAGTACATATGGTGAGCCTAATTAGATACCACAAGTTTAACCACTCAGGATGAATGACTGTCTCACAATTCAGTCCTCTGAGGACCAATGACACATCATTGTATAGTGATTTCAGGGCACCCTGCGATCATTAAGGAGAGGCTGTAACTGACTGCTCCATGACTGGAGCAGTCAGTTTCAACCTTTCCCCAGTGGCTTGACACATGGGATTGCTGCTATAGTAATCACATGTGCCAGTGGAGCCCCATGACAAAGGCAATGTATGTAGACATTGCTTTTGTCAGTGTTCTCTGCCTCGTGCCTACTCACTGTAATTTTGAGGAAGAGAGAACACATATAACATGTGTAACTGAATACATGATGCAGAGCAAGAGGAAAATATTTTATTTATACATATCCTATAAATAGTGTTGGTTTTTTTAAATTTTTTTCCCAATTTTTTTATATTTATAATCAAAATAAAGGATGTGTTATACATCGAAATATGGCATCAAAATGCCCTACTTAGCCTTAAAAAAAGGTATAAAAGTTGTGCGGGTATGGTAAATGAATTAGAGGGAAAGTATAGTTGAACATTGCAAGTGAGGTTCCTGCCCGAAAGTGAGGGCAGGGACCTCACTTCCAGTGGTTTACTTTGCAAGCACTTGTAACCCTGTATTGTCTAAACCCTTAAATTGTAAAGCTCTGCGTACACTTGTGGCGCTATATAAACATACCTGGGAACTTTGACTTCTGAACTCCTTGGAGGGAGTCCCGTGGTGCCGCTGGGTGAGAAAAATTAGGTCATTAATAACACAAAAGTTGGGGTGGAGCTTAATTGCAAGTGGGGATGGGGCTTCATAGACTTGAAACAAGTGCTAGGAATAGGCTGGGGAAGGAGGAGAAGTGGAAGGGGAGTGGGAGGAACAGACTGGGAAGGAGTAGAAGTAGGCAAAGTTTTATTAAAATCTCCCCATATCCGGAGATTGAGCCTCTGCACAGACACCCAGTAATCAACAACAAAAACTGGAGCTTCCAGGGCAAATCCAGAGAGTTCCCAGTTGTGTATATAAAAAAACATGTTCATTCATACTAAAAAGGCCAAAATTGCTCTGGTCTTCTAGTGTAAAAAAAAGCCCTGGGGGTTATGTTCTAAAGCGTGATAAAGAGGTGATAAAGCGGAGATGACTTCTTCAGTGATAACACTTCTCCAGTTCCTGTGTTATTCTATGGAGCCTATACACTAAGATCTCCAGAGTTCTATAAATCTTAGTGTAAAGGCTCCATAGAATAACATAGGAATTGGAGAAGTGATATCACTGGAGAAGTCATCTCTGCTTTATCCCCTCTTTATCACGCCTTAGTGAATCTCCCCCCTGGTCCCCAAGAAGTGAAGCTGCACTGCCAGTTTTGTACATTCCCCCAATGTTTGTTCATTTCATTACTCCACAATAGTAAAATTGTCACCTTATAAATTAATTTTCTGTTTTCTGTAATGAATCTGCCTTCTGTTTTCATCTGCCATTTCATGGATCATGACTCCCAATACAATCTCAACTTCCTGTTCTTGTTTTACTGTAGACTCAATGTACAGCTGCAAAACTTCAAATTAAAAACCCGTCTACTAAAGCTATGTTCTATTTGGCTCATTGTACACTGGTTCTGTACAGTTTTTTATATGTAGTGGAGTAGGATGTTTTGTGTAAAATTTGTATTGTTTAAAGGGATAGTAAAGTTTCAAAATAAAAGCAGCTCCAATTAATCTTCATAATATTTGGGTTGTGGAGAGCGTTATTTCAATACTGTCAGAGTTGTTGTTCAAGAGTAACTGAGTGATAAAGTATCCCCCTCCCACCCTTTTTACTGATGTAACACTGCTCAACTCAGAACAGCAAGACTGTCCAGATGGTTCGCAGAGAAGCACAATCTTCAATTAGAATAAGGGAAAAACATGAGAAACTGTCAAGGGAGGCAGGGTTTTCCTTATACTCACAGTAAGAAGATTGTCCCTTGCAGTGATCTGTCTGGTCCAGGGACCAGATTCCACATCTGAGGGGAGGCAGCTTACACTAGGTAAAAGGGGCGGGAGAGGTATACTTTATCATTCAATTCCTACATCTACAACTCTGACAGTATTGAAACAACACTCTCCATGGTCCAGATATTATGAAGATTAATTGGAGCTATTGTTTTTGTGAAATATTACTATCCCTTTAACATATTGTTATTACTATGATCTTTTTTTTTTGTTGTTGTTCTAGTTGAGTTCCCAGCTATATGTCTACTTTTTTTTTTGGTTCAACCATGCATGTTTTGTGGTGTTTTGTCAATGTCTGAGAGAGCAAGACTATGGGAGAGTCACAGAGTCAGGAGTAGTCTTTAGGAGAGCTGGGGACTCGACTGGTTGGTCGAAGACACCAGGGACTTACAACTCCAGGAGAGTAGTCAAGTTAGACGTAGACACAAGAGGCTGTCGACTGCAGAAGAGTTGTCAAGCAGGCTGGTAGTTGGAGACACAGGAGACTGTCGACTCCAGAAGAGTTGTTGAGCAGGCTGGTGGTCGGAGACACAGGAGGCTGTCGACTCCACTACCCTCAACCAATTGAACGTCTAGAGGTGTCATCAGGACGCCAAGCACGACACCCTTGACTGATTGGACAGGTGTCACGGTTCCCAGGAATAAACCAGGATTCAGTACGGTAAAGTAAAACAATCTTTTATTAGAATAATACCAGTAATGCACATAACCAGATAACACACAGAGGGTGATCAAAGAGGCAAGCACTGTATCAGAAATAGCAGTCCGCCAATAGATCCACCACATTGTCCGAGACTAGGCCTCAGCCCAATGGAGCCTCCAGGTAATTCGGAACGCCCATAGGACTAGCACTGACTCAGCCTGCAGTCAGTCTAGGAGTCTGATAGAGACCCAGGTCCGCACTAGGATGGGTGTCTGTGGAGCAGGGACCAACACACGGTGGAAACAGACAGACCCCTAGTTAGCACCAGAAAGGATAGTCAGACAAGCCGGGTCATACACAGAGTGGGTAATCAGCCAGAGCCACAGGTTTGCACCAGATAGGATATCCACTGAAGCGTTGGTATGCTGGAAGCGCAGTAGACAGAGCCCCAACTCAACACCAGAGTGGGTAGTTAGACAAGCCAGGTCATACACAGAGCGGGTAGTCAGCCAGAGACACAGGTTTGCATAAGAAAGGATGTCTAAGCCAGACTGGAATGCACAAGGAGAATGGTCAGACAGAGCCACAGGTCAACACCAGAATGGATGGACAGACAGGCCGAGTCATACACAGTTCAGGTCCGCACCAGTTTGGGTGCCCACTACATAATGGGAGCAGGCAAAAGAGTAGTCAGACAAAGCCACAGGTCAGCACCAGAATGGATGGTCAGACAAGCCAGGTCATACACAGAGCCCAAGGGAAACAGAACTGTATTGTACAACAAGGCAAGGGCAACTGAGTCAGAACTCAGTCTGCAAACCCCTCCTCAGGAAGTAGGTATTCAGTTAATTTTTCTGATTTCTTAATAAATTTTGAAATACCTATATAAAATACTTACTTGTTCATTACGTGTCTGAACAGATCAGAAAACACTTCTTCTGCAAACAGTCAATAGTTTGCAGTTTCCATGGCATACCCAGAATTCTATGCAGCAATGTGCAGATGTATACCTTTTAAACTGCCAAAGAGGGATACTTGCTTTAGGTGGTATTGCTTAGGAAAGAGCTGGTGGGATGGGCATTACAGTGAATGTTTCAGTTACTTCATGACCTATTGACAGCTCTTTATGTAAGCGAAAATATTATTTAGAACACGATCATTTCATTTTAACTACACATACTCATTTTAGAAACATTGACATTTAAATAATCATTACTTTGAGATTTATTGCTGTGAAACAATGTGATACACTTATAAGCACACTGACACTACACATTAATTTCTCCTAAATAGAAGGATACCAGAGTAATAAAGAGGGGCATTGGTATTTGGTTCTCAAAGAGTTCTGTCCCTCCTAAAGAGGAACACTATATTATGAAAATTAAAAGCATTTTGTTTGCTACATGAATTTTTTTTTTTGCTGGGAATAGGTTTTCCATTCATGCTTGTGCCTGCTCACATACTTATGATCACTAACAGACCTCAGCCCATGCATCCTTAGTGCCTAGTAATCTGTGATCACCTACATACATGTTCATGTAAAGAAGTGGGGTTACCCACAAAATGTTTTGCATGATACCAAAAAAACAGCACTGCCCCCATTCCCTATGTGGTAGCTCCTCTTTGTACATGCATATCTGTGCATACTGACCACCTGTACCTTCACACATAATTGTTCCCACTGACCCCACATACTTTTCTTCCATGGACCCCTGTGCAGACATGTATACTTGTGCCCAGTACCTCTGCATGCTCTCTTGCCCAATAAACCCAATGATGACTGAATTTTGTGCAAATGGATGTAACCACAGCTGCTGACAAAACCCATCTGGGAGGTGACCTCAGATGACAACAGCAAGGAGGATGCTGTATCTTCCTGCTTCCATCAGGCACATATATGTATGCCATAGTTCGCCTCTCAGATCACAGATCTTGTCTGAGTAAGTGCTACTCTTTAAGATGCTTTTGCCCTCACTTTCTGTTTTTAATGTTTCCTAGTGGTTGATGATGAATGATTGGAGAGCAGCACCTGTCAGAGTTCCACAATGGAGAAGCTCAGGAAAGCCATTATAGATTATCACTATTTCACACTTTGGCTTGAATTAAAAAATCGTTTTGATGTCTTCCTAAGAGGTTGAGCTAATCACAGCATGGATTGCTTGCTGTCAGTGCTTAGACAAAGCATCTGCTGACACATCATTGATAAGACCCAAAAAGTATGTTTGGGGTTTGCAGTCTTTCTTGTTCAGAGGGAACTTGTTTGGCACTGGACTGTCCTTTTGGATAGGGTAAGAATCACTCATATAGGAAATTTTCTGATATGACACTAGGATACATAACATAAAGAACCTGAGTGTTTTTTGTTCATTCTCAGTATTATTTCCTTGGCTTTCATTTCTCCTACAGATGTAAAATCTCTGGATCATTTTTGTACTGATCACAAATGATATGTTTCACTCAGTAGCTGCACTGCAAACTCTGTGTATCAGTTTTCCAATAGTGTGCACAATCTTATGTCATTTCTCTTACAGACTACAAGATCTGATGTCCAGTTTCCCAGCAGATTGCAATCTGTTAGCCATTTATAGCAGAGGTATACTTATATACAGCAAAGTGTTAATTTCTAGAAAGTTCAAATGTTGTAAGTTATGGTAGAATATAACAAACAAGAAACACACACACAGCTCTCCAATAGATATCACAATGAATAAATAATATAATGAATAAAAATCACAAAGTCCAAAATGTTAGTGTAAAAAGTCTCTTGGTTTAAGTCCGTGGTGTCCTCAATGGCACCTTTCATGTGAAGAACAAACTGAAGAAAAGAGAAGAGGACAAGCACACACCATCTGAGAGTAACATCTGAGAATATATTGGTAAAATTATTAAATGAATCTACTTACAAGATCGTTTCTTGTAAGGGAAGCCCAAAACAATTGAATATATGACAGCGGTGGTTCTCAAAGTGTCACTTTCAACTCTATGATAGTCAAACCAGGTTCGCTCCACATAGAATACTGCACCATAAGCACTGGGATTATGTGATTATTAGTCTTAAGTGGTCCTTAATATGGAAAGAACCACAGATATTCTTAGGTGTATGTGCGGGTATGAGAAGCTCAAACGGCTTGTGGATCAAATACCAACAGAAACAGGATAATGTATAATAAATATTTTATTGCCCTACACTTTTCGTGAATGATTCTTCATTTTGTCAAGGGATAAGATAAAATGTACAATACCATTCATATTAATACACTTGATAAAAAGAGACATACCATAATGACAGCACACTATGGTGTCTGCTCCTCGTGGTTCATCTCACAACGAGGCCAAAGACGAGAGTAACGGAGAATCAACTCATGCCTCACTTCGATTCTTCACCTCATTACGATGGTTACTATAACAACAAGGAATCCAGATATCATATACCATCTGTGATGCGTCTTTACATTCAGTCTCTTATATAAAGTGGCTCATATAATAAAACACAACGATATAAAGGAAATGTATGCTTAAAAAATAGTAATTATATGTAGAATTGTATATAATCTAATATATAAGCATAAAAGGAGAATATTATGAGTCTACATAAAAACCAGTGGTTAAGATTAAAAAGCTAGAATATATGGCCTTGATGTACTTAACCATCACAGATGTTGTTATATTTTAGTAATATACCACAGCCTTTACAAGCAAAAAATAATATAAAGAATACTGTGAAAGAAGGGTAGAGAGAAATATCATAGATCACCTTTAAAGTGTTAGAAATGTCCCAGTAAAAATATTTTGCATTGTGTAGAGCTTAAAAAGTTGAATTGAATGCAAAAAACCATATCTCTAAAACTGCTATGGTTTGAGAGATAAAGGCATTCAAAGTTTGATGTTTCCTGCTGTCAGGTGTAAAGCTGACAGCAGGAGATCCATGTCAGCCGACATGGAGGCTCTGCAGCAGAGCCACAATCGTGTTATTTAAAACGAATGATTTCACTGGAATGGTCTACAACGTGTGCCTGGTTTGCAAGCACACTTTTTAGACCATTCCAATGAAGTCATTCATTTTAAATAACGCTCTGATGCATAGCCTCTGTGTCGGCCGACACGGATCTCCTGCTGTCAGCTTTACAGCTGACAATAAGAAACATAAAACTTTGAATGCATGTATCTTTCAAACCGCTACATTTTTTTGCATTCAATTCAACTTTTTAAGCTCTATACAATGCAAAATATTTTTACTGGGACATTAATAACACTTTAAGCCTATAAAAGGACATATGGACTTATCCTTGGAGGAAATTACTGACCTCCAATTCCTCATTCATACCTTTAGGAGATAACGTGCCAAGTGTGTAAATCCAGTAAGCTTCTCTACGACAGAGGGTTGAAAAACTATTAGGGTTAGACAAAGGCATATGTTCTGTACCAGAGATCTGAAAATTACTTAACCCTCATTCTGGGCAGTTGCTCAAATGTCTAGGAACTGAATGATCCTGTGACTTTTTCTTAATTAAGCATCTATGTTCGTGGGATCGGTCCCTTAGTGCTCTGGTGGTACTTCCCATATATTGGATACCACATCTACACGTTATGACATAGACTGTATAAGTTGTGTCACATGTAATCAAACCTTTAACATTATAGATATTTTGGCTGGCAGAACTTTTAACACTAGTAGTTTTATTCACTATATATCTACAGTTGGTGCATCTGGTTTGAAGGCATCTATAATTGCCCACTGGAGCATTAGAATTGAAGATACTGCTCTTTTCTTTATTTTTATGCAGCAATTTAGGTCTAATGGCTGCTATATGGCCGTGTATGTTTTTTGCTTTTTTTATATATTATTTTGGCCTTGTTGGTTAGTATGTCTTGAAGTAGAGGGTCTTGTTTGAGGATGCTCCAGTGTTTCTGAACGATATTGAGGATCAGTGTAGATGTACCATTGTACTGAGTGCTTAAAGAGGGTGGCCTTCTCCGTGATGTGTTCCTAGATTTTGTAGTTAAAATTTTCTCTCTCTTGAGCTCCAAGGCTCTCTTTTGGGTCGACTCGATATCACGGTCCCCGTGTTTTCCTGTCAGTCTTGACTGAATTGCCTGTGCATTGGAAGAGGCTGATTGGCCCGCCCAGGATGTGCCTTTATATGCTGGAGTTTGGGCACTTGTCAGTTGCCCTTTCGTGGTGTTCCTGTTCCTGCGCCTCGTTGCTGAATTCCAGTGTCTCCTGTGTACCGACCCGGCTTGTCTGACTCCTCTCCTGATCCTGCTCCGTGATTGACCCGGTTCTGGCTGACGACCCTGCTCCGTGATTGACCCAATTCTGGCTGACGACCCTGCTCCGTGATTGACCCGGTTCCGGCTGACGACCCTGCTCCGTGATTGACCCGATTCTGGCTGACGACCCTGCTCCGTGATTGACCCGATTCTGGCTGACGACCCTGCTCCGTGATTTGACCCGGTTCTGGCTGACGACCCTGCTCCGTGATTTGACCCGATTCTGGCTGGTGATCCTGCTCCGTGATTGATCCGTTCTTCGGCTGTTGTGTCTGCTGCAGTGTTGATCCTGTTCCGGTTGCCGCTCCGGTCCTGTTCCGGTGTTCCAGTATCACTCCGGTCGCTCCGGCGACATTCTGAACTGTTTTAGTGACTCACTGTTCCTCTCACTATCGTCTAGCTGTAGCCTGAGGTTGCTTTGCTTTCTGCTGGTTGATAAGGTGCTCGCTCCAGTACAGAACCACTTAACCCTTGCAGTGCCTGTAGTCTCCGGTCTCGTGCCTCCTATATTACTTGCCAAGCATACGGTTACTAATTTGAGCCTCTCCTCTGAGTACCTCTATTACTGCCTATTATCATCCCTCAGAGCACTGTCTGCCCGGTGTTCGGAGTCTGGTAGTCTGGTCGCTCCTACTGTGAGCATTGAGAACGGCACCGGAGGGGTGTTCTGGCTCCGGCCTACATACGCTAGAGGGTACACTATCAACTGCACTTCCCAGTGCGACGGCTCTTTACAGCTTGTGCAGTAACCATCAGTATAGGCACCCAAGGGGTGTCAGGGCACAATCCAATTGGCACACGCAGGGTTACTACTATTTCCAGTTAAGGGCGATTCTGGTTCTGGTTACTTAAGCGTTGGCAGTAGCAGTCCTCTTAAGCCCACGGAGGTGGTATTGGCTCAGCTCTGGGCATTGGTGCGCATTCCTATTCCAACTTGAGAGTGAATTCAGTGAGAGACTGTGTTCCAGAGACTGCTATATATCCTGTGCGTTGGCCAATCTTGACTATATCTCTCCTATTACACCTGTTAACCCCTTGGGGGTTATTCCCCATCTATACATAGCACATATCCCTACCATTGTGTGCATTCACTTTGTCAGTATTGCCATTACTGTTATTCCTGTACTGGCCCTTAGGGGCATTGTTTTACATTCCTGTTTCAATAAAACTGTGTTTTTACTTCATACCCTGGTCTGAGTGTCAGAAAACCGTTACACTCGACTACAGAGGTCTTGTGTACTCTTTCCAGTAGTTGTCTTTTGAGGTCTTCACTTTTTCTTGATGAAATCCTGGGTGAAATCCTCACTGCAATTCCTTCTTAATCTGTGAAACTGCCGGAATGGAATATTTTTTATCCACTTTCAGTGGTGGCAACTATCTACCCTAAGGAACTGATTTCTTCAGACATTTTTTTTTATAGATAGAACTATGTTTTGTTGGGGACACCCTTGTAATTTGAGGTCCAAAAAGTGAATGTTTCTATGATGGGTTTCCGATGTGAAACGTGACCCCATGTTTTATTATTAAATTGTTCTATCAGTTGTTGTAATGCTTGTGTCGAGCCATCCCAGATGATGAGGATATCGTCTAACAACCGTAATAGACCAGATTGCCCTCTCCCTGGGCCAGACTGTGAGGTCCTTCCATAGGCCCATGAAGAGATTGGCATACGAAGGGGAAAACCTGGTCCCCATTGTAATACCTTTGATTTGCAAATAGTAATCTTCTTGAAATTAGAGAAAATTATGGTTCAGAATGAAGGAAACACATTTTAAAATAAATTCAATTTGCCTTGGTGGTAATTGGGTGTCTGCTTCCAAAAAAATATCTAACTGCTTGCAGACCAAGGATGTGGTCTATGCAGGTGTACAGCGGCAACACATCTAATGTTGCCCAGATATAGCCATGTGATGGTAGATAAATTATTAAGTACATGTTGTGAATCTCTTGTATATAAAGGTAAGAGAGCTATGTACTTCTACAGAAAAGAATCAATGTACGCAGACAGATTGGAAGTAAGGGAGTTGAGGCCAGATATTATTGGTCTTCCTCAAGGATTTTCATTATATTTATGCAGCTTTGGTATATGGTACAAGAAGGGTGGGTCAGCATATTCTAAAAAAATGTATTGTAGTTCTTGTTTGCTCTATACTTCCATTTCCATTCCTTCTTCTAATAAATCTTTATATACTGTGGCTGGATTATATGATAATTTTTCATAGAATTCTTTATCTGAGAGGAGTAGAAGTGCTTCTGATAGATGCACTATCGTGTCCTGCATGACTATAGCTCCTCCCTTATCCACCTCTCTTATGGTGATGGATGTATCTAAGACAGCTGCTTCAGGGCCTTACGCTCATTGATGTTAAGATTATCTTTGATTTTGAGATGCCTGTTATCTTTGATGTTGGTTCTAAATTCTTTTTGTTACCATTCCAAAGAATATGTCCACATAAAGTCCCTTATAATGGGAAGGAAAGAACCGAGAACGCTTTTTGAATGGTGTATGTAACATACATTCAGTGTCTAGATAGGACTATTATGATTTCCCATGTCAGAATCTATTTCTGTAGTGTTTTCCAATAGAAGAGATTCTAACATCATCAAATTTTCAAGATCCTTTTCCTTTAAAACATGGTTCTCAGGTACTGGCCCTAAACTTGCTTCCTGTGAAGTACGTTTGATTTTCTTAATCGCGAAGTATCTGTGTAAAGATAATTCCCTGGCAAATCTCTTAAGGTCCAAAAAGAAATAAAATTCATCAGGGTTTGCACATAGGTGCAAATTTGAAACCCTTTTCAAGTAGAGATTTTTCATCTTGAGTTAAAACTACCGGAGAGTTTAAAAATGGACTCTCTCATACTAGCAGTTTTTGGTTTGTGGAATTCATTGATATTTCTGGATCCTATTCCTCCTCCAACTCACTTGCCTCTGAGGAAACTCTTTTTCTTCTTCATATGCTCTGAATTGGACCTTTGCCCTTGTTTTTCCCCTTGTCTTAGACATGCTGATTGAGCACTAAAAAAGAGCCCTGATGGTTTATAGTTTCTTTGATGGAGTCTCCCATGTCCACAATATTAGTCTGCAGAATTTTGAAAGAGTTTTTATGAGGTAAAATACTTTTAGATGTTGATGCTGTTGCTTCATTTGTTATGAGGTGTGGATTGTCACTAACTTTAGGGTCTATATTTGGCTTCCTTTGATTATGTGCAGTTGACCCATCCTTACTCACAGGATGTTTACATGGAGTAAGGTTATTAGGCTTCTCATTAGGTTTCGTTGGCATGTAAGTTCTCTTAGGAACCATTCTTGGGGCATGTGAGGCCTTTTCTTGATTTTTGGTCCAGGAATTCACTTGATTACAGGCATAATCATTCTGATCCCTATTGATTTTAGTTCTTTTTTTAAATTCTCTACTTTTTTTGAGCTTTTCTATCCAATTCTTTAAACTGGGGATTATTAGTATATGCTTCTAAAGAAACGTTAATATTCTCTGTTTCTTTTTCAATAACAGAGAGACGTTCTCTGAATTGTATGATATGTCTCATTAACCCCTTAGTGACGGCCGCGTGCAGACGCGGCCGTCACTTAACGCCCGTCTAACAATTTTTTTTTTTTTTGTAAAAGAATCCGGAGTCCCCGAACGGCGTGCAGCCGCGCGGGGAGCCGGATTTCCGGGACGTACATGTACGTCCTCTGTCACTAAGTGACAGCCACACAGGACGTACATGTACGTCCTGTGTCGCGAAGGGGTTAAATCAAAAGAGCAATTATCTAGAATATTCTCCCATTCTAAAGAAAATTGCTCATCATTAAAACCATGTGTTTTTAAAATTCTTAAGCACAATTTTTCTATCTAGATACTGCTGAAAGGACAAAATGTCCCACCGCTGTCTCAGTTCCTAACATCGCAGGTCATCTAAGTTGTAAAATACCTTTTTTAACTCATTCTTAGGGTCTTCCTTATTAGTAAAGCAATTAGCTTTGGACAAATTTGATTCTTTAAACATTTATTCTAAGTTTCTCTTGCGCTCCGTTCTGGAAGAAATGGCTAAACTAACCATATCCTTATCAGTTAGGCAAGACAAAGTTGGAAGCTGTTAATATAATTTGTGCTTATTCAGCAGAATTACTATGAATAATAAGCAATAGTAAAACAGGGCAGCTACGTGTAAACTGGGATCATATACAAAGAAACACAAACACAGCACTAAGGGACTGATCCCACGAACATAGATAATTAACAAAAAGTCACAGGATCATTCAGTCCCTAGACATTTTAGCAGCTGCCCAGAAGGAGGGTCGAGTAATTTTCAGATCTCTGGTTTAGGCACAAGCATTACAACAGCTGACAGAACAATTTAATAATAATAAATGGGGTTAAGTTCCACATCTGAAACACACCATAGAAACATTAACTTTTTGGACCTCAGATTAGAAGGTGTTCCTCAACAAAACATAGTTCCAGAGCCGGCCCTTATATGGGTCCCGGTGGGTCCATGGGACCCAGACGGTAGTTTGACAGGGGCGGCAATTTGCCGCCCCAAGGCACATTCTGTCTTGCAAAAAAAAAACTTGCCGGCAGAGGAGCTGGCTCAACAGCCAGTGTGCGGGCGGGCAGTCAGTTTGCCCACAGACATCCTCCCGTGTTGTCTCTCTTGCTCCCTGTGCTGTACTGAGGTCAGAGTGTCGAGGGTCATGTGACCTGCTGGCGCTCAGACTTCAGACCACGTGGGGAGTGCAAGAGGCAGCATGGGAGGATCAAGCTGCCTGCCACTAGACACCAGGGAGCCTGACAACTGTGGGTGTTAGCTGGGGTAAGTTCTGGGTGGGCGATGGGGCATGTCCTGAGGTGATGGGGTAAGTCCTGGGTCATCAATATGGCATATGGAGGGAGAAGAGAGACAGACAGAGGTTAGAAGAGGAGAGAGACAAACGAGGTGGAGATACATGGCAAAGAGAGACATGGGGAGAGGAGAGAGACATGTTTACATGGTGAAGAATGAGACAGACATAGGTTGGATGGAGGGAGAGACAGACATGGGTGGGATGGAGGGAGAGAGACAGTCATGGGTGGGATGGAGGGAGAGACATGGGGGGATACAGACATGGAGGGAGAGCAAGGCAGACATAGATGACATGGGGAGAGAGAAAGACATGGTGGAAAGTGGATGGTATGGGGGGGTGGCAAATATGTTAGGTACGCCTATGGGAGGGACATAAATGGGGCGGGGTATAAGGGGCAACAAAATAAGGTTTTGCCTAGGGTGACAAAAATCATTGCACCAGCCCTGAGTGCAGGAGCAGACATACCTGGTTATGAAAGGGTTAAAGTGGTGTTCTGTGTTAAAGATTTCTATCTAATACTGTTGAAAAAGTAAAAAAATGGACATTTATAAATTATAATCTAGAACTTTTAGACGGTATTTTAAAACTGTCCGTTTTTTACAATTGCAGCAGAGTTAGATAGCAATCTTTCACATAGGACACCACTTTAACCCTTTCATAACCAGGGATGTCTGCTCCTGTACGCAAAGGGTTAGATTTTCTAATCCTTTGAGTACAGGAGCAGACATTCCTGGTTATGAAAGGGTTAAAGTGGTGTCCTATGTGAAAGATTGCTATCTAACACTGCTGCAATTGTAAAAAATGGACAGTTTTAAAATACCATCTAAAATGTGCAATTTTTCCATTTGTCTTTATGTTATACTGACTGCACAGGGAATGTAAGCAGGGGAGTTGGTTGGCTTTGAAAGACCTGGGGCTTATCCCTTAGTGTTCCAGAGGGGTATGCAACGCATTGCAAAATAATGCATTACCTACACTTCTGGCACTCAAAGGGTTAAATGTGCATAGAGCATCCATATGGGTGTGTTTTGGTGGGTGTGGTTTGGGGGGAGCAGCATTTCATCCTTGCACCCAGGCAGCACAATGTCTTGAGCCGGACCTGGTTAGTTCTATCTGTAAAAAAGATGTCTGTAGAAATCAATTCCTTAGGGCAGATAGTTGCCACAATCAAAGTGTTCATTTGGGTAATTTCATAGATTGAGAAGAAATTGCAGTGACATCCAGGATTTCATTAAGAAAAGTGAAGCCCTCAAAAGGCAACTATTGAAAAGAGGACACAAGTATAGTATTCTTTATATTATTTTTTGCTTGTAAAGGCTTTGTGTACATTGCTAAAATATAACAACATCTATGATGGTTAAGTACATCAAGGCCATATATTCTAGCTTCTTAATTTTAACCATTGTTTTTTATGTAGCCTCATAATATTCTCCTTTTATGTTTATATATTAGCTATATACAATTCTACATATAATTACTATTTTTTAAGCATACATTTCCTTTATATTGTTATGTTTTATTATATGAGTCACTTTATATAAGAGCCTGGCTGTAAAGACGCATCACAGATGGTATATGACATCTGGCATCCTTGTTGTTATAGTAACCATCAGAACGAGGAAGAAATTCAAAGTGAGGCGTGAGTTGGTTCTCCATTACTCTAATCTCTGGCCTCATTGCGAGAAGACCCATGAGGAGCAGAGAATGCAATTTGCTGTCATTATGGTATGTCTCTTTTTAAGTGTATAAATATGAGTGGTATTATACATTTTATCTTAACCCCTGATGAAGTGAATAAGTATTCATAAAAAGCATAGGACAATAAAATATTTATATTTATAGTATACATTATCATGCTCCTGTTGGTATTTGATCCACAAGCCAGGTCGGGCTTCTCATACCTGCACATACACCTAGGACTATCTGGTTTTCTTTCCATATTAAGGACCACTTAACCCTAATAACCGGAGAATCCTGGAGCTTATGGTTTGACTGAGATCTGAAAGTGACACATTGAGAACCACCACTGTCACATATTTGATTGTTCTGGGCTTCCCTTACAAGAAACGATCTTGTAAGTAGATTCATTTAATACTTTTACCACTATATTCTCAGAGGTTACTCTCAGATGTTGTGCGCTTGTCCTCTTCACTTTTCTCCAGTAGGTTATGGTAGACCCTTACATGTTGGAGCAGTGGGAGTCCAGTTACTGGAGCAGGGGGCGTACACAAACACGTTCTGTGCTGGAGCAGTGTGAGTGTGTGGTAAACCCTTCCATTCTGCTGCAGTATGTGTGACATAGCATCTATTTTTCTAGTATGCTTTCAGGAACCCCTTCCATTTGTGAAACCTATACATTCCGTCCCTTTCCCTACTGGTATAATGTGCAGAGGCCAAACCACAATTAGTGCAGACAGAACAGTTACATACTGTAAACAATACATTTTGTTGGTTATTACTGATATAATATAAATTTGTGGCCACAGATTTACTCACACCTGGGTCACTTTGGAGACTTCTGTAGAATTCTAGGGTTAAAAAGCCGCTACTTAAATCATTGTGAATTTAAATCATTGGGATTTTTTATCAGAATTGCACCTTGTTACATAACACATCAGGTTCAGTAACTTCTTACTGAATAGTGTAACACTATACAGTCAGTACTGTAGCACAACAGAGAGGCTGAATTACTAAGAGAATTGGGGGGATACTGCACTACGGTTTGATAAAGAGGAGATAACATATCCAATATGATGAACGCTTCAGATCCTATGTCATTCTATTTGGCCTATGCAGTAAGATCTCTGCAACCTGAGATACCTTAGTGTATAGGCTCCATTGAATAACATGGACATTACAGGGTTTATGACCCTGGAGAAGTTATCTTATCTTTATCACCTCTCTCACCCCGTATTGAGTAATTCTGGAGCTAGCCAAATGCACTACAGTGGATAAGGAACATTTTCCCAAATCTCTATTGATTGGGGCCTTTGTTAATTAGAATGCTTGAGAAGCGTAGGAGACCTCTCAAGCACTCAAGGGATTAAAAGCCCTATTTAATATTTATTTGTATGGTTGGTTTGCTCCAGAAATTACTACAGTTTTCTTAGTGCGTAAGCCTCAAAATGTATTTTCCAGCATTGACAAATACAGTCTGAGAAGATAATGAAATGGCGCCCTGTGGACGCCCAGTAGTGGGCGACATTTTGATAGTGAACTGCTTTTAAATGTACAACTTACACACTGGTGCACAGTAGCTATAAAGAGATACATTTACTTATCAGCTTCTCGAGAGTCAGAAATTACTCATTTAAGTGGTGCTGCTCTGTGCTTTTTGGAGACTACATCCTTTAGCCGTTCTCCAACTAGCTATCTGTCTCTGACTGGATATTTGCACTTAGTGATCAGCAGGGGAAATCTGCAAGTAGGGATGGATGAAAAATTTTCACTGGAATGTTTTGGACAACCTGAAATTGACCTATTTTTACAGTGACATTCTCAGGTATTCAAAATATATAAAATGTCTGCCTTCCTACTACTGCCATTGAATTTCTTGCAACAGCTTTGCCATTTCCCACTTGTGCTTCTATAGCAGAGATAAGTACCACCCACTACTATATATATATATATATATATATATATATATATATATATATATATATACACAGAAATTCCTACCATGCTATGACGTGTAGTTGAGACAGAAGGCGTTATAGAGCTACAAAGTGAAAAAAGTAGTTTGGAGGAGTTGTGTAGTCCAAGAGAGTTAGCACCAGTATCCTATATGCAGCAAATATTGATGCCACCATCCCGCCACATCCCTTGTGACTCAGAGACCACCAGCACCAAATGTTGCTGAACTTTCACTCCCACCTTATCTCCTGAGCCCTCCAGCAGATGGTACTGCCTCTACAATATCAGGCCCCTGGGTTGAATGTCTGAAAGGGGCAAAAGGGTTTTCCCCAGGTGACTGTGTGCAGTAGTAGCAGCACCAAATTGCAGCTGCCTGATTTTGAATTTGTTGCTGATGTGTCTATGAGAGCAACACCAAGTGCACCACCTACACCAACATCACACTCCCAGTCACCACCACAACCATTAACACAAATGAAAGGAGGAAGAATATGGTGGTGGTGATGATTCAGACATGATTTTGAGATCATCCCTAGTTTAGTCAAATGAGGAGCAGGAGCTATTTATGGTGGGAATGGATATTACCAGCAATGACATGATACTGTATGGTGATTTAGTAGTTTCTGAAATGCTTGTTGCTCCCATATAGGCTAGCATCCTCAAATGTTACAGCAGGATCGGGTAGGTGTATCTGTCATCCTGGGTACTGCAGAGTGTGGGGTCATCATCCCTGCCAAAGACTGCGGTGGTGGTGGTGGTAGAAGAAGTACTGATTTGGGACATTCCACTTCCTACTACTAGTAATGAAACAGCAGCATTACATGCCACTTAATGATTTAAGGTCAAGAGGGGTGCAGAAGGTATTACAAAAAAATGCATTGCATACCTCTTTGGTTGTTCAAGTGTTAAGATTACCAAGTGCAGTATTTAGAGTTCTGTGCATACCTCCCAAGTGTCCCTCTTTAGGAGGGACAGTCCCTCTTTGAGACCCAAATCCCTCTGTCCCTCTTTCCCACCCTGGTGTCCTTCTTTTAGGAGATCAGACTGTGTGGTGTTTATATAAGTATCACATTGCTCCGCAGCAATAAAACTCATATTAATGTTTGTTTACACTTCAGTATATGTGTTTATACATTAATCTGTGTAAATAAAACACTTTGTTCTTGTTCTAAATCATTTATTCAGTTATACAAAGAGGTGTCAATAGGTCATCAAATGACCTAAAAATTCTCAGTAATGTCCCGCCCACCAGCCACACCCTGAGCAATCCCACCTAAAACACAAGTGTCCCTCTTTGGCCAACTGAAATATTGGGAGGTATGTCTGTGTACTGACAGCAACTTTCATGTCCACCTCCATGGACATAACATTAACCCTTTGAGTGCACTCAAAGGGTTAATGAATGATTGAAGATGGTCTCTTTAACCAAGGAGCAAAAGAAAAGGCATATATGTAAATGGTAGTCACATTTTCACATAGACTTCTCTAATGTAAACAAACCCAGTTTGGCTAGTCTCTCTTTTTTAACTCAGATCCTCCAATCCCTTTATCAGTTTTGTTGTACGTCTCGGCACTTTTTCCAGTTCAACAATGTCTCTTTTAAGAATTGGTGCTCAAACCTGTACTCCGTGGTTCAGATGATATCTAACCAAGTATTTATATAGCGGTACAATTATATTCCCATCCTGTGCATCTATACCTCTTTTTATACTGGATAGTGCCCTACTGGCTCTCGCAGAAGCTGAGTGACACTGCACACTGCTGTAAAATCTATTGTCTTTCTGTACAACTAAATCTTTCTCTAAGGAGGATTTCCCAAGTATTTTCCCATTTAGTGTATATGTAATTAGTGTAAAAGCCCGTGTACATGGGCCAAGGTCCGGATGATGTTAACCCTTGAGTACCAGAGGGGTATGCAATGCATTGCTTCTGGCACTCAAAGGGTTAAGAGGCCGGTCCTGCTCTGCGTCCTGCCGCTGACGCAGTCATGCACTGTAGAGACTGCCCAAAAGTACAGAAAGCTCCCAGCACAGAACTCCCAGCATTCTTTGTGTTCAGGCAGTCTCTACTGCGCATGACAGATTCTGACAAACATTCTAGCGAATTATTATATAGGATATGTTTAAGGTAAATGCATAACGGTACATTTATTTATATTAAATCTCTTCTGCCATTTTTCTGCCCATCACTCAGTTTATCCAAATCTTTCTGCAGAGAAAAGTATCCTACTTTAAAGTTGGGGTAGCATAATCCACAGTCATATTGTAAGGTATTTTATAAAAAAAAAAAAAAAAGCTTTTTGTCTAACATAATTTATTTCAGACAAAATAAAAATGGTCTAAACTTGGACAAATTAAAGTACTACTAGCAAGTTGGAGTAGAAAGCAGTAGTATGGTATTAATTGGTAAAATAAGTCATTATTAACATTAAACATTTTAAGGGCAATATTCATCAAGCTCATCTTACCACTATGTTTAATTGTTTATGACATTTTCAAACATGACGGATTTACTTCTTAAAAATACTGTCCCTCTTTTACTACTAACTCATGATGCAACAATTTTTGGATTATGATGGCTTTTTGAACATTGCGCTCTAAGAGAATTTTAATCTATGGAAAGAATCTTAAGCTATAGTTGCTTACAAGAGCAAAACCTACCAGTTCATGGCATATCAGTGCACATACCATTTACTCCAACATTACAAGCTGCAGTGACCAGGTCATGTAGGAACACCCTGATACTCCCACATAACTCACTCTTTGGCACACACAGCATAAAGCGACCATTTCAGCAAAGAAAGGGGATATGCACTTAGGAGTAAAATAATCTAATTTTCTCCTATAAACAGGCCTTTGCACTGAAATACACTCTGCACTGCATGAGTCCATGTTCCACAATGTGTTTAACCCTTAAATGGAGCATTAAACTTTTTATGAAAAAATATATATTGTAGGGTGTTTCCTGTTGAGTAAAATAAGTGTACTCACACTCTTGATATTTGCATATTTCCAGAGTTATTACAGGTAAACCTATGTTTTTTTTTTTTACATTAGCAGTGCCCTCTTGTGGTCAAGATCTCTCCAGCTTGAAAATTAAACTCCTTAGTACAGTGATTCTCAACCAGGGTCCCGTGGTGCTTTGCTGTGCCACGGACATCAACTTAGGGTGCCCCATGTTTTCTATGAAGACTAACAAAAATGGATTTTTAAATGAAGATTTATAGAAATTGTTATGCACATTATGTTTAATTGTGTTATTATGATTGTAAGACATAATAATAAATGTTTATTTATATATGTAACCTTCATTAGGCCCTTGATAATGTACATTAAATATGTTAGGGATACCCCGAATGTTCTAGATTACGTGTTAGGGGTGCCCCAAAGAAAAAAAGATTGAGAACCACTGCCTTAGTATAATGTAGGAACTGGAGATATTTATTTTGCACTGGAGAGTTTATCTCACCTTAATGCATATGCTCCTAGTTCCCCCAATTTTGGGGTGGGTGTGTCCAGATGATGATTTGTGTAACTAAAGGGACAGAGCCTAAAGGTAAAAACCTCCTAATAATACCACCCCCCCAAACTTACTTTACTATGGTCAGAAAATGCTAATGACCTTTACGAATTTTACCCTTGTACTACAGTTCAGCAGATAACAACTTCAGTTAGTCCTGGTGAAATGTCCACAGAGGCATTAAACTGCAGCAGGCAGATTACAGGAGCTCACTTAAAGGGATAGTAATGTTTTAAAATAAAAGCAGCTCCAATTAATCTTCATAGTATTTAAGCCATGGAGAGTGTTATTTCAATACTGTCAGAGATGTAGTTCAAGAGTAATTGAATGATAAAGTATCCCCCTCTGAGGGGATGTGGCTTACACTAGGTAAAAGGGGCAGGGGGGGATACTTTATAATTCAATTACTCTCCATGGCCCAAATACCATGAAGATTAATTGGAGTTGCTGTGTTTGTGAAACATTACAATCCCTTTAAAGGGATAGTAACGCTTAATATGGAAAAAACATAGTAAAACAGGGGTACTTCTGCTGCCGAGAAGTGTTTTAGTTAAAGTTATTGCAGCTCAAACTTGATTTGTTTTAGATGCAGTATCACAGTGGCCAGAAACAGCAAAGTGGTACTCTTGCTACATCATCCTATGGAAAGCTCTGGTCAGTTGACCATAAACTTGCATATGATGGTGTAACAACAGCGCCACTGTGCAATTTCAGGCCATTCGGATACTGCACCTAAAACAAATCAAGTTTGAACTGCAATAACCTTTAAATAAAACACTTCTCAGTCAGCGGGAGTACTCTTGTTTTACTCAGGAGGATAAAGCCTACAACATATATTTTTTTCATATTAAGCTTTACTATCCCTTTAAGAGGTGTTAGTTCTCCTTTAAGCAAGAACTGCAGGTCAAAGGTAGGGAAAAGGCAGAACTGGGCATGAAACAAGTGTTAGGAGTGGACTGAGTTCTACTGTCTGGAGAAAGTTGCTCAATCTCATGAGATCATATACATAAACGGATATTAATGTTTCACAAAAAGAGCAGCTTCAATTAATCTTCATAGTATTTGGGCCATGGAGAGTATTATTTCAATACTGTCAGAGTTGTAGTTCAAGGGTAATTTAATGATAAAGTATTCTTCTCCCTCCCCTTCTACTTAGTGTAAGCTGTCTCCCCTCAGATGTGGAATCTGGTCCTGGGAACAGACAGCTCACAGCAAGGGACAATCTTCTTACTGTGAGCATAAGGAAAACCCTGCTCCCCTTATATAAAGGTTTGTCCCTCTTTGCGATCCATCCAGACAGCCTTGCTGCTCTGAGGTGAGCAGTGTTACATCAGTAAAAGGGGCGGGAGGGGGATATTTTATTATTCAATTACTCTTGAAATACAACTCTGACAGTAGTGAAATAACACTCTCCATGACCCAAATACTATGAAGATTAATTGGAGCTGCTTTTATTGTGAAACATTACTATCCCTTTAACAGTGGAAACCATAGTCTCCATGGCACATCTGTATAGTTCCCAGTTATTCATTGATAACCAAAAGCAAAAATATGCACATTATTGTATCCTCTCCTTAACCCCTTAGTGACGGCCGCGTGCAGACGCGGCCGTCACTTAACACCCGTCTAACATTTTTTTTTTTTTTTTTTAAAGAATCCGGAGTCCCCGAACGGCGTGCAGCCGCGCGGGGAGCCGGATTTCCGGGACGTACATGTACGTCCTCTGTCACTAAGTGACAGCCACACAGGACGTACATGTACGTCCTGTGTCGCGAAGGGGTTAAACAGAAACTAACCCCCTCTTAATAATAAACCCCACTATGGTCAAAAAAATCCTAATGACTCTTATGAATTTTTCCCTTGCTTCTTGGTTTAAGAGATAGCCTCTTCAGTTACTCCTGGATGTCGTAAGCATGGAGGAGGATATGACAATTGCCAACTGCAGGATCACAGGACACAAACTTCATACACAGCACATGGTACTCTAAAGTAGGTTCATGTATTCTGCCTGAATGCACTGATAAATCTCAGTTTATACTTCCTGGTAAAACACTTTCTATGTACGGTTCTTGAACAAAGAAACAAGGGCAAACTTCACCAAGGCAGTGAGATTTTCTGGCAATATGTAAGCTAGGTGGGGAAGTTATTATTGGGTGGTGTCCTCCTGTAAAGGGTTAATTTTTCACAATAAAAGTAGCTCCAATTAATCTTCATGGTATTTGGGCCATGGAGAGTGTTATTTTAATACTGTCAGAGTTGTAGTTCAAGTGTAATTGAATGATAAAGTATCCTTCTCCCGCCCCTTTTACTGCTGTAACACTGCTCACCTCAGAGCAGCAACACTGTCTGGATGGATCGCAGAGATAAAAATCTTCAGTGAGCATAAGGAAAAACCTGTCAAGGGGGGAAAGTTTTCCTTATGCTCACAGTAAGAAGATTGTCCCTTGCTGCGAGCTGTCTGGTTAAGGGACCAATTCCACATCTGAGGAAAGGTGGCTTCCACTAGATAAAAGGGGTGGGAGGGGGATATTTTCTCATTTAATTACTCTTGAAATACAACTCTGACAGTATTGAAATACACTCCACTTGTCCCAAATACTATGAAGATTAATTGGAGCTGCTTTTTTGTGAAATATTACTAGCCCTTTAACTTTCTGAGTGCCAATGCAGCGCAATGCCTTGGATACCTCTCTGACACTCAAAGGACTAAACACCTCTGTATCACAAACATCCACACATAGATCTGCAGGCCATGTGTAGAATACATGTTTATTGCTGTGGAAGCAGGATCTATCACATAAATATATAGGATTCTCTCTCTTCAGCAGCAGGATGAGGGGCCCGAGTATGAGGGGATACTGTGAGCATTGAAAAAAAGGGAAGGGGCCACACTAATCTTTGGGAGACAGCAGTTAATTTCCAGTCCAAGAAAAGATACACAGAACACCCAGTCATGACTGTATCATACACTGCATCATGGCTGTGTCACACAGGAGACTTGCTTCTCACATGCTGGAGCTGCAAAACAGAAGAGGAAAAGCTGTCAGTAAAACAGGGATCCCTAATGGGTAATTTTATCCTGCTGGATATTAGTTAAACCTCTAACACATTGGGTGTTATGCACTAAGGTGTGATAAAGAGGTGATGACTTCTCCAGTGATATCACTTCTCCAGTTCCTATGTTATTACATGGAGCCTATGCACTAAGATCTAGAAAGTTAGATAAATATTAGTGCATAGGCTCCATACAATAAAATAGGAATTAGAGAAGTGATATCACTGGAGAAGTCATCTCCTCTTTATCACACCTTAGTGCACCCCCCCCCCCTTGTATTGTATTGGAGATGTCTCGAGCATCCAAGGGGTTTAAACACGATGCATATAAAAATACAATTCACAGAGCCACATTCTAACCCTACAGAATTAATTTTAAACAACTGTTCCCTTTAAAGGGATAGTAATACTTAAAATGTAAAAAAAAATATGTTGTAGGGTTTATCCCCCTGAGTAAAACAAGAGTACTCCCACTGCTGAAAGGTGTTTCATTCAAAAGTTATTAATTTTCAAAGTTGAATTTTTTAGGTGCAATATCGCAGTGGCATGAAATTGTACAGTGGTGCTGTTGCTACACCATCCTATGGAGATTTATGGTCCCGGGACCAGAGATGTCCATAGGATCATGTAGCAACAGTGCCACTGTACAATTTCAGGCCACTGTGATATTGCACCTAAAAAATTCAACTTTGAAAATTAATAACTTTTGAATGAAACACCTTTCAGCAGTGGGAGTACTCTTGTTATACTCAGGGGGATAAACCCTACAACATATTTTTTTTACATTTTAAGTATAACTATCCCTTTAAAGGGATAGTAATATTTCAAAATAAATGCAGCTCCAATTATTCTTTACTAGTGTAAAAGCCTGTGTACACGGTCCAAGGTCCGGGTAGTGTTAACCCTTTGAGTGCCAGAGGGGTACGCAAGGCATTTGCACTCAAAGTGTTAAGTGGCCGCTACCTCACTGCTCCACACGATACAGTCTTGCATCGCCTCACTCACGTGATGCAATCATGCGCAGTAGAGACTGCCCGAACGCGGGCAGTCTCTACTGTGTATGACTGCATCGTGACAAACATCCTAGCGAATTATTATATAGGATGGTTCTTGGGCCATGTAGAGCACTATTATGATTCTCTACAATGTGTAGTTCCAGAGTCTTTGAATTATAAAGTGTCCCCCTCCTGCCCCTTTTACCTATTGTAAGCTGCCTCCCCTCCTATGTGGAATCTGGTCACTTGACTGTACATGTTGCAAAGAGGGACAGTATCCTGGCTGTGAGCATAAGGAGGGCAGGTTTTTCCTTATGCTAACAGAAGATTGTCCCTTGCTGTGACCTATCCGGATGGTCTTGCTGTGCAGCTTTACATAGGGATAGGAGGGGGGACACTTTAGAATTCAATTACTCTGGAACTACACATCGTAGAGAATGATACTACCGCTCTGTATGGCCCAAAAACTATAAAGAATAATCGGAGCTGCATTTATTTTGAAACATTACTATCCCTTTAAAAGTCTTTATAGGAGATCTACAATAAGGAACTTATGTTCAAAAGAAAACTGGAGTAATTCAATAGAAAATCAGCATTGGAGAGAAATAAGAATTCCCAGAATTGCCTTTGACATCAATGGGGATTTTAACCATATGAATGCCAATACATTGCATTGCAGACCTATCTCTCATTCAAGGTGTTAAAAATTCCCATGTAAATCACTGAGGTTTTGTGAATTTTTTGTCTTCCCCAGAATTTCCCCACTTTGGACATTTAATACGAACTGAAGCAATAATGGAGCAAACCATTTGCATCATAGGGGACAAACAAAAAAACTCCCTCTGAGGTATATTGGAAATTTAAAGTGATAGTAATGTTTCATATTACACGTAGCTCAGATCGTTCATTATATATAATAGTAATACTGTCCAACACTTTTACTCTTCAGAACATGCTAGTTACACTGTAATGATATGTTGAAGTTTATCCCTCCCACCCCTTTCCCCAATAGCAAGCCACCTCCCCGTGGATCTGAAAACCAGTCATTGGACCAAACAGATCCCAACGAGGAACAATCTTCCTTCTGTCAGTATAAGGAAAACCCTGCCCTCCTGGATGAAGAAGGGCAGGTTTTTCCTAATGCTGTGTGAGGATTGTCCCTCGTTGTCATCCGCTGTCTGTCCTTTATCATAAGTAAGCTCTAAATGCATGAAACAAGTTAATCAGAGTTGAAGGTCCTTTACACCTGAGTGGTATCCATCCACAGAAGTCTCTCCTAGCTTGAAACACGGGTTTCAACTGTATTAAGTACTTTTATTAGATTCTTTTTGCTACAATAAAGTTGTGCAATGTTTTTATATTACCAGACTACTGTGGTGATATTAGCCATAATGGTGCCGACTCATTCCTCTTTCTTTGATGGGACAATCTTCCCTCTGTCAGTATAAGGAAAACCCTGTCCTCCTTGATGAAGGAGGGTAGTTTTTTTCCTAATACTGCATGAAGATTGTCCCTCGTTGTCATCCACTGTCTGTCCTTGATCACGAGTAAGCTCTAAATGCATGAAACGCGTTAATCAGAGTTGATGGTCCTTTACACCTGAGTGGTATCCGTCCACAGAAGTCTCTCCTAGCTTGAAACACGGGTTGCAACTGTATGAGGTACTTTTACTGGATTCTTTTTGCTACAATAAAGTTGTGCAATGTTTTTATATTACCAGACTAATGTGGTGATATTAACCATAATGGTGCTGACTCATTCCTCTTTTTTTGATGGGACAATCTTCCCTCTGTCAGTATAAGGAAAACCCTGGCCTCCTTGATGAAGGAGGGTAGTTTTTTCCTAATACTGTGTGAAGATTGTCCCTTGTTGTCATCCGCTGTCTGTCCTTGATCATGAGTAAGCTCTAAATGCATGAAACGCGTTAATCAGAGTTGATGGTCCTTTACACCTGAGTGGTATCTGTCCACAGAAGTCTCTCCTAGCTTGAAACACGGGTTGCAACTGTATGAGGTACTTTTACTGGATTCTTTTTGCTACAATAAAGTTGTGCAATGTTTTTATATTACCAGACTACTGTGGTGATATTAACCATAATGGTGCCGACTCATTCCTCTTTTTTTGATGGGACAATCTTCCCTCTGTCAGTATAAGGAAAACCCTGACCTCCTTGATGAAGGAGGGTAGTCTTTTTCCTAATACTGCGTGAAGATTGTCCCTCGGTGTGATCCGCTGTCAATGTGTCCCTTGGTGTGATCCGCTCTAGACTGTAAGCTCTCAGGAGCAGGGTCCTCTGATCCTTCTGTTTTCCACATCTGATTGTACTATTTAATATCTCTGTATGTCTATTCCTAATTGTAAAGCGCTGCGGATTTAGTTGGCGCTATATAAGTAAAGAATAATAATAATAATCTGGGACAGACATGGTAATGTTGGGAAAAGGGGTGGGAGGGGTAAACTTCAACATATCATTACAGTGTAATTAGCACGTTTTGAAGAGTATTAACATCAGACAGTAATACTACATATGATGAACCATCTGCGGTACCTGTAATATGAAACAGTATTATACCTTTAATCCAATTAATGCTAGTGTGGTCTTTAATGCATTGCATAGCAATACACTGGAGACCTCTCTAGCATTAACCCTTTGAATGCCAGAGGGGTACGCAACACATGCGTTGCGTACCTCACTGGCACTCAAAGGGTTGAGGATTCAAATGCTCTGGTATCAATGCCATGGTATGAGTAGAGTTGTTTTGCTCCAGAATGGCCCCACTTTGCTTTTATATATAACTAGTTGAAGAGCCCGTTACACGGGCCACAGTGCCACTGCCAGCTGGTCGTGGGGAAGTCATGCACAGTAGAGACTGCCCACGCCGCAGCTGATACAGTGCCAGACGGTCGCGGTGCTGTCATGCTCAGTAGAGACTGCCCACGCCGCGGCTGATACAGTGCCAGCCAGTCGCAGTGCAGTCATGCTCAGTAAAGACTGCCCACGCCGCGGCTGATACAGTGCCAGCCAGTCGTGGTGCAGTCATGCTCAGTAGAGACTGCCCACGTTGCGGATGATACAGAGCTGGACTCTCCTTCAGAGCTCCCTGCTCTGTATCAGCCTCTTCACACGCATAACTGCGTCGTTACAAACTTTCTAGCGAATTATTATATAGGATAAGGCCACCAGAGTCATATGCTGAAAAGAAACTCTTAGAGATTTTGGGGCAAACTAACTGCATCATTTGGGGCAAATACCATTTCCTAGTGATTTAAATGGGGCATTTAACCCCTTGAGTGGAGGTCTCTCTAGTATTCAATAGTTTAACCCCCCCAATTAATATCAATGGGAACTTTTTCTCCCCTATGGTCGGGGCTGGGTTTACTAATAGGCACACTAGGAACTTGTCTAAGGCACCACACTTTTAGAGGTGTCTCACAGTGGCCTGCCATGCCCACCAGTCCTCCCGCCAACCTGCCCAATGTTCCATCCATTCAACTTGCCATAGTACTTCTTCTTTAGCTGGGGTGTCTGAGGGCAGGACCAGTATGATATGGATATGGATATTTCCTCTTTGCAATGGCACATAGGAGTGAAAAACATGACTTGTAGCACCACTGAGAGGCTACCATGCCTTAGAACAAGAGGCTTTGTCTTGTTCATGCTCGATAGGTGCTTGTCATGTTTGTTGTGGGTCTCCCTAAGTAGAAGAGTATCCCAGGCATGGCAGCTTGCTTTCATGTGCTTAGAGGGAGTTTGCTGCACCACACAAAGTGGCCCAAATAGGCAGAAACATACGTCTGTGGTTTTGTGGTCTCTTGTGAGGAGAGGATTTGCCTGACATTTCAGAGCTGGACTGTCTGTGGGCAGGACCAGTCTGATTTGTATATGGAAATGTCATATCCACATCAGACTGGTCATGCCCACAGACAGTCCAGCTCAGAAATGTCAGGCAAATCCTCTCCGCACAAGAGAGACCACAAAACCATAGATGTGCATTTTGGCCTATGTGGGCCTCATTGGTGCAGTGCAGTTGAATCCAATCCCTCTAGGCACATGGACGCAAGGGCCTATGCCTGGGATACCCTTATACTTAGGGAGACATACAAATGTGATGAGCACCCATCAACACAAACAAGATAAACTGTCTTATTCTTAGGCATGGTGGCCTCTCAATGGTGGCTACAAGTCATGTTTTTCACTCCCATGTGCCATTGCAGAGAGGAAATTTCCATATACACATCAGACTAGTCCTGCCCACAGACAGTCCAGCTCCGAAATGTCAGGCAAATCCCCTCCACACGAGAGACGGCAAAACCACAGATGTATGTTTCGGTGTATGTGGGCCTTGTCGGTGTGGTGCAGCTGAATCTCTCTAGGCATATGGAAGCAAAGGTCCATTCCTTGGGTTTCTCAAGAAATGCACCTGTGTAGCTTGATGAATAAGGGCCTAAATGCCATAAGTAGAGAACAAAAGCATAGCAAAGCTGGTGCAAACCAACTGCATCATGGGGGAAAAGAGAAATCTTTAGCATTGAATGATTTAAACCCCCATTTAAATAGATGGAAAGTAGAAGGATTGTTCCAGAATGTCTTTCCTTTTATTTTATGCATAAGGCCCTAAATCATGTTACTTACCAGAAGAATGTAATTTGGTATTAATATGCTGGTCTGGAATTAGTGAAATCAGCACAGTCAGTATTACACACTACATCCCACAGATTTACTTGAAAACAAACTTCTGAGTTTTGGAAGCCTCTGAACTGTGGTTCAAGGAAATGTACCTTCAAGCAATGAAGATCTATTTACCAAGCAACAGAGATAGCAGTGTATCAAATACACTGGGGCATATGTATAAAAGTGGAGTGATGACATTTTTTAGCAAAATAACTTCACCACAGGGAACAAATAAAAATGATATATCAACTTAGGTGATTTTGAAAGAGC
Organism: Rhinophrynus dorsalis; assembly: GCA_037306005.1. Classification (NCBI taxonomy): domain Eukaryota; kingdom Metazoa; phylum Chordata; class Amphibia; order Anura; family Rhinophrynidae; genus Rhinophrynus; species Rhinophrynus dorsalis. Next base: position 112,615,589 of record CM074727.1, on the reverse strand, counting down.
TTTCAAAACCACCCATTTACATGTTAGCAATTTTTATTTAGAACTATCGTTTACAAGATATTAACTGTTTATGTCAGTTTATTCACATTAAGCAGCACTGGCTGGCACATCCTGGTATGTCAGTTGCTAACATCCCACTCTCCCTCCCAACTGCCACTTCCTGCTACGAGGTTCTGGCTACTGTGCATAAAACGAAACATAAATAAAGCTATATATTATATAAACTATAAATAATATAGTTTTACATAAATAATGGTTAACATAAATATAGTTGATTTTGAAGACTTTCAAAATCTGCCATCATAATAAAGTGGTTGCACTTTTAACACCTTGAATGCTAGAGAGGTCTGGAAACCTTGTAAAGACCTCTATAGAATTAAATTTAAATTAATGGAAATGTTGCAAATTTCTGTTTGTCTCCTGTGATGCAGTTTGTTTGCTTCAGATTTGTGCCACTGCACTTTTCTGCATGTGAGCCAAACTCCTATGTTACTGACCTTTGTAATTGACAAAAAACATTCAGATGTTTATCAGTGATTGGATGTATTTCCCTGCATATGTAAGTGGATGAAATGCAGGGAAACAGGGCAGTTATCATGTTTTACGAAGTCTGTTCATCTCCTATGGGAGCAGACTTAGTAGAAGGTTTTGGCTGCTCTATGCATTCCAAAAATGGCTCCAGTCAGCTGTTTGGGTGGGGGTTAGAATATGAACCTCTATCAACTGGAAAACAACCTGGATGTATATAACGTAAAATCTCGGGTTTAATACGCACAATTTTTTTTTTCTTAAGAGGGGAAAACAAGGGTGCGTATTATACATAGGTACTCTTGTTTTCCCCTAAAATCTTGGGCATAATATACACCTGCGTATTTTACACAAGTGCGTATTATTCCTGAGATTTTACGGTAGATCTCTGCAGGTTGTCTTTGCAACATCGATAGACCCACTATGTCAACTTTTGAACCTGATACAGAGGGTCTATGTTGGGGACTACATTTCTCAGGACTAGAGAGTGAACTATGAGACTTTAGTCTTGCAGTTCAGTCTCTTCTTGAGGGACCAATGAGGGAACAACAAAAGTCTTTTCAGATTCCTGTTTTGCTCCCCCATCAGTTCACTGGGGCTTACAATGCAGACATGGCTTCATCGACATGTGTGTTCCAAAGCAGATCTGTTGAAGCACAATGCTGGTGATAGTTCATCTTTAACCCCTTAAGGACCAGCGGTCCTGGGACGTTTCCGTCCCATAAGGACCGATTCGATCTTTGCCGACGTGCCAGTACACGTGACTTGTTGCATGTATCGGCACGCCGCTTTGGGGCCTAAAAGAGATCGCTCCAGTCTTGGAGCGGTCAATTTTAGGCCCCGTTTTTACTCCCGGTGTAGCTCTGTAGGTAAAATGTACGTGACGTACTATACCTTAAGTATTTAAGGACCGTGACAGTCATAGTACGTCACATAGTCCTTAAGGGGTTAAATGATACACGTGTCAACATTCAAGCCCCATAACAAACAAAGGGAATTTTTACTTGTCCTCAATTAGATGGAAATGATACAGTGGGGGTTATTCAATAAAGCATGATAAAGAGGTGATAGACTTATCCAGTGACATCACTTCTCCAGTTCCTATGTTATTCTGTGGAGCCAGTTCATTAACAATTCACTAATATCTGCAATAAAGGAGATCGCTGAGTCTTCTCTATTGTAAGTCTAGCACATTGCGTTATGTTTAACAACTTACTTTGATGTAGTTCAAAAGATATTAAATGTAGAAAGATCCCCCTCCCACCCCTTCTGGCTGCTTCCCATTGAATCTCTAATATGGTCATGGAACCGGACGGATTCATCAAGGGACAAACTTCAGTCAGTAAGTATAAGGAAAACCTTCCCCCCTTTACGAAGGCGGGCAGGATTTCCTTTGCTTACTGAAGATTGTCCCTCCCCGCTCTCCATCCATACCTGCATGAGATAATCAGTGATGTGGCCAGAAGTGGCGGGATGGGTGATCTTTCTACATTTAATATCTTTATTTACTGCAGACATTACTATATCTTTAAGTTTTTGAGATCTTAGTTCATAGGCTCCATAGAATAACATAGGACCTGGAGAAGTGATATCACTGAAGAAGTCATCTCCAATTTATCACCTCTTTATATTTTTAAAGGAGCAGTAAACTTGCTTTATGAAAAATATATATTGTATGGATTTTCCTATTGAGTAAAATAAGGGTACTGAGAGATTTATATTTCCAGAGTTATTACGGTTTAAACCCATGTTTTTTTTACATTAGCAGTGCCCTCTAGTGGTCAAATTAGTTTTCCTGTTAGATTCTAATAGAGAGGAAAGTTAGAAAAGTCAGAGACATACAGTTCTCCATAGAATGTGATAGAAACTGCCAGTCATTTCCTGTCAGTTAGAACTATCAGGAAGTAAACACAGTAAATTCACTTCCTGATTATTTGAACTGCTATATGTTTTGAATAAAACATCTGACAGCGATGGGCGTAACCTTATTTTACTCAGCAGGAAATGCTCTATAAAATATGTGTTTTCATAAATAAAAGTTTACTGCTCCTTTAAGCATTTTACAAGGCACAAGGAGGAACATTATTTCCAGAAGATTTTCCCATAATGTGTCATAGCCAATTTTACTGTTGCCTGATGGGAGAAAAACTCCCAGAGCTATGATGCCATTATATCCATGTGCAAAAAGAGAAGCCGAGTGTTCAATGTATGAAGTTTCAGCAAAGAATGGGAGTGTCCTCCACAAATCATCAAAAGGGTGCATGCAGCCTGTCTGAGATTTATCATAAAGACCTAACTAGCACACATGAACTAATAGGCCAGTAAGGCCAAACTGACTGCCGGTACCATAAATATCAGTATTGACATTGATTTGTTCAATTAATAAATCCATATTTTTGAATAGCCGACAATCTATATCAGTTTTTGTTATAAAAAAAGTTATGTGGCCATCACACATGTGGACCTCTGATCACGTGGCCACAGACTGAAAAAAATTGGGAAAACCCTGATCTATAGTGTAATATGTTTAAAGTGGATGTATCACCTATGCACAACATCCTCTAAATAGTTAGGTGATACATCCAATAGCATAAAAACGTTATTATTATTTTTTTTAAGCTTCCGTTTGGTTTAAAACTAACTTACAAAAGTATCTGCTACAGCCACTTCCGGATGACTTCAGTTCTCTGTGGTTCTCCGTGGTTACAGATCTCTGCCTCTGCTCCCCTCCCTCCTCCGATGACAGAGGCGTCTGTCCGTAAACTGGAGCGGTCTCATTGGCAGAGATCGATATCTAGCCAATGAGACTGCTCCAGCTTACTGACAGAAGCCTCCGTCATCGGAGGAAGGAGGAGAGCAGAGACAGAGCGTCGGGCTGCAGTCTATACGTAAATGGCTGCAGCCCAGACTTTTATAAGTCACATTTAAACCAAACGGAATCTTAAAAACAAACAATAATAACGTTTTAATGCTAATGGATGTATCACCTAACTATTTAGAGGATGTTGTGCATAGGTGATACATCCACTTTAAAAAACATAACAAAATGTAGAAGAAAAAAATCGTACAGAAAGGCAGGCATGGCCTCTCACTGGGATAGCAGAGACAGATACTCAACATTCTCTCCAACTCACCTGCTCACCCATCCATCCAGACATATTCGTCCAGGTCTAAACCAGAGGCATATGGTCTTCTGCTCTGCCATTTACTGCACAGATATTTTTTATTTATTTATATGTTTCTTTGTTATCCCCCCACTTCCACCATATGTCTTTTGCTGTGTGCACACCATGAACTTCCTTACAACCCTGCTCCCAGCTGACTCCTGCTGCTGTACATCTGCCATGGACTATTGATGCAGGCAGCAGTGAGGAGTGTTCCACCAAGGCTATGGCCACACTAACATTTTTCTGTCTAATTGGGTGGAGGAGGGGCAGTCTGTGGTCTTCAGCTATTGAGTGCAATACCCATCCTCCTGCTCAGGTGGCTACCCCTGCTACACACTCACAGATAAGTACAATAGAATACACATATACATATACAATTTGTTTGGCTACTCTATAGGGAACATTGCACTTATATTGATTTATATGGTTTATTGTTATATGATACCCTCTTTATTATACTATATACATCATAGTCAATTGTTTTTATTCTATTGTTCATACAATAAAAGTGTATATTTCAGTATATATAGGTGTTCTTCTCTTTCAACTCTGTTAGGGTATAGCAGCTATATTTTTCTAGTTTGTATTTAGGATTTGGAGCACAATCCATTCCATAGAAGATAGTAGCGAGTCCTGTATATTATTACTTTGCATTCTCTCCTCCTGGATATTTATTAATTTATTTATATACTAGTTTTAAAGACTGTAGTCCTCTCTGCGCACCTTCCTGGGACCGCTTGGTCCCAGGAAGGTGCGCAGAGAGAACTCCAGTCTAAATTTGGAGTGCCCCGCTCCATATCAGCCGTGGCGCGTTCGGGCAGTCAGTACCTAAAAATGCTTGGCAATGCTACTCCCACCAGCCAAACCCCATCAACACCACCTCTTTGGCCCTTTAAAATTTTTGAAGGCATATACATATATATATTCATAGCTCCTCCCTACTGCCAGTCCTGGAGATACAGGGGGGCGTGACGTTGACAGGAGTTGGCAGGTGCATATGCAAGGAGTTTCCACTCCCTCAACTCCCTCCTGATCATGAAAAAGAGGCTTGGACTTCAAGGAACTGAATGAGCATGCTCAGTAGATAAAAAAAAGTGGCTTGGAATACAAGAAACTTACTGGGCAGATGCAGAACATGAAAAAGAGGCTGCTACACACACACACACTCACACACACAGCCAACTCACCTCACTGCATGTAAAAAACACACATGCCCCGCTCACTCCATGCCTTACCGGCAGACTCCACTTGCATGCAGGCCTACAGAAAACCAACACTGAACTAGTACACCGCCACCTGCTGCTGGTAAGAAAACTATGGCTCATGCTATTGTCTGTCTTTCTTATTGCCCAAGTTATCAAGCACAGTAACAGAATAAACTACTGCACTGTCTGACACTCATAGTGCAGAGGAGGCCACCTCCGCTCCACTACGACTGTCACACACTGCGGCTGCTTCCTCCACTGCTGCCTTACCACTTAGTACCTAAACTTACACTGTCTGTATCACTTTTCCGCTGTATAATAATCATGGCCGGATTTACATCTCAAGCTCCCCTAGGCACAGCACCCTCTGGTGCCCTTAGCTCTGCCTTTATCCAACCCCTAACTACACCCCTTCATTTAACCACACCTCTGAGAGCTGCTTATTGCTCCCCACTGATTTAAATACAGAATGTGATGTGTGAATATACAAGAAGGAAAACTTGCAGTCACTGAACTAAGAAGAACTGGGGCAAACCAACTGCATCACAGGGAACATAGGAAAACTACCATAATGCCCATTGGTTTAAGATTTTAAGCCTTTGAATACTAGCAAGATCTCCAGTGCATGGCTTTTTAATTTGTTGGAGACCTCTCTAGCATTCAAGAGCCTAAAAGCTTCATTTAAATAAATTACAATTTTAATTTGTTCCCTTTGGTTTGGAAGAAAATTTCTTCAGTTCTTCTTAGTACATCAGCAATGTGTTGTGCTGCCTAAACGTCTGGAACTGAAAGGGTTAGTAGTGTGTGTCTGTGTGTGTGTGTGTGTCTGTGTGTGTGTGTGTGTGTGTGTCTGTCTGTCTGTGTCTGTCTGTGTGTGTGTCTGTCTGTGTGTGTGTCTGTCTGTCTGTGTGTGTGTCTGTCTGTGTGTGTGTCTGTCTGTGTGTGTGTGTCTGTGTGTGTGTCTGTCTGTGTGTGTGTCTGTGTGTGTGTGTGTGTCTGTCTGTGTGTGTGTGTCTGTCTGTGTGTCTGTCTGTCTGTGTGTGTGTGTGTGTGTCTGTCTGTGTGTGTGTGTCTGTCTGTGTGTGTGTCTGTCTGTCTGTGTGTGTGTGTGTGTGTGTGTCTCTGTGTGTGTGTCTGTGTGTGTGTCTGTCTGTGTGTGTGTCTGTGTGTGTGTGTGTCTGTCTGTGTGTGTGTCTGTCTGTGTGTGTGTGTCTGTGTGTGTGTGTGTGTGTGTGTGTCTGTGTGTGTGTGTGTGTCTGTGTGTGTGTGTGTCTGTCTGTGTCTGTGTGTCTGTGTGTGTGTGTGTGTGTGTCTGTCTGTGTGTGTGTGTGTCTGTGTGTGTGTGTGTCTGTCTGTGTGTGTGTGTCTGTGTCTGTGTGTTTGTGTCTGTGTGTGTGTGTGTCTGTGTGTGTGTGTGTGTGTGTGTCTGTCTGTGTGTGTGTGTCTGTGTGTCTGTCTGTGTGTGTGTGTCTGTCTGTCTGTCTGTGTCTGTGTGTGTGTCTGTCTGTGTGTGTGTCTGTGTGTGTGTGTCTGTCTGTCTGTGTGTCTGTCTGTGTGTGTGTGTGTGTCTGTCTGTGTGTGTGTCTGTGTGTGTGTCTGTCTGTGTGTCTGTCTGTGTGTGTGTCTGTCTGTCTGTGTGTCTGTCTGTGTCTGTCTGTGTGTGTGTGGGGGGGGAGATGTCAGTCTTTGGTACAGGGCCCTGTTAGCCTCCTTTTACACATATGCCCCATATTATTTCCATCATCTGTAAACACAATTCTGTCAAAGAAAACAGGGTGACTATGGATGTCAGTATATAGATGGGGCATTTATGTAGCAGACAACGAGTACTGACACAAGTACTTTTGGAGCAATCCTGGTGCATTAATAAATGATAAACACAAAACAAATGTGGCTCACAGTCACACCAGTAAATAAGGAAAAATAAATATAAATCTGTACTTAATATGGATGGATGTGAAGTATGAGAGCGTGCTGGTCTATGGTGGTGCTCTGTCTTCGTTGGCAGCTATTGGGGAGAAAGGTATTTTCTAACATAGTGTCCTTGCAATAGCTAGGGCTACATATATGTGGATGTTGCTGCTAAAATCACTTGTTTGCGGCTGCTGCCGCTGCCACCAATAAAATGCGTTGTGCTCCCCCTGCACCGCCAGCTACATACTGCATAATCCATGTGTGTAGCTGGTGTCTCCTGTATCCAGCTGCTCAAGCTACGCTGTAACAAAGAGCGTAGTGCCGGCTGCCTGCATTTCATCATGTGACACTGTGATGGTCACGTTGCAGGAGGTCAGGTGAGCAGAGATTCACGGGGGGAGGAGCAGCGGTACAGAAACCAAGCGCCCTCTCAGGAGCACCATAGAATTACATTTCTTGGGGGTCTGACCATTCTGTCTTAAAGTGGGTGGGCCTGTGGGAGCGCCGGTGGGCATGACAGGGCCTTTGCCAGGAGCCCCTGAAATTTGGGTGCCCTAGGCAAGTGTCTCGTCTGCCTATTTATAAATCCGGCCCTGATAATAATCCACCTAGCCTCACTCCCACTTCCTGGTTGGACAACGTTCAGTTAAACCCTTGGGGAGCCAGAGGGGTTGCAACGCATAAAATTATTCTGTCACACACTGCACCCGCATCCTCTGCTGCTGCCTTACAAGTCATTACCCACACTGCCACTCTCTACATCGCTTTTCTACTAATAACCCACCTCCCTTTCTCACAGCCGCCTGGCACTCAAAGGCTTCACTTTCTCTCTCACAGTGCGCCTGCTTCCTCCTCTGTTGCCTGTATTACTTTTACAATTACTTTCGCTAAGTGCTTACTAGGAAAGAATCCTTGCTCCTTTATTCTTTTTTTTCTTAGCCCAAATTGCAATGCATTGGGTACCCGTCTGGCACTCAAAGGGTTAACAGCATAGCTGGAAACTTTCCTGGCAGAGGCTGAGTCTCAGAATGTGGGGACTTTCTACTGAAACTCTGCCCACATCTGCTCCTTCTTTGTTTGTTCCTCCCATTCCTGTCCGATTCTTATCCTTCCCCAGCCTATTTTTACCACTTACTGTTAAGCCCCGCCCCCACTCGTGGTTAAGCCCATCCCTTTTTTGCCCCAAATTGCGTAATTTTTCTCCCCACAGCTGCACAACAGGACTCCCCTCTGGGGCGAATAAATATCAAACTTCCCAGGTATGGTTAACAGTTCTGATAACAACACCACTATTCTGGCTACCATATACTGAAATAATGCCCACACGCCCTGTACTCATCTAACAATTACACAATAAGCCTAAAAGAGAGGTGAATCAATTGCAGGCATTTTTTTTTCCCCTACAATAACCATCAGCCTCAGACCTACCACTCTGAGGAGCTGTAGTCCAACAACCACCACAAGGCTGTGCACTGCACACTGTGCTCTATAGGCACAAATGACTTGCATATAGTAGGCATACTATTGAGCAAAGACACTTGTTAATCACACACCTAAGGAATGGAAATATCTCTAAAAACACATCACACACACACACCTGGAAAAACACTGCAAGACATCACACTCAGATCGGGAAAGACACTATAAGAGATCACGCACAACAAGGTACACACTGCAAAACATCACACAAACGAGGACAGACTTCAAGACATCACACAAAGTGCGACAAGACACTGCAAGGCAACACACACAGGAGGGCAGACACTGCAGGATATCACACACAGGAGGGAAGACACTGCAGGACTAGGGATGGGCGAAACTTTCCGCCTCAAACTGAAATTGGCAAAAAATGGCACTTTCCACTTGGCGCAAAATTTCCTACGAAAAGTGCCGATCTTCTGCTTTTTTCACCCATTGAAATCAAAGGGAACATAGAAGTTACACACAACACATTACAAATAATATTTTATTTCCCAAAGGCATTGTATAAAAGGGACATGAGGGTACCTGTGTTGGTGGGGTGCGGATTAAGAATCAGTTGAACAGGGAATGTATTTGGGGGGTTGTTTACTGGGATTGGGGGGCACTTAATAAAATAGAAATCCTGATTAAATAAAATAAAAACCATAAGACATGGTATAAAGGGGTCTGAGGAGGGTGCCTGTGTTGGTGAATGAATGAATAATTTGAACAGGGAATTTATTTTGGGGGGCTTTCTTGACTGCTATTGGGGAGACAGTTAAAAAAAATAAATAAATAAAATAAGACATTTGTATTTAAAGTGACAGAGACAGGAACCCCCTGACATAAGCTGTCACTGGGGTGGACTGATACTTGACATGATAGAGTATTTTTTGTAGAGGATGATTTGTCTGATTTCTTGTTAGGGGCTTTTGTAGGACTTAGACTTATTAGAGGGCCAAGCCCTGAAGAAACATTGATTTGTAGGACTTAAGCTTGTTTGGCACAAGCCCTAAGGAAACATTGATTTGTAGGACTTTAGCTAGTTTGGCATAAGCCCTAAGGAAACACTGTTTTGTAGGACTTAAGCTAGTTTGGCACAAGCCCTAAGGAAACATTGATTTGTAGGACTAAGGCTCGTTAGAAACAACCCCCACAAAAATTGTTTATTTTTTTTGTAGGACTAGTTTTTTTTCTTTTCTTTTTTTTTTTTTTTTCAAAACACAATCCCTGAGAAAAAAAAAAAAGCCCTACTGGCCTAATGCCAGCAGGTCATGTTGGCCAGTGGTCACTGTCAAATGTCCTCCTGAGTTGCAACTGTTGTTCATACTGCTGCTGCTGAGTTGTTTAAGCAGCAGGATAATTAGGCAGCTGAAAGGGAATGGGATCAACAACAGCAGTAACATGGAAGATGGATGATGAAGGTTCCACTTGCCACGACTGGCTCCAGTGATGAGCCTGAGGTAGTAGCAGAAGAATAAGTAGCCCCCAGTATATGCGGATAACGACGTGGTTTTTGTGAAATTTCCCACGGGAACACGGTGACAAGTTTCGCCCACCCCTATGCAGGACATCACACACAGGAGGGCAGACACTGCAGGACATCACACCTAGGAGGACAGACATTGCAGGAGATCACACACATGCAGGTGGACAGACACTGCAGGAGATCACACACATGCAGGAGGACAGACACTGCAGGAGATCACACACACGCAGGAGGACAAACACTACAGGAGATCACACCCTTCTGTAGGAGGACAAAGACTGCAGAAGATCACACACACCTGCAGGAAGACACAGACTGCAGGAGATCACACACACACACACACACACACACACACACACACACATAGGAGGACAGACACTGCAGGAGATCCCACACATGCAGGAGGACGGACACTGCAGAAGATCATAGACACGCACAAATTACAGCAGGACACAGACTGCACCCTTTCAGTGCTACGGTATGCAGTGCATTACAAGTGTTACCCATCTCTCTGCCACTAAAAAAGGTTAAGCATTGCTTAATATAAAAAGATGGGCAACGCCGTCACTTTGCTTATTGAAGTTTGTCCCTCTTTGCAGCCATCCTGACCAGACTGCAGCTTCTTTGTGAAGAAGTCCCCCAGAGCAATTAGAGGAGGGGGAACATGCAGAAGGGGAGGGTTAGGAAGTGAGGTAGGAAGGGGTGGTATGAGGTTAGGGAATCAAGTGGAAACAGAAGGGAGGGTCTTTATGGCCAGACAGGAGTCAGATGAGCAGAGTGCGTGCGGAGCTGCTGGTTACAAATGGCTCTCCTTGATGACCTTATGGCTGAACTTTGTCGTGCTGCTGAGGCTGATGGAGGTTTGTAGTTACAGGCAGTACTGGAGGGAAGGAGAGACCGTCCTGCAGGGGCTGCCCAGAATCAATTGTCTGCTGTAGGGAGGCCGGTGCGTGCAACACGAGCAAGGCCTCCTGAGCGTTTAAGCCCCTCTGCTGGTGGAAGATGGAGGTGGAGTCAGAGCCCTAGGCAGGATGCCAGCAGCAGTGAGTCCCAGCTGACTGGAGTGCCCCACAGAGGTAGAGCAGGGGATAGAAGGTGCTCTAAGGCAAAGGCTGTGGAGGAACGTCGCCATCATGTGGCTTGAAGGCATACTGCTGGTGCTGTGTCTGGGTCAACCCAGGACAGTGAAGACAGGGAGACACATTCTGTGGATGCTGGCCCTTCTGGGCAGGTGAGAGCTGGACAGAGTGAGAGCTGGAGGGATGCTGCGAGGGCTGGGCTATTGGTGAGGCCAGCTGAAGGCGTCGGTGCTGTGGCTGCTGTTGTGTCTTCCCCAAACTCTTCCCAGGTTGTGGGTGATGGGGTTAGTCCTGGAGGAGTGATCCCTGTGAGTGTGGTGCTGCATTGGCCGGGGAGGATGTCTGGGCGTGACATGACTGCGGAGACTAGCTCACCTTCGGATGGTGTACCCCGGCCAGGAGGTATGCTGGGTTTGGGCTCTGGGGGTGGGGTAATTGATTTGGTGTTCGGATCCTTGTCCCCTCTGCTTCAGCTGCTGCAAGGGGGTGGGGGGAGGGGTTCTTTGGGGGCATGGATGGGTCTCCAGTTTCTCCTTCCACATCAGTGCTTGGGACGGCACCTCGTTTGGCGTTTGCGGGGGAGGTGTCGGTTGTTGCATCTGCAGCGGGTCAGGTGCGGATCTCGTGGTGGTGGTGGGGGTCCCGGGTACGGCCTATGGAGCATCTTACCTCTGTTGGTTGGGACCTTTGGGGGTTCACCTTAAACCAGAGGTCAAAGAAAAGATTTGGCGTGGCGAGTTTGTGGAGATTTACTCTTTTTGCTGTTGGAGGATATGCCACCGGAATGGGAATAAAAGGATGACGCAAAGAAGGAAGACAAGGAGAGAGGGTGTTACCGCAAAATTCTTCTATCATCCATTATCTGGATGATCTTTTGTGTGTGGGGCCTAGGGACTCGGCAGGCTTTTGCATATCCTGGAATGGGTGGTGGAGCTGTTTGGTGTTCCCTTGGCTCCAGACAAAACTGTGGGTCCACATGTTTGATTTTTTTGGGTATAGAGATTGATACCCTTGCGATGGAGTGTCAATTGCCGTTCGACAAAATTACGTAATGCATTTATGGGGGTGCGGAAGGTGACGTTGCGGCAGGCTCAATCTTTGTTGGGGAAGATGAATTTTGCCTGCCGCATTATCCCCATGGTGCGGTTCTTTAGTAGGCTCCTTGCTCATCTTACTGCAGGTGCTAAGAGGCTGCATCATTTTGTGTGTTTGTCAGATGATTTGCGGGCAGATCTGCAGGTATGGGCTGCCTTTTTGGAGGATTACAATGGCCACTCAGTATGGCCAGTTAGTTCGGTCTCTAACTTGGAGCTGGGGTTGCTTACGGATGCGGCTGGGTTGGTGGGTTTTGGCGCTATTTTGGGCTCCGAGTGGCGTGAAACGGTTTGGCCGGAGTGGTGGATTGAGGAGGGATTTACCAAGAATTTGGTATTTTTGGAGCTCTTCCCAATTGTGGTGGGGGTGGAACTCTGGGGCTCTTCACTGCGTGATCGCAGGGTTGTCTTCCACTGTGACAATATGGATGTGGTGCAGGTTATCAATCACCTCAACACTGCTTCGCTGTTGGCTGTTGAGGTTTCTGGTTCTAGCGTGTTTGTGTTTCAACACTGTGTTCCGTGCTGCTTATGTCCCTGGGTTTCAGAATGTTGCAGCTGATGCTCTGTCCAGGTTGCAGATTTTGCAGTTCCGGGAAGCCTGGCCAGTGGCGAAGGCAGAGTGGGCTTTATGCCCTGCTTTCCTGTGGGACTTTGTCAGGGGCACATAGCACATTGGTTACAGCAATCTGTTTTGCCGGCCATGTAGGTGTGGTATGAGAAGGTTTGGGAGGAATGGGCAGAATTTTCAGTGTTGGCTGGGGGGTTGATGGATGATGCCAGCCGCCTGCAAGGAATCTTGTGGTTGATTTGGTGTTGGGTGGAGAAAGAGTTATCGCCAGAAGCTATAACTAGTCTGCTGGCTGGGTTGGTGTTTTGTTTCAAATTGTTGTGCTGGAGCGATGTGACCAAGGAGTTTGTGATGCACATGGCAATGCGGGGTTTAAGAAATGGTGTTCAACGGCAGGATAACAGTTGGCCAGTTTCCTTGAACTTGTTGCACCAACTGATGCTTGTCCTGCCTCGGCTGTATCAGACTTTGAGACTGATTTGCTCCGGTTGGCCTTTAGCTTGGTACTTTTTGGTGCTATGAGGATTGAGGAATTGGTGAGCAAGAGTAAGGCACAGCCAGGGGGCATTTTGTGGGATGATGTGAGTGTAGGGGATAGGCACTTGCATTTCAGGATTCCTCGGTCCAAAACTGATGTGGCTGGTAAAGGGGTCTGGGTCACTCTTTTTGAGGTGGCTTCACTCCCTTTCTGCCCAGTAGCATTGTTGACTCATTTTTTAGCCGTGCACCTACAGGTTCCTGGTCCTCTCCTTATCCATGCCGACGGGCACCCGCTAACTCAGTTTCAGTTTGTCCAAGTTTTCAAAAAATGTTTACAGCATTTGGGTTTGGCACCTTCAGAGTTTGGGAGCCATTAGTTCCGGATTGGGGCTGCCACGGAAGCGGCTAGGTTGGGTTTGCCAGGGGAGGTGGTACAGAGGTTGGCAGGTGGGAATCTGGCCGCTTCCGTTCGTATGTGCACCCAAAAATGCTGTAGCGGGTGCTCTGATGTTAAAGTATGGGTGGGGTTTAGGGGTTATGTTCTGTTTTGAAATGTGTTGCCAATCCCTCCCCCCACATCTCTCTTTTTATCCTCTCTGTTCTATGTCTAGGTTCCTCCACCAAGAGAGTCTGGATCTTCGGGCATTCCAATATATATATTGGGCTCAGCGGCAAGCACTGGTGCGTAGGAATGGCCTTCAGCTTGGTTTTGAGTCATCGGAGGTGGAGGTATCTTGGTTTGGGTGTAGAGGAATGGTGTGGATACATCTTGTGCCGGATGTGGTGCGTTTTGCTGCATGGCGTGGGGTTGGTCCTCATATGCTGGTGATTCATCTGGGGGGCAATGATTTGGGGACTTGTACAGTTTGGGAGTTGGGGGAGAGGATTAGGAGGGATTTGGATAAGCTTGCCTCTCTTTTCCCTGGGCTGGTCTGAGATGATTTCCTGGAGAATGTGGAGGTGGGCCAGGGATCAAAGGGCTTTGGATCGGTCCAGGGTTAAGATGAACAGGCGTTTATCTTGTTTTGTTTTGGGTTTTGGCAGAACGGTACAGGGAGTTTGAGGAGGAGGACCATTGTTTGCTTAGGGGTGATGGAGTCCATCCCAATGAGATTGTCTAGGACAGCTTCAATTTGGCACTCATGGGGTACTGAAAAGTCCTTGGTTTAGTTCGGGGGAAGGACCTGCTGCTTAAGGGGGTTAAGCAGCAGGCCCTCTGGTGGTGGTGTCCTTGCCTTGTAGGGGTATGGTGAGTGTGAACAACAAGACAATTCATGATGGATCCTTAAGGATGGAATCCTAGGTAGGTTTACCCTGGGCGCATGCCAGGGGTGGTCACGTTACCCAACTGCAGCTGGCTGGGTGTGGCGCAACTGGGGTAACTGGTTAAAACGGTAGGTTTGGAAGGTTGATAATGGTTTGGTGTAGCATGAGACCTTTTTATTTGGCCATGCGGAGGAAGAGGTGAATGAAGATGGAAAATGGTTAAATAAGAGGCAAGGATGTTGTTAACATGTTTGTTAAAATGTTATTTATGGTATAATAATGGAACTAAATTGGTTAATTAGTAAAGGTTTTATATTTTATAATAACATGGCCTGTTCTTACCCATATATATATTGTGTGTGTGTTTGGTTATTTCCTTATACCCTTATCCTTCTGCGTGTGGAAAGAAGGTGCGGGGGATCTTTAGCGCTGAATAACTTTTGAACTACAAAGAAGTAAGATCTTTGACATAGCTCATTGTGTTACTATTAATATACAGAAGACCCAGTGAAAGTATTTTAAAGATTCATTACTAACACTTTAAAAGAGCACACATATGAAAAATGCTGGCAGCAGAGCTCCAGTGTTTAATTATTAGGTTGCAATGGTTCCCATGTCTCAAAGCAACAGACACTTTTCATATTTGTCCTCTTTAGAAGAGATGATGTGGCAGCCCTATCTTAGCAGATCTGCCTCAGTATCCATATATTTTCAGAGTTCTACTGAATTTCTGCCTAGGATGTGATATGCAATTGAAAATGATCTAAGGACTCGATGCCCTAAGATGTTGAGAGGGTATTTGGTTTGCGCATGGATGCTCAGCTTGTACTGACATATGGCACCAGAGGAGTAATCTAGGACTTATTGGGCCTCCAGGCAAAATTTGAGTCTGGGGCTCCATCAACAGTCTAAAGGAGGGATTAGCAACATGAGGCCCTCCAGATGCTGCCAGACTACAACTCCCATCATTCCCAGTCTATATCTGGTGGGGAATTATTGGAGCTGTAGTCTTCTAGCAGCTGGAGGCCTTCATGATGCCTAGCACTGGTCTAAACAGGGCCGGATTTCTCGTAAGGCAGAGTAGGCATCTGCCTACAGGTGCGCCCCACAGAGGGGCGACTGTCATTAGGACCAGTTTTTATTTATTTTTATATATATATATATATATATATATATATATGTTTTTTGTTTTTTTTTGTTTTTTTTTTTTTAATTATCCTAACCCCCTACTTAGTCAGGTCTGCGCCTCCTTTGGCACAGACCTGTAGCTGCTGAGCTACCTCGTGAGCTCTTTAGTAATACAGAGCGCTGGGAGATGACATCATCTCCCAGTGCTCTGCATTACTGAACAGAAGACCGAGCGGGAGCTCCAGCAGCTACAGGTCTGTGCCAAAGGAGGCGCAGACCTGGCCTGCAGTGCCGCTGGACCACCAGGGAGGAGGTAGGAAACGGGGGTGGGTGCAACGTGAGGGTAATATGGAGCTGATGGGGGGGCAGTGTGAGGGCAAAGTGGAGCTGATGTGGGCAATGTGAAGGCAATATGGAGCTGATGGGGCAATGTGGAGATGATAGGGGCAATGAGAGGGCAATATGGAGCTGATGGGGGGCAAGCTGGAGCTGATGGGGGAAATATAGAGCTGATGGGGGGCAATGTGAGGGCAATATGGAGATGATGGGGGCAGTGTGGAGATTAGGAGCATTGTGGAGGTGTCCAGTGCAGATGGCCAATGGGGGCGCTTCAGATTTCTGTGCCTACAGGCTCCTGAGATGTAAATCCGGCCCTGCGTCTAAAGCAAGTCTTAATCATGTGTCAACACCAGAGGACTTTAGAACATCTTCCTGTGACGGGGAAAGCCTAAAAGGAATAATTATTAGTTAAATTTGTTCTCATATGTCTAAGGGGTCGCAGAGTAGTGTAGAGTTAACAGGTTTCCTTGGATACTGGGCATCATCACAACTGCGCCCCCTGTAGTTACACCCCCTATATGGCACTTATAATTCGAACAGTGAGAATCAATTTCTCCAGAACATTTCATATGGTGCAACCATACCATTTGCTTGCTTCACACAAAGATGAAGCAAGACCAATATCAGTAACAACAACATTAAAAAAAAAAAAAAAGAGCAGATTAATGTAATAATTAAATCAGTACTTCTTCTGTCTTCTGGTTGTCTACAGGATAAATGATTACAGTGAGACCTGAAATGTGTTTTGGTCCATTCTGTTATTGAACTAATGATTCTGCATGTCCCCTGCTTCCTACTGTATACCATTGTCGTCAGGTTAGCCAGTAGTAATTTTACAAAGGTGAATTCTATTAGATCAGTGAAAATATACAGAGATTCCTAGATAACAGTCAACAGAAATACGTTTACTAGTGATTCAATGGAGATCTGATTTTCATACCTTGGAACTCACATGATCTGTCCAGGAGACTGGTTTTCCGACTTAAATACTGGGTCTCCGAGGACAGAGGATGATTCTCCAGTTTGCAGAGTCCCCTGGTAACCCCACCTACTTCCACACTGTTCCACACACTCCCGCCTACTTCCACACAGTCCCTCCCACTCCCGCCCATTTCAAGGCAAACTCTGGCTTTCCACCTCCCAATCCTGCCCATTTAGATTAATCCCTGCCCACTTTATTATGACTATATTCACATCATTTCATCACTCCCATCTCCATCCCTTAACCCTATGCATGCCAGAGGGGTGCACAACGCATTACAAAGCAATGCTTTGCACACCCCTCTGGCACACAAAGGGTTAATGAAACTGTGGGGGGAGTTTAATCTTGAAGGTCCTTTGGCATGCTGCATCTGCATGGCTTGGGTCACTCTGTCTTCAAGGTTATCCTCAACATATGTTCCTTAAAGGGATAGTAATACTTAGAATGTAAAAAAATATGTTGTAGGGTTTATTCCCCTGAGGTCTCTAGTTCATTGCTCTTAATCCATTATAGCTCTCACTAGCATACAAGAGCTAAAACATTAGATCAACTATTGAATACCCCCAGGTTTCCCCCCCAGCACCCATTCTTTATCACTTCTGGGGGAGGGCTGGCAACTTGTGGCCTAGGGGGCAAAAGGGGTCAAATTCATGCACTGGATGTTAAAGATATCCTCAACATATGACAAAAATCAACTGTCCCATTTCTACTATCATACCAGCCCACTGTCCCAGCTCCTCCCATTTTGATAATTTTACAATTGGCATTAATGTAATGAAGTAAGGCAAGTGATACCACAGAGCTTACAAAAGAAATGTGGCTACACTAATGATACTCAGAGCTTACAATTGAAATGCGGCTACACTAGTGATACTACAGAGCTTACAGTTAAAGGGATAGTAATACTTAAAATGTAAAAAAAAAATATGTTGTAGGGTTTATCCCCCTGAGTAAAACAAGAGTACTCCCACTGCTGAAAGGTGTTTCATTCAGAAGTTATTAATTTTCAAAGTTGAATTTTTTAGGTGCAATATCACAGTGGCCTGAAATTGTACAGTGGCGCTGTTGCTACACGATCCTATGGACAGCTCTGGTCCCGGGACCATAAATCTCCATAGGATGGTGTAGCAACAGCGCCACTGTACAATTTCAGGCGACTGTGATATTGCACCTAAAATTCAACTTTGAAAATTAATAACTTTTGAATGAAACACCTTTCGGCAGTGGGAGTACTCTTGTTTTATTCAGGGGGATAAACCCTACAACATATATTTTTTTTACATTTTAAGTATTACTATCCCTTTAAAGGGGCGAGCCACCAACCAATCAAACAGAGCAGAAGGGTGAGTTCAGCTTTTTTTTGGGGGGAGGATAATAATATTATTTTTTTATATTACATGATTACTACCACAAAATCTGCTTTGTTGTTTAATTGGAACCTTCATTATTCTGCTCGTATGCAATAAACCAACTTTTTGAACCACTTGGCGTGGGACGGTAACTGTTTATGCAGGTGTGCATTAGAATAACAGATGTAATATGCAGTCCTGCCAATATTTAATTGCTCTTTTAACTGTTTATATGGATTATTCAATGAAATAATAAAATGTACTTCAATTTAATGTTAAATAAGAAATTGGCTGAGAAAGCTGCAGGGCAAGTTTAATATGTTTATGCTTCCCAATCATTAATGCATACCATGGCCTCTCTCCCCCTCATGTTCCAGTTGTGAGTACAATACACTGGCTCTATCCTGGAGAAAAACCTTTTGACTTTTTTTTCCTTTTCAGTCATCATCAGGGGAGGGCTGGCCTGGGGGGCAGGGGGGCAATTGCCCCCTGGGCCGGTCATATGTCTGGGCTGGTGGGCCACTGCTCCTCACTAAATCTCCCAATTGCTGCTGTAAATGAATCTACATTAGTGATAACACAGAACTTACAATTGAAATGGAGCTACACAAACAACACCACAGAGGAACAATCCAAATGGAGCTACACTAGTAGCATAACCCATTCCCTTGTAAGCTCTATAGTATAACTAGTGTAGCATTACTTAAATTGTAAGCTTTGTAGTGTAGCCTCATTTCAGCTGTAAGCACTGTGGTATCACTTACCTTACGTTACAACATTAATGCCAGTTTTAAAATTAACAAAAGGGAGTGGGCTGGGACAGTGGGCTTGAGCAATATAGAAATGGGCCACTTGACTGAATTTGCCCCCTGGGCCACAAGTTGCCAGCCCTCCCCTGGTCATCATTCCTGACTTCATCTTAAAGGAATAGTAATGTTTCACAATAAAATCAGCTCCAATTAATCTTCAAAGTATTTGGGCCATGGAGAGTGTTATTTCAATACTGTCAGAGTTGTAGTTCAAGAGTAATTGAATGATAAAGTATCCCCCTCTCGCCCCCTTTTACCCACTGTAAGCTGCCTCCCCTCAGATTTGCAATCTGGTCTTTTGACCAGACAGATCTCAGCAAGGGACAATCTTCTTGCTGTGAGCATAAGGAACCCCCTCCTCCCAAGACAGGCTTTTCCTTATGCTCACTGAAGATTGTCCCTTGCTGAGATCCATCCGGACAGTCTTGCTGCTCTGAGGTGAACAGTGTTACATTAGTTAAATTGGTAGTAGGGGGATATTTTATCATTCAGTTACTCTTGAACTAAAACTCAGACAGTATTGAAATAATGCTCTCCGTGACCCAAATAACATAAAGATTAATCAGAGCAACTTTTTTCATGAAACATTACTATCCCTTTAAGATGTAACACTGCTCACCTCAGAGCAGCAAGACTGTCAGGATGGATCTCAGAGAGGGACAATCTTCAGTGAGCATTAGGAAAAAACCTGTCATGGGGGAAGGGTTTTCCTTATGCTCACAGTAAGAAGTCTGTCCCTTGCTGTGATCTGTCTGGTAAAGAGACCAGATTCCACATCTGAGGGGAGGTGGCTTAGACTAGGTAAAAGGGGCGGAGGGGGATACTTTATCATTCAATTACTCTTGACCTACAACTCTGACAGTATTGAAATAACACTCTCCATGGCCAAAATACTATGAAGATTAATTGGAGCTGCTTTTTATGTGAAACATTACTATCCCTTTAAAGGAACAGTAACCCTTTCTAATAACTCAACCTCTGTTTACTTTGGCCTGAACAGAAAATCATAATGCACACTATGAATAAATTCAACTCCTTAAAAATAAATTTTTAATTAATACTGGATAGCATGTCCATAGTGGTAGACATGATGCTTTGTTGCCGAGCTCAAGGAACCAAACTCCACCCACTGGTCTTGCTTCCTTAGAAAATTAGTAGGAGGCACCTGTGTCCTGGACTCCAGCAACAAAGAATGATGTCTTCCTGTGTATCCAGTAGTAAATAAATATTTTGGGGGATGAAGCAGGCAGGGGAGGGCTGGTAACATGTGGCCTGGGGGGCACAAAGGATCAAGTGGCCCATTTCTACTATTGTTCAAGCCCACTGTCTCAGCCCACCTCTTTTGTTAATTTTAAAATTGGCATTAATATTGTGAAGTAAGGCAAATGACACCAGAGAGCTTACAGTTGAAATGGAGCTACAGAGATTGCAATTGAAGTAAAAGCTACACTAGTGATACCATAGAGCTCACGGGGGAAATGGGTTATGATACTAGTGTAGATCCACTTGGAATGTAGCTCTATTGTTTCATTGGTGTAGCTCCATTTCAATTGTAAGCTCTGTGGTATCACTTCTGTAGCTCCATTTACAGCAGCAAGTGAGAGATTGAGTGAAGCAGTGGCCCACCAACCCGAACGTATGACTGGCCCAGGGGGCAATTGCCCCTCTGCCCCCCAGGCCAGCCCTCCCCTGCAAGCAGGGCACCTTCCTTGGACCAAAGAGAAAGGGAGGACTTGACGGCTGGGGGACATCCCCATTGCAGAGCTTAATACTTTGGTTTCTGCTGAAATTTATTGGGCAGGCAAGTGTTTTGGAAGTGGGCTTGCTAGAGTTTATAAATATTCTTGCAGGGCTGCTGGCCCCTTTTTGGTTCCTGATTTTGTGCCAGCAGCGAAGTGGCCTGATAACGTTTTTCCTTCACTCCCTCCCCCTTTGCTCTGTTTGTCTCTCTCTTTTCTGTGTCACAGCTCATTTTCTAGGTTCTCTTGGCAGTTTGGTCCTCGCCAGTTGATTGATAGCAGTTATCTTGCCTTATGGACTTTGGGGAGTTAGTCTCTCACCTGTTGGCTAACAGCTCAGGTGAGGGCAGACACTCTGGTTTGTGGTGTTTGTTATCCTGCCTCCTGGTGTAAGCCAGTATCCTTTTGAAATGTCGCCCTCTATTGGGTGACTAACAAAATGTTTCATTAAATATGTCACTGGCATGTAAAGGGCGACCCAAGAATATCTCCTGCATCAAAATGAGCATCATATCTCGCCCACATCATGTTGCGGGCTTCAGGAATGGCTTGAGCCTAAGCGCGTTGGAGTGAAGATAGGTGGCTGTGAGAAATGGAGCCCCAGAATGTACCAAGTTTGCAGGGAAGTGCAATACATTATTTGTTTTCTGAGATTGCAATGATATGCAGGGAAGCACAATACACTATTTGGTTTGCAATGTTATAGCTGTGACCTCTCTCCACTAACACAATGGACCATCCAGCTAATATAGTTCAATGGGTCACTGCGATGCTAAAGCCCGTGACATGAGAATCTTGCCCATTTGATGCGGGCGAGATTCTCATGTCGCCCTTTTCATGCCGTTGACATGTTTAATACACTGCTGTGTTGGTCGCCCAATAGAGGGCGATATTTTCATAGTGAGCAATGTAGGCCATGAAGATGGCACATTGTTAATCTTATGATTAATAAATGCTGTGGCCCTTTCTTTCTTAACCCCTAAAGGACCAGCGCGTGCATGCGCAGCCAGCACTTTTTTTTTCCGGTTCAGGGCTTTCGGAGCGGCATGCAGCCGCGCCGGGAGCCTTGGACTCCATGATGTGCCAGGACCGTCACTGGTCCTTAAGTGCCGGACTGCTGTGACGGTCCTGGCACGTCAGTGGTCGTTAAGGGGTTAAGCTGTATTATCTGTGTCTTTCTTGGGTGGAAGGGTTTCTGGGTTTTTGTTTTTGTATGTACCAGACCAGCAATCAATATATAATTGATTCACAGTTGTCATTGTGATGTTCTACCCAGATTAAAGGGATAGTAATGTTTCAAAATAAAAGCAGCTCCAATTAATCTTCATAGTAACACTCCCCATGGCCCAAATACTATGAAGATTAATTGGAGCTGCTTTTATTTTGAAACATTACTGGAGCTTTATTATTATTATTATGAAGTGTGAGTGTTCCTTTAACTCTGATGTCAGCGTGATCTGCTGCTGCATATTTTGCTTAATGAAGTTTCACTTGGCCAAAACTCTCTCTGAGGGATCATTGTATGCGACCTTGCTCAGCAGCTCAGACCACTGACATAGTGGTTGGCAGGAGGCCCAGAAAGCTCATTCAATGTCTTGCAGGTAAAAACTTAACGTCCTTCATACTTTAACCATTTGTGGGCCAGAGGGTTGTGCAACAAATTGCTCTGCAAGGGGTTACACACCACTCTGGCATTCAATGGGGTTAAGTCTTTGAGTGCCAGAAACATGCATCCAACACATTGCTATGCAATGCATTGGCTACCTTTCTGGCACTCAAAGGGTTAAAGAGATAGTAATACTTATTATGTAAAAAAGTATGTATTGTAGGGTTTATCTTCCTGAGTAACACAAGTGCTCCCGCTGAGGAGAGGTCTTTGATTCAAAAGTTTTTGCAGCTGAAACTTGAATTTTGTGAGGTGCTATATCTCAATGGCCTGAGATGCAATAAGTTTTGAATAAAATACCTCTCATCTGTTGGAGCACTCTTGTTTTACTCAGGAGGATAAAACCTACACTATATATTCTTTTACATAGAGGTAAGTTGGTACGGGCAGATTGGCATGTGCTAAAAAGGAACGTGGCCAAATCACCCTTGTGAAAATAATCTAACTGCTTCAGCATTCTTAATGAGAAATCCTATAGAGAATCCCCACCACTCATTCATTAGAGCATTTTTGACCAAAGCTGTCCTCAAACCTCACCAGCAGTGCAGTTTTCAGGATCTCGTCAAATTAATGTGACCAGATAGCCATTATAATGAGGAAACCTTACTACATTTTATTCTGGAGAACCGCACAGAAACCAGTGCAACCCTGCAGTTTGTTTTACATTAGCATCCCTATTACAGGGATAGTAATGCTTCACCAAAAAAATGCAGCTCTGGTTAATCTTCATGGTATTTGGGCCGTGGACAGTGTTATAGCAATACTGTTCCAGTTGTAGTTCAAGAGTAATTGAATGATAAATTATCATTCCCCTCCCATCCCTTTTACTGATGTAACACTGCTCACCTCAGAGCAGCAAGACTGTCAGGATGGATCGCAGATGGGGACAATCTTCAGAGAGCATAAGGAAAAAGCCTGTCAAGGTTGGCAGGGTTTTCCTTGCTGCGACCTGTCCAGTCAAGACACCAGATTCCACATCTAAGTGGAGGAGGCTTACACTAAGTAAAAGGGGGCGGGAGGGGGATAATTTATCATTCAATTACTCTTGAACTACAGCTCTGACAATATTGAAATAACACTCTCCACAACCCAAATACTATGAAGATTATTCAGAGCTGCCTTTTTGTGAAACATTACTATCACTTTAACCCCTTAGTGACAGCCGCGTTCGTACACGGCTGTCACCTTAACGCCCGCCAAACTTTTTTTTTTTTTCTTCAAACAAGTCCGGAGTCTCCGAGCGGCGTGCAGCCGCATGGAGACCCGGACTTCCGTGACTTACCAGGTATGTCCTCTGTCACTAAGTGACAGTTTCTGCGGGACGTACCTGGTAAGTCATCCGTCGTTAAGGGGTTAAAATAGCAATCTGATCATGTTACCTCAATTTAACACAGGTGAGTATCAGTAACAATGGCACATTCATCACAGTGACTGAGCTATTTATCATGTGAAGAGATAATGAGGTGCTGTACTGTTTGAGCACCGATGTCAGGCTAGAGCAATGTGAGGGCCTCCAGCTGTTCGGGTCTACAATGACCATCTGTAGTGTTCACCAGCTGGGGGGTCTCCATTTGCCTATCCCTGGCATCTGTGTTGGACAAGAGATTTTTGTTTTATTTATACACTGCAACACAGTTACAACATAAATAAGGTATTCCCTAGATAAGTAGTTTTGGGGTTTTTTTTGTTTTGTTTTTAATGAAAGCATTTTACCAGGAAGCATACATTGAGATTCTCTCTCATTTTCAAAATTGTCCTGGGTACTTATTTTGTCTACCTCAGAAAGGCTAACTCTTTGCCAGCACTAGAACCTGAAACCTTGAGGTTTACACATATACTACCTTTATTGGCTAACTAAACAGATTTAGAATGCAAGATTTCAAGACATCTCAGGTCTCTTCCTCATGCCTGAGGAAGAGACCTGAGATATCTTGAAAGCATGCATTCTAAACTATATTTGCCTCCTGTATTTCTACGGCTAACACTGTACCAACTCTCATCTCTTATAAACATATAGCAGCTACATTAACCAACTATTTTGCAATTGTAAGCAAATTAAAGGGTTAGTAATGGTTCGCTGATTTGAAAGGTCATGTTTTAAAAATCACAGCTTCACACTGAAACACTTTCAAATCCGATATCCTTTTCAAATGTCGCCCACAACTAGGTGGCTGCTCAAAACTTAAGCCTTCTGCTTTGGGGTGTACCTTTACTGTCGAGGCTACTTGACACTTAGGCCTTCGACATCAGAATGTCGCCCTTTTCATGCAGGCGACATTCTGATGTCTCAACACTTAAGCCTGCAATATTCTTATTTCGAAATTTTCAACCAGGTGAAATTTTTAATGCACAGTTTGGTTGGTTGCTCAATAATGGGTCGAATAAAATTATTTGCAGTATTTTGCTTGAATAGAAAAAGAAACATAGAATTTGACGGCAGCTAACAACCCTTTCGGCCCATCTAGTTTGCCCATTTTCCTACTGTAAAAATCTCAAACCTTTTTTGGTCCTTGGTCTTTTCTTACATTAAGGACAGCCTTATGCCTATTCCATGCATGCTTAAGTTCTGTATTAACTTTTGCCACTTCTGATAAAAAACATAGAATATATGAGGAGGTTATTTTCAGTCATTTTAGCCTGGAAAAGTGACCTTTCCCTATATTCCAGGGTCACCCTTTATTCGTGCTGCCTGCCGAATGTGAATAAAATCCTATCCGGTGGGCAGTCAGGAACACTGCCCTCCCTCTACCATTAAGCTTCAGTTATCTACCTGGCAGTCTTCTTGGAATGTATTCTGCCTTCACTCTAATGACTTTCAGGACCTTTCAATAAATGTTCAGACTCCATATGTATTGATAAGTCCTAGAAGGACTTTCCTGTGTTGGGCGGACCTCACTACAAGAAGATTGGAGGTGGACCTCACTACAAGAAGATTGGAGGTGGACCTCACTACAAGAAGATTGAAGGTGGACCTCACTACAAGAAGAATGGAGGTGGACCTCACTACAAGAAGAATGGAGGTGGACCTCACTACAAGAAGAATGGAGGTGGACCTCACTACAAGAAGAATGGAGGTGGACCTCACTACAAGAAGAATGGAGGTGGACCTCACTACAAGAAGAATGGAGGTGGACCTCACTACAAGAAGAATGGAGGTGGACCTCACTACAAGAAGAATGGAGGTGGACCTCACTACAAGAAGAATGGAGGTGGACCTCACTACAAGAAGAATGGAAGTGGACCTCACTACAAGAAGACTAGAGTTGGACCTCAGTACAAGAAGATTAAAGGTGGACCTCACTACAAGAAGATTAGAGGTGGACCTCACTACAAGAAGATTAGAGGAGGACCTTACTATAAGAAGACTGGAGGTGGACTTCACTACAAGAAGATTAGAGGCAGACCTCACTATAAGAAGACTGGAAGCAGACCTCACTAAAAGAAGACTGTCGGGTACATTACTTAAGCTTAAAGGTAAAGAAGCAAGAGGGGAAAGAGAATGTTGGATGTGAAAATTAGAAATAATCCCCAAAATAAGGAGTTTCTGATTTCTTTTAAACAAGCAGCTAGTATGTTAAATCTCCATGCTCTGTCAGGAACACAACAAAGTTCTTACCACTTAAAGGGGAAGTAACACAATCTATTAATAACCACCATTTCTATTAGTATGAATGTTGCCTTGTACGTTGGTTCAAGAGGTAACATCTTCAGTGCCCTGGTTGTCATGTTCATGGTATGGGATATGACAATTGCTAACAGGATCACAGAACACAAACTCTGCCCACTGTACATGATAATCTTAACCCATTAAGGTCATGTTGTGCATCCCTCTAATCTTTAAACTTTCACCTTAATTAAAGTTTGCATATTTGAAAACTGCATTAAAAACTGGGCAAAGTGAAAGTGAACATTTCCTGGTACTGCACAAAGCTACATTGGCATATGATAGGTTACTGAAACCATAAGTAGCATATGACACGTTAATGAAAAGACTTCATTAGCATATGACATGTGCCTGACATGTTTAATTAGCATTCAAAAACGGCACTGGTACCGCATGGATACCACAATTATTATCATAATCATTATCATACGGTAACCAGTGTGATTGTACATTTGCTGGTCATTTGGCTAACATAACATATAGGCAGTTTTCAAATACACAATCTTGAAATAAGGTGAAAGTTCCACTTTAAAGTGATAGTAATGTTTCACAAATAAAATCAGCTCCGATTAATCTTCATAGTATTTGGGCCATGGAGAGTGTTATTTCAACACTGTCCGAGTTGTAGTTCAATAGTAATTGAATGATAAAAGTATCCCCCTCACACCAAATGTAAGCCACCTCCCCTCAGATGTAGAATCTCTGTCTGGTACCAGACAGATCACAGCAAGGGGCAATCATCTTACTGTGAGCATAAGGCAAACCCTGCCCCCCTTGACAGGTTTTTCAGGTTTTTTCATTAGGCTCACTGAAGATTGTCCCTCTCTGTGATCCATCCGACCAGTCTTGCTGCACTGAAATAAGCAGTGTTACATCAGTAAAAGGAGTGGGAGGAGGATAGTTTATCATTCAATTACTCTTGAACTACAATTCAGACAGTGTTGAAATAACTCTCTCAATGGCCCAAATACTATGAAGATTAATCAGAGGTGCTTTTTTTTGTGAAACAGTACTATCCTTTGAAGTAGGGTCATGTACTCTGCCTTCTTCAGGTTGAAAAAACTGCCAGCATCTGTCATGTCCACCTCCATGTACATGACATCTAGAACTGATTGGATATTTTATGTTTTGAACACAGGGAAAAAAGCAAAATTCATCGGGAACATTAGGAGTTTTAGGTCATAGTAAGGTAAGAGCGGGTGTTATTATTATAAGGTATTACTTTTCCTTTAAATAAATTACAAAATGCTGTAACAATCGCACTATAACTTTCTCTGTCAAAGACCAAGCAGAAGGAAGGGAGTGCAGGCAAAATATTCCACCAACCTGCAGAAGAACAACACAGACAATTCCATCTATTGTTAAGTGAACCTATCACCTTGAACGCAAATTTGCATTTGGAAACTTCATTCAAAACTGGCTGTGTGTTACGTTAGCCAAAAGGTCAGGAGATACATAGATTAGGAGATATGGATACTTTTATTTCTGAAAAGTAAAGGTCTCTTTCATTGTGGTACCATTTGACAATTAAGCTTTGTGCTGAACTGAGAGCTTAGAGGAGCAGTAAACTTTTTTATGAAAAAAAAAATATATCAGGGATTTTCCTGTTGAGTAAAACAAGGTTACGTCCACCGCTGTGAGTTGTTTTATTCAAAAGTTATACCAGTGGAATCTGACCACTAGATGGCACTGTTATTGTAAAAAAAAAAAAAAAAAAAAAAAAAGAGTTTAAAATGTAATAACTATGGAAATATGCATCTCTCTGCAGTGGGAGTACCTGTGTTTTGCTCAACAGGAAAATTCCTGTAATTAATGGTATATTTATTCATAAAAACACATTAACTGCTCCTGTAATTAGCATACTGTGCCTCACTCAGACAGTTCAATTTTCAAAAATAAGCTTACATTCTAAACTATATATCTGCTGGCTATTCAGCTAACAATTCAAGGTGACAGGTCCACTTTAAAGATGCAGTAGATTTTTTTATGATATACTGTATGTATTGGACTTTTCCTGATGAGTAAAACAGTGGTACTCCCACTGCTGGCATTTGTTTTATTCAAAAGTTATAATCATTCAAATTGTCAGAAATGAACAGCTTCATAACTTCCAGTCAGTTCAAACTGCCAGAAAGCTATGAAGCTGTTACTATCATATTCTACTTTTGATAGTGAAGCATCTCTCCCATAGAATGCAACATAATAAAGTCTGAACACCAGCTGCATTATAGGTGAACTATAGATTACCTTTCTGGTCACTAGAGGGCACTGCTAATGGGGAAAATGCCATTTAAACTGTATAAACTCTGGAAATATCCATATCCTAGACGTGGGAATACGCTTGTTTTACTCAGCAGGAAAAGTGCTAAAATATATGTATTCTTTTCTTCATTTAACCCTTTGAGTGCCAGAGGGGTACGCAACGTATTGCTTATCCCTCTGGCACTCAAAGGGTTAAAAAAAAAGGTTATTTCTCCTTTATTGTCTGTGCTGCATTTTAAAGGGATAGTAATACTTAAAATGTAAAAAAAAATATGTTGTAGGGTTTATCCCCCGAGTAAAACAAGGGTACTCCCACTGCTGAAATGTGTTTCAGTCAAAAGTTATTAATTTTCAAAGTTGCATTTTTTAGGTGCAATATCACAGTGGCCTGAAATTGTACAGTGGCGCTGTTGCTACAGCATCCTATGGACAGCTGTGGTCCCGGGACCATAAATCTCCATAGGATGGTGTAGCAACAGCGCCACTGTACAATTTCAGGCCACTGTGATATTGCACCTAAAAAATGCAACTTTGAAAATGAATAACTTTTGAATGAAACACCTTTCAGCAGTGGGAGTACCCTTGTACTCCCTACAACATATTTAAACCCTACAACATATTTTTTTTTACATTTTAAGTATTACTATCCCTTTAATCTAATTTCGCATATGGTACTGCACTCAGACATCACAATCCAGAAATACAATTATTTACATCTCCTAAACCAGTGGTTCCTAACCCTATCTTCAGGGACGCTAGCTAACAGGTCAAGTCTTTACAATTTCCCTGCTCAAATACAGGTGAATTAATTAGTGGCTCAGTCTTTTAATTAACTCACCTGTTCACAAGCAGGAAGATCATACAGGAAGGTCTTGTTAGTGGTCCCTGGATTGGGAACCACTGTCCTATATTATATATCTGCTGGCCTTTGTGATAACAGGATATATAGCAGGGTGACCAGACCTCACCTCTAACCGGGGGCGCATATGAAAAATGCATACTGCAGGGCTGCTTTGATTTTGGTGCACTCCTGAAATATGCCTAATATATAGTCAGTTTGAAATTAAGTTTTCTGAAATGCAAGCTTGTAGTCAACATGACAGGGCAAGATCCCCACAAGATTCTACCACGTACAGAGAATGGCACAGCGTTAAAATATAACAAATCTGTTTTGAGTAAGATGATCACATATCCCTTTAAATCAGAGGTACTTACAAAAACTTAATTCTGCATGAATATTAAAAATAAATAAACTTGTTTTTAAGTGTTATTAGCCTTTTAACCATTTGAGAGCCATAGGGGTATCAAAGTATTGCTTTGCAGACACACTACAAGGTTCTACTCAAAAATGTAAGTTTCACCTCCAATTAACTTAACCCCTTAACGACGGTCCTGGCGCGTCATGGGTAGATTTGCATTAAGGACCCATGACGTGCCAGGACCGCCATGGAATTCAAATCTCCCCACACGGCTGGATGCCATTCAGCGAGCCTTGAACTGGAAACGGGAAAAAATGGTTTGTAGTCCTTAAGTGACGGCCGCATGCGTGATCAGCCATCCTTAAGGGGTTAAGCAGAGTAGGACTATCGAGTAAAAGCAATGCTATTTGTATTTATGTGTAAACCATTGATTCTCAACCAGGGTGCCATGGCAATTTGGTGTGCCACGGACATCAACTTAGGGTGCCCCATGTTTTCTATGAAGACTAACAAAAATTGACTTTTAAAAAAAGATTTATAGAAATTGTTATGCACATTATGTTTAATTTTGTTATTATGATTGTAAGACCTAATAATAACTGTATATTTATGTATTGTACCCTTCTTATGCCCTTGATAAAGTACATTAAATATGTTAGGGGTGCCCCGAATGTTCTATATTATGTGTTAGGGGTGCCCCGAACAAAAAAAAGATTGAGAACCACTGGTGTAAACGTATGCAGTCGTTTCTTAAAAAAAGGTTAATGAAAACAGACCTGTGCTGTTCAATGCGGTACAAGCTGTACTGCACCACTCTATGGAACTGCCCTCTGGCTTAATTTCTCCACCCACCACCTGTCCCAGCTATCCCTGTGTTCATTGATGTTCCCCTGCCTCCAAGCAAAGGGGCAGGTTTTGTGACCAAGATTGGCAGCTACATATGAGGGAGAGCGATGCCAATCACTGCAAATGTAATGAAGATGGCACCGCTCTCTCTCAGATTATCGGACAAGAAAGAGAGAGCTTTTTATTTTAAATGAATGCGTTGAAGATGATTCCTATGTTTTTTCAAAGATGTTATGGGCATACCTGGCAACTTTTTCTTCTGGCCTGCCTGGAGGGGGAGGCCTATGGTGCCGTTAAGGAAGACAAATGACGCAATTTTCGTCAAAAAAGGGGCAGGGCTTAACCCCTTAAGGACCATTGATGTGCCAGGACCATCAAGGCGGTCCGACATTTAAGAACCAGTGACGGTCCTGGCACGGCATGGAGTTCAGGGCTCCCCACGCGGTCCTTAAGGGGTTAATCTGACTGGGGGCGGGGCTTCAGACAAGTGTAAAAATATAGGGGAATAGGCTGGGGAAAAAGAAGTGGGTGGGGAGTGGGTGGAACAAAAGTAAAGAAGCACCAATGGGCAGAGTTTCTTAAGAAACTGCCCACACTCTGCCCACACCCCGAAGAATCAGACTCTGCCCCGAAGACCCGGTAATGCAGAGTCAAAACCGGAGAGTTCCCAGCTATGGTTATAGTAGGCTGACCAGACCTCACCTTTAACCGGGGGCACATAGGGAATAGGCATATTCATACCTGGGAACTTTTGAAGCAGGGCTACCCGGAGGGTAACCATGTCAGTGCCGACCGGGGAGGAAAAGGACACAAATCGCGTCATACAAGGGGCAGGGCTTAGTCGCGAGGGGGGCGGGACAAAAAAAAACCAACAAGTGCAAAATACCTGGGAATGGAGGGTAAGAGAGCGGGGAATGGGAGGAACTGGGCGGGGTGGACCACAAGTGGGCAGAGTTTCTACTTAAAGGGATAGTAATACTTATTTTTTCTTTATTTTATTTTGTAGGCATTAAAAAAACATGAAGAATGATATAAGTCTTATCTCTCAAACCTTTATGGTTTGAGAGATATTCACAAGCAAAGTTTCCCCTCCTGCCCCTTTTACCTAGTGTAAGCCATCTCTTCTCAGATGTGGAATGCAGTCCATAGAACAGACAGATAACAGAAGGGGACAATCTTCTTCCTATGAGAACAATGAAAACCCTGCCCCCCTTGACAAGTTTTTCAGGTTTTTCCCTTATCTTAATTGAAGATTGTCCCTCTCTGCAGTCTACCTGGGCACCTCCCTTCTGATCTGGCTGAGCAGTGTTACATCAGTAAAAGGGGTGGGAGGGGGATACTTTGTCATTGAATTACTCCTGAACTACAGCTCTTACAGAATTGAAATAACACTCTCCAAAGTCCAAATACTATGATGATTAATTAGAGCTGCTTTTATTATGATACATTACTATCCCTTTAAACTCTGCCCACCGGGAGATTCACACACTGCCCAGGAGACCCGGTAATTCAGTTTGAAATCCTGAGTCTCTGGGGCAAAACCAGAGAGTTCCCAGGTATGGGCATATTTCAGGACTGCACTAAAATCAAAGCAGTCCTGCAGTATGCATTTTTCCTATGCGTCCCCAGTTAAAGGTGAGGTCTGGTCAGCCTAGGTTATAGGGTGAATAACACGTGGGACTGGGCTTGTAATAGTATGACAGTTCTGCTTTAATTATTCCTGTATAGTTTATTTCCCATCTATACAAGTCTAACTACAATAACCCATTGGTAATTTGAGCAAGGTTACTAGTTAATTTTTAACTGGAAAAAATACTTCTGTGTTGGTAAACAAAGAAACCTTGGGCTCTTGCAATCACGAATAGCTGTAATTTATTTTCTGATATTCTTTGTTATCAGTTTGATGCAATGTGGCAGACTGTGTCAATCTGTATCAAAATACCAACTCAAACTGCTATTTTTCCAAAGGCATTTGGTATTTTTTCTTTGTAAACACACAGATAACAGTAAATATCTGTTTAACCATTTAAATGTCATTGGGAGTGTGAAACACATTATTTCACAATGTGTTGCATCATTAAAACCCTTTAAAGTGGCAGATGGGTCTCCGATGCATTGATTTGTAATATGTTGGATACATCTCTCGCGCTCAAAAGTTTAAAGCATTAAAGGGATAGTAATACTTTATTATTACTATCCCCCATATTGTACATATTTGTAAAATAATGTAATAGCCCCCAGGTTCATCTCTCAAACCTTTATGGTTTGAGAGATAACCGAAGGCAAAGTTCCCCCCTCCCTCCCCCTTCCCTGAAGTCAGCATTGTACTGACTGCAGGGATATCCGATCTGACTTTCATCATGCGGCTCTGCAGCTGAGCTGAGATCCCTTTAGTGACAAAGAATTATTTCACTGAAACGGTCTTCTACATCTGCTTGCAAACCAAGAACATGTAGAAGACCATTTCAGTGAAATAATTCTTTGTCACTAACGGGATCTCAGCTCAGCTGCAGAGCCACATGATGAAAGTCAGATCGGATATCCCTGCAGTCAGTACAACGCTGACTTCAGGGAAGGGGGAGGGAGGGGAGGAACTTTGCCTTTGGTTATCTCTCAAACCATAAAGGTTTAAGAGATGAACCTGGGGGCTATTAAATTATTATACAAATATCTACAATATGGGGGATAGTAATAATAAAGTATTACTATCCCTTTAAATAAGCACACATTCGCTAAGAAATGCCCCCCCTTGCATTGCATTGGTTTTGGGAGGGAGTTAAGGGTTAATGATATGAGGGGACGGCCCTAGTGAATTTAACCCTTTGAGTGCCAGGTTAAGCCTTTCAATTCAGGAAGATTGTCAAAAGAATTCCAAAGCTAGGGTGACCAGACCTCACCTTTAACCGGGGACGCATAGGAGAAATGCATACTGCAGGACTGCTTTGTTTTCAGTGAAGTACTGAAATATGCCTATTTCCCACGTGTCCCCGGTTAAAGGTGAGATCTAGTCAGCCTATGCAAAGCTGTGAGCTGAAATCCCTCCTGGCACTAAAGTGAGCACATGTCCCCTTTAAATCAGGAATGCTAACACAAAACACACACTGCAGGGTTCTACTGATTCCGGTGAAGTCCTGCAGAACGGCATTTTCAAACGTGTCCTTGGCACACAACAGTTTAACATATTGTGGAAAAGGGATGTTTTGTATATCTTTTCCAATATGCCTAAATAAGGAGACATAGTCAAAATGCATATTTCAAATTCAATACAGTGTGTGATGAATGAAGCACATCAACTGCAAATTAACCCTTTGAGCACCTGAAAGGTATCCAATGCATTGCATTGCGCTGCAATGCATTATATACATCTCTGGCACTCAAAGAGTTAATCACTGCTACAGTCGATGTTTTTCAGGTCCAGTAGTGGCCAAGATAGGTTAAGCAAACTTATTTTTATTTTTTAGAAAGACAGATGAGCCAGATTGATTGTGACTGGATACCAAATCTGCTTGTCATACTTCTTAACCCTCCGAGTGCCAGAGGTCTTTCCCAGCAATGTGTTTTAGAACTTTCTGGCACCAAAATGGTTAGACAAAATAAAAACACAGTGAAGCATAATCACAGCTAATTAAGTCCACCCTCCCCTCCAGTTGTAACTTGGTACATCTTTAGGACTGAACTGGGACTAATCATGTAATAAGGAATTAACAGATACTGTTCATCAGCAAAATCAAACAATGCTGGCAAAAGATCCAATTTAAGTGTTTACTACAAGTTTTATAATTAGGTCATTTGAAATCTCCATAATAATGATACTTAAAGCTGGCATGTAACCCTAACGCTAGAGAGGTATCCAGCAACACATTGCAATCGTTGGATACCTGTCTCATACCTCCCAAGTGTCCCTGTTTAGGAGGAACAGTCCCTCTTTGACACCCAAATCCCTCTGTCCCTCTTTCCCAACCTGGTGTCCCTCTTTTTAGGAGCTCAGACTGTGTGATTTGTGTGTATATAAGTGTATCACATTGCTCCATCATAATAAAAAGCACATTATGTTGGTATAAACATCAGTATTTGTGTTTATAAATTAGTCTGTGTAAATAAAATACTTTGTTGTTGCTCTAAATGAATTATACAGTTACACAAAGAGGTGTCAATAGGTCGAGAAATAACCTAAAAATTCTTAGCAATACCCAGCCGACCAGGCACACCCCCAAAACAATCATCTAAAACAAATGTGTCCCTCTTTGGCCACTTGAAATGTTGGGTGGTATGCTGTCTGGCACTCAAAGGGCTACAAAAGTCCCTGCATGTTGTGCTAGCCGTTTATAATAAAATATGTTTTGAGAAATTAACTTTTACTTGATGGCACAATCTGGCACCTTATGCTAATCAGATTCTGTGCTGGGCTAATATTACATCAGTAAAAGGGGTGGGAGGGGGTACTTTATCATTCAATTACTCTTGATCTACAACTCTGACAGTATTGAAATAACACTCTCTATGGCCCAAATACTATGAATATTAATTGGAGCTGCTTTTTTTGTGAAACATTACTATCCCTTTAAACCAATATTATTGGCTAGGGCCCACGCTATAGGTTGCAATGTGCATTGTAACTTCCCACTGAACTTTGCTATTCCTGCACTCCTTACAAGATACACACACACACGCATCTACCTCCACAGCTACACAACTATTCCAAATATTCTGTACCAGGCTGCGTGTCTCCTTCTTGCTCTGCGCTTTCTGGCCTCTCCTCCAGGAGAGTGTGGTGTAGGAGGTTCTCCAGAGAACTAGAGACGAAGCCCTCATCACCTGGAAATACAAAAGCAAATACTTTAAAGTGACAATCAACCCCTTTTTTTACTTTACATATACCACAAGTACATAAGATATAAAGTCAAATTGCTAATACCTTTTATTCATCTTCAGCTATAATTTCTTACATGTTTATATTCCTGACACTGAGGACCCAGAGCCTCTTCCATCAGGGAATATGAAAGCAGGATAGTGATACAATGTAACACTATCCCAGAAGTATTGGGTGCTCTGTATGCTGCAGTAGAGGCAGGCCTGTCCACATTGTTTCACTATCTTGTTGCACTATCCCTGCTTTCAAAGTCCCTGACAGAAAGCTGTTGAAACAAATTCAACAAGCTCCCTGTCGTGGACATACAATTATTAAAAAAAAAATAGATGAAGATGAAAAAAAAAAAAAAAAAAAATAATAATAATAATAAGCATTGAGTTTACATAATACACATTTGCACAATATGTTGCCAAAAGGGAGATTGTCACTTTAAGGGATAGTAATACTTTATTATTACTATCCCCCATATTGTAGATATTTGTAAAATAATTTAATAGCCCCCAGGTTCATCTCTCAAACCTTTATGGTTTGAGAGATAACTGAAGGCAAAGTTCCCCCTCCCTCCCCCTTCCCTGAAGTCAGCGTTGTACTGACTGCAGGGATATCCGATCTGACTTTCATCATGTGGCTCTGCAGCTGAGCTGAGATCCCGTTAGTGACAAAGAATTATTTCACTGAAATGGTCTTCTACATGTTCTTGGTTTGCAAGCAGATGTAGAAGACCGTTTCAGTGAAATAATTCTTTGTCACTAAAGGGATCTCAGCTCAGCTGCAGAGCCGCATGATGAAAGTCAGATCGGATATCCCTGCAGTCAGTGAATGACTGAAGGGGAAGTCTGTACAACAGGCTCGTGGCTCTGCAGCTGAGCCGAGATCGCATTAGTGAAAAATAATTATTTCACTTAAACGGTTTTCTACATGTGCTTGGTTTGCAAGCACATGTAGAAGACCATTTCAGTGAAATAATTATTTTTCTCTAACGCGATCTCAGCACAGCTGCAGAGCCACGAGCCTGTTGTATGACAGACTTCCCCTGCAGTCAGTACAACACTGACTTGAGGGAGGGAGGAATTTTGCATTTGGTTATCTCTCAAACCATAAAGGTTTGAGAGATGAACCTGGGGGCTATTAAATTATTTTGCAAATATGTACACTATGGGGGATAGTAATAATCATACCTGGGAACTTTACAACTCTATGACGTGATTCGCGTCAGAAAAAAAGGTGGGGCTTAATCTCGTGACAAAAAAAAACACATAAAAAGAAAAAAAAATTGGCAGAATAGCCTGGGGAAGTAGGAGAATAGGATGAGGAGTGGGAGGAACGAGGCGGGATGGAGAACTGTGGGCACATCCGCCAAATTAGACTCTGCCCAGGAGACCAGGTAATACAGTGTTAAATCCGGAGTCTCCGGGGCAAAACCTGAGAGTTCCCAGCTATGGTAATAATAAAGTATTACTATCCCTTTCAGATAAATATTATTCAGAGTAACCTCCATATCTGGAGCCTGTAACTAGCACTAATGTTACTTTGTTACCTGGGTCGCTCTGAGTACTGCACTCTTCTACTCGACAATCCTCATTCTCTGGACGTTCGTGGGTGGGCTCCTCCACCCCACCTCCAGCTTCCTCCTCATGGTCATCATCATCATCATCATCACTGTCACTGAGAGAGCCAAGGGACTGCAAATGAGACTGAACAATGCGCTGGACCGCTGCAAGATACAGAGAAGAGAGTCATTTAGAGGAGAACTAACACTTCCTAATAATAAACCCCACTTACCTTACTATGGCCAGAAAATCCCAATGACCCTTTGATTTTTAACTTGCACCTTAGTTTGAAACGGTTAATAATGTGTCCTAATAAGTAAAGCTCTGATCATTCTTTAAAGGGATAGTAATACTTAATAATTACTAATCCCTATATTAAAGTCATATTAAAAAGAAATGTATTGCCCTCAGTGTCACCTCTCAAACCTTTACGGTTTGAGAGATAATCGCTCCTAAAGTTCCCTTGCCCTCCCCCTTCCCCGAAGTAAGCGTTGTACTGACTGCAGGGAAGTCAGTCGTATGACCGTCAGGCGGCTCTGAAGCACAGCCGCGATCGCGTTAATAAAAAAAAATCTTTCACTAAAATGGTTATCTACGTGTGCTTGCAAACCAAGCACATGTAGAAGAACATTTCAGTGAAAGATTTCTTTTTTATTAACGTGATCTTGGCTGTGCTTCAGAGCCGCCTGACGGTCATACGACAGGCTTCCCTGCAGTCAGTACAACGCTTACTTTGGGGAAGGGGGAGGGCAGGGGAACTTTAGGAGCGATTATCTCTCAAACCATAAAGGTTTGAGAGATGACATTGGGGGCAATACATTTCTTTTTAATATGACTTCAATACAGGGGTTAGTAATTATTAAGTATTACTATCCCTTTAAAGTTTTTTTAGAATGAAGAACTGTATTACAAGTATGTATGCTGTGTAGTACAACAGTAATTGAACTACAGTAATAGAACCTCGCTCCCCTTTTATCCACGTAAGACTGCTCTCCAAGCCAGTCTGGATGGATCGCAGTGAGGGACAATCTTCACTGAGCATAAGGAAAAACCTGCCCTCCTTCATCAAGGTGGGCAGGACTTTCCTTATGCTCACAGCGAGAATAATGTCCTTTGCTTCAAGTTGTCTGGTCCGATGACCAGATTCCAAATCTCAGGGGTGGCTCTTAGTCTGGGTAAAAGGGGCGGGAGGGAGATACCTTTCTTCATTTCCTGATGAACTATGAAGCGCACACACTTGTAATAAAGCTCTTCATACTAGAAAAACTTTAAAGAATGGTCAAAGCTTTACTTATTAGGAAACATTACTATCCCTTTAAGATGTAACATCTTCAATCTGGCCTGGATATCATGTCCACAGAGGTAGACATGACACCTGCCTCCAAGACCACAAGACACAAACTCAGCCCACTTCACATGATAATCATAACTCATTCCAGACCTACTGGACTAAAGTGATTTCATGACCGTGACATGACTAGTTGGTCCTAAAGGGATAGTAATGTTTCATAAAAAAGGAGCTCTGGTTAATCTTTATGTTATTTGGGCCATGGAGAGCATTATTTTAGTACTGTCTGAGTTTTAGTTCAAGAGTAATTGAATGATAAACTATCCCCCTCTCGCCAATTTAACTGATGTAACACTGCTCACCTCAGAGCAGCAAGACTGTCCGGATGGATCTCAGCAAGGGACAATCTTCAGTGAGCATAAGGAAAAACCTGTCTTGGGGGGGGGTTTCCTTATGCTCCCAGCAAGAAGATTGTCCCTTGCTGAGATCTGTCTGGTCAAAAGGCCAGATTCCAAATCTGAGGGGAGGCAGCTTACAGTGGGTAAAATGGGAGGGGGGGGGGGGTTACTTTATCATTCAATTACTCTTGAATTACAACTCTGACAGTATTGAAAAAAACACTTTCCATGGCTCAAATACTATGAGGATTAATCGGAGCTGCTTTTATTGTGAAACATTACTATCCCTTTAAGTCCAAGGTTCTTGGTAACCTAACGGCAGTCACAATTGTGAAAGGGGAACTGTTCTTTAAAACACTGGAGCAACGCAACCTAAAAGCTTGTGTTTGATCAGTTCCACGTGGAAACAATGTAATGAAGGTGACATGTTAACCCTTTGAGTGCCAGAGGGGTACGCAACACATTGCAAAGCAATGCGTTGTGAACCCCTCTGGCATTCAACAGGTTAAAGCTCTTGGGTGATAGAGAGGTCTCTGAGAACTTGTAGTACAATGGAGTGCATGTATGTACACAGAACAGTGCATTGTCAGGCGTTTTCCAGGCTCCAAGCGGGTCTGATCCCACTTTACTAATGTGACCACCTATCCCTTTAAATCAGGGAAGATTATGAATAACTCATTCTGCAGAACTGCACATGAATCAGTACAACCCTGCTGTGTATGTTTTTAAAAGCATCCCTGATTTAAAGGGATAGTAATGTTTCACAAAAACAGCAGCTCCAATTAATCTTCATAGTATTTGAGCCATAGAGAGTGTTATTTCAATACTGAGTTGTAGCTCAAGAGTAATTGAATGATAAAGTATCCCCCTCCCGACCCTTTTACCTACTGTAACACTGCTCACCTCAGATGTGGAATCTGGTTGCTTGATCCAGACAGATAACAGCAAGGGACAATCTTCTTACTGTGAGAACAATGAAAGCCCTGCCCCCTTGACAGGTTTTTCAGCTTTTCCCCTTATCTTAATTGAAGAGTGTCCCTCTCTGCAATCTACCTGGGCACCTCCCTGCTGCTCTGAGTTCAGCACTGTTATATCAGTAAAAGGGGAGGGAGGGGGATACTTTATCATTCAATTAATCTTAATCTACAACTCTGACAGAATTGAAATAACACTTTCCATGGCCCAAATACTATGATGATTAATTAGAGCTGTTTTTATTATGAAACATTACTATCCCTTTAACGTAGAATGACCAGATCTTACCTTTAACCGGGGACACATAGGAAATAAGCATATTTCAGTACTTCACCAAAATCAAAGCAGTCCTGCAGTATGCATTTTTCCTATGCGTCCCCGGTTTTTTGAGAGTCTAAATGAAAAAGTGGTATAATTTGAGGGCAAGCCAATGGTACCATAGAGAACAAATTAAAACTCTCATTGTTTAAATGGACCTTTTAACTGTTTGAATGCTACAGAGGTCTCTGGTGCATTGCTTTGCAATTCATTGGAAGCCTCTCTAGCATTAAAGGGATAGTAATATAATTTTTACTTTACTTAATATTGTTAGGCTTAAAAAAACAAATAATATCATCCATGTCTCACTGGCCAAACCTTTATAGTTCTTTAAGTGCTACATTAAAAAAATAGCCACCCAAGGGAGGGCACTGAAACATACTTTTTTTTACTTGGACAGTAAGTGGTGAGCAGGGGCGGGAGAGTGGGCCCTAGACCGGCGCCTACCTCGCCTGTAGGTGGCGCTGGCCCTGAATACAGCAGTGGTAAGACATGCCCAGCCATCTTGTCGTCACCAAGAACTGTTTTTTATGCACTCCCCTTTACTCGGAGCTTCATGTGGTCATGTGTCGCCTTTCCCTACCCATAGTACATTGCATTGACTTGCTTGTCCAAAGAACATTGAGATTCTGAGCAGAACCATTCCAATCTATTGCTGTGTTTTAGGTTATTTGTATAACTTACAACACAGCAATAGACTGAAATGGTTCTGCTCAGAAACTCAATGTTCATTGAACAAGCAAGCCGATGCAATGCACTATGGGTAGGGAAAGTTGACACGTGACCACATGAAGCTCCAAGAAAAGGGGAGTGTATTAAAAACCCTTCATGGTGACGACAAGACGGCTGGGCATGTCTTACCACTGCTGTATTGCTGTATCTCCTCCCTCTAGACACCCCCTACGGTCCCGGGTCCAGATTAGAGCTTGAGAGGTGACATAGGAAAAAGGGTGGGGGAAAATATAAATGGCAATTGCTAAAGAACTATGAAAGTTTGAGTAGTGAGACATGGATGGTATTATTTGTGTTTTTAAGCTTAACAATATTAAACCCTTAAGAACCCATGACGGTCCTGGACTGTCATGGGTTGTTATACCCTTAAGGACCCATGGCGATCCTGGACCGTCATGGAATTCCAGGCTGCACGCCGTTCGGGGAGTCTGGAATCCAATTCCGAAAAAAAAAAAAGTTTCCTGGTATTTAAGTGACCGTGCATGCATGACCGGTCTTTAACCCTTTGAGTGCCAGAGTGGTACAGAATGTATTGCTTTGCAATGCATTCCGTACCACTCTGGCACTCAAAGGGTTAAGGGGTTAAGTAAAGTAAAAATTAAGTATTACTATTCCTTTAAAGGAGTTAACCCATTGAGTGCCAGAAAGGTAACCAACGCATTGCGTTGCAATGAATAGATACCTCTGTGGCACTCAAAGAGTGCCAGATTAAATCAAAGGGAATTGTTGGAGTTTTTTTAAGTATTCACTATGATGCACTTAGTATGCACAAGAATTGCACCACTTTTCTTAGTTTATCAGCCTCAGCATGTGCTATTAGGTGGGAAATGTGTGTGTGTGTTTGCCATTCATCTGCCACCAGGCACAGGCTATATATGAAGTGGGAACTGAGGAATAGGAACAAAACCCTTCTTTTACTTTATGCTTCCTCCTGGGATGGCATATCTGGTGCTGTGCCTACATGGTCTGTGCCAGGAAGCATTGTGCACCTGTATGTACTAATGGAGCCATATATTTGCATTGGCACAGACACTGCTATTGCAGGTCATAATATAGGAGCTCCTGCAATTATACGTGCACTCTTTGGTTGCCATCTTTTTACTGTTGGTAAAACTGAACAAAGGTATTTCATTCATAATCCCTTAACTCTTTTTTTTTTTTTACAGATACTAGCTTGGAGTACATGATAATTACATGTATAGACAAATAAAATAGAACCTTTATTCAAAGTTAACTATAGAAGCCCTATCAGACAACTGTAGTACACATTCTGATTTTAGATATTATTGTTTCTTTCAGGGTGATCCCTGAGTTTGTCACTGTTATTAGTAGGAAGGCATACTTCCCAAGTGTCCCTCTTTGAGACCCAAATCCCTCTGTCCCTCTTTCCCACCCTGGTGTCCCTCTTTTTAGGAGATCAGACTTTGCAGTGTGTATATAAATGTATCACATTGCTCCACAGTAATAAAACTCACATTAAAGGGGATCTCTCACCTATATGTATGTAATGCTCATAAGTTAGAGCATTTATCAAAAAGCTTGAAAACGTTGTTCATTTTTAAAACAAATCAGTTATATGCGTAAAAATGAATGTTTAAAAAGTGTCTGGCAGCCTACTTCCAACTTGCCACATCTTGCTGTCCAGAGGCAGCTCCCGTCCTACTACAAATCATCCTGTCTGTCACTAAGCTGGAGCAATCTCATTGGCTAGATATTGATCTCTGCCAATGAGATCGCTCCAACTTAGTGAAAGATAGCCTCCGTCATCACAGGATGATGGGTAGTGGGACGGGAGCTGCCTCTGGTCGGCAAGATTTGGCAATCTGGAAGTTGGCTGCTGGACACTTTTGAAACATTCATTTTTAAGCATATAACTGATTTGTGTTAAAAATGAACAACATTTTCAAGCTTTTTGATAAATGCTCTAACTTATGAGCATTACATAGATATAGGTGAGAGATCCCCTTTAACCCCTTAAGAACCAGCGGTCCCGGGGCGTGCCATCCCTTAAGGACCACATAGGAAACTTTGTGCCGTCCCACGTGACTGATCACGTGGGGCGGCACGTCAAACGGGGCACTGGAAGAGATCTCTCCGGTCTTGGAGCGATCAACTTCAGTGCCCGGTATTACTCACCGCGTGCATACAGGAGCGCGGTGAGTAAAAGTACGTGACGTGCCAGGACCGTCACTGGTCCTTAAGTGCCGGACCAGCGTGACGGTCCTGCCACGTCAATGGTCCTTAAGGGGTTAATGACTGTATAAACGTCAGTATATGTGTTTATAAATTAGTCTGTGTAAATAAAATACTTTGGTCTTGCTCTAATTCATTTATTAAGTTGCACAAAGAGGTGTCAGTAGGTCATGAAATCACCTATAAATTCTTGGTAATGCCCCGCCCACCAGCCACGCCCCCAGTAACACCACCTAAAACAAAAGTGTCCCTCTTTGGCCATTTAAAATGTTGGGAGGTATGGTAAGGCCTGACCCATTGCTGGCGCTACCATGTAAGCAGAATAAGTGTCTACTTAAGGCCCCCAATTCACCAGAGGGATACCCTCTGCCATAAAGGGTTAAAGACAGAAATCCTGAAAATAAGACATGTTGGTGTGTCCCGGGGATTAGACATGTGAAACACTGTTCTAGACACTCATAGCACAGTGTGTAGTAATTTTGGCCCACCAGATAGACACATACGCATAAAGTGCCACACTGTGCCACCATCAACTAAGAGGTTAATTTCTTAAAAACTATTTATATTACAAACACATTGCTAATACAACATATAAACGTTTTTTCATTCTCTTTAGAATGAACTAAATGTATCATAAGGTGATATGTCCACTTTAACTCTTTGAGCGCCATTGCTTTGAAGTGCGTTGCGTAACACTCTGGCACTCAAAAGGATTAAGATCTAAAGCTTTCCAAAATCAGGAACTGAAAAATTGCATGTTAATAGCACTTAAAGGGATAGTAATATTTAAAAATGTAAAAAAAAAATGTTGTAAGATTTATCTCCCTGAGTAAA
Source organism: Rhinophrynus dorsalis (assembly GCA_037306005.1). NCBI lineage: Eukaryota > Metazoa > Chordata > Amphibia > Anura > Rhinophrynidae > Rhinophrynus > Rhinophrynus dorsalis. The sequence continues at coordinate 112,572,194 of CM074727.1, read as the reverse complement.
ACAAGGGTACTCCCACCTCTGAAAGGTGTTTTATTCAAAAGTTATTATAGCTCAAACCTGATTTTTTTTGGGTGCAGTATCAGAGTGGCCTGAAATTGTACAGTGGTGCTGTTGCTACACCATCCTATGGACATTTAGGGTCAATTGACTAGATCTGTCCATAGGATGGTGTAGCAACAGTACCACTGTACAATTTCAGGGCACTGTGATACTGCAATAACTTTTGAATATAACACCTCTCAGCAGCAGATACACCCTTGTTTTACTTAGGAGAATAAACACTACAATATATATTTTTTTACATATTAACATTACTCTCCCTTTAAACAAAGGTACCCTGCTGAATACAGCCTTACTCCTGCTTCTTTGTGCTGATCTCACATCATTTCAGCAGTCATTCTCCAATAGGAGCACAGCAGCTAGGACATGAACCTGTCCACGTTTTAGAACCACTGAAAATCAACCAATGTCCCCACAAAGGACAAGGCAGCCCACAAAAAGGTGGCAGCCGAAAATGTGACCTGGATTCCACTGCAGAATTTAAAGGTTGTTACTGGTTTTCTCTTACAGATTCCTTTGAGGTCTATGACCCCCTTTACATGGGCAACACCAACTCAACAATGCTAAGTTAGTCATGTGGCCCCTGGGGTGAAAGGTGGTTATGTTTCACACACAGAAAAGTAGTGTAATGGCACCTGTTGTGACTAGAATGCTGTAGAACAGCTCCACAGCAGATCATAGAGGAAGGAGACAAGGTGGACAGACATAACAGTAATATGCTGGACTATGGTGATGAACACACAGGAGATTATTGCCTCCTAGGAAAGTACCATCTCCATCGTTTTGAAACTTTACTACTTTCCCTCAGGGACACAGCAAAGTTGTGGTGTGAAAGTTCTGCACTGCAGCCAAGGACAGACCTTTCACACTACCACTGGTGAAGACTGAGATGCCCAGTACAACCTTCAGTGAATGGCTGATCTTCTCTTTAGCCAGACAGGGGATGTCAATGATGCAGATCATGCCATAAAGGGGTGGGGCTTAGCTGGATGGGCAGGGCTTGCTCATCTCATGTCATTAAGTGGGTAGGAAAAGGAAAGAACAGGGTCGGAAGAAGGAAAAGTGTGAGGGAAGGAGAATAAACTCACCATGGCCGGAGAATCATCCTCTGTCCCCGGAGACCCGATAATGCAGTCTGAAACCAGAGTTTCTGGGGAAGGTCTAGAGCAGAGGTTCTCAACCCGAGCCCTCAGTGGCCACTTACAGGCCAGGACCTAGGAATTTCCCTGCTACAGCACAGGTGTGGTGATCAGAGGCTCATTCACATTGATTAACTCACCTGTGCTCTAACCAGGAAATCCTCACATCCTAGTCTGTTAGTGGCCACTGAGGGCCTGGGCTGAGAACCACTGCTCTAGAGAGTCCCCATGCAGTGTAACCTCTACAGTAAGGTCAGGTGAGCAATCCAGCACTGAAAGAGTTAAAGAGAATGGTTTATATTGGTTTGCATTGGAAAACCAGATGCACCATGCAGCCCATCCCAGTTTTAATTACTGTTTTAACTCTTTCAGTGCTGTGCTGCTCACGGCGCTCACCTCAGAGGAAACACTGCCCATGTGGGAGCCAGACAGTGATTTTGGCTGACAATTACATGAGCCAACCAGCAGACACACCTCTCCTGTGTCCAGATAGGAGGTGGATTGAGTGATATTACAAGGGTGACAGGGTAGTTGCAGGGGTCTGAAATCATTCTGTTGCCCAAATGAAAGAGGTGTAAGGGGGAATGTATAGATAGTACAAGTAATTAAAGAGGAACTACCACCCCTTTTAAACATGGCCCCAAATAATTACCCATCTGGCGACTAGCTGCTCAATAGCGCTAGTCGCCAGAATTATTACCGCGTTATCGAGAATTCAACTTGCTCCTGGGACTGACAGCCAGGAAACAGCACAGACATCTTTCCATAATGACGTCTGCGTTCCTGCTCTGTCAGTCCCTTTTGGTGCCGAACGGCTCCAAGCATCGCCTCCTAGAGTAGATTGGGACTGACAGCGCAAGCACGCAGACGTCACTAATGAAAGATGTCTGCACTGTTTCCTGGATGTTAGTCCCAGGAGCAAGTTGAATTCTCGATAAAGTGGTAATAATTCTGGCGACTAACGCTATTCAGCAGCTGGTCACCAGATAGGTAATTATTTGGGGCTATGTTTAAAAGGGGTGGTAGTTTCACTTTAAGTTATCAACTGCAATGGAATCCAGGCTTATGTTACAAACATCTTTGCTATCCAAATTTAATTGCTTAAATATCTTACCTTTAATGGATGGGGGGATGTACGTACACAGATTTGATCTCTTATTTTTCAACAGCTGAGGATCACCTGGCTGCTTCTGAGAGTCACAAAAGACAGGGCAGTTAGATACTGGGAGAGTTATCAAGAAAGTTAATAGAGCAGTGCACTTTTTTATGAATAAACATATATTGTAAGGCATTTCCTGTTGAGTAACATAAGGGTGCTCCCACTGCCGACAGATGCATATTTCCAGAGTTATTACAGTTTAAACCCATGTTTATTTACATTAGCAGTGCCTGCTAGTGGTCAAATTCCAATTAGCTCTCCTGTTACATTCTAATGGAGAGGAAAGTCAGTGACTTACAGTTCCCCATAGAATGTGATAGAAACTGCCTGTCACATCCTGTCAGAACAATCAGGAAGTAAATGCACAGTAAATTTACTTCCTAATTATTTGAAGTTTTGTAACTTGTGAATAAAACAACAGACAGTGGTGGGATTGCCTTTATTTTCATTTAAAAAAAGTTTACTACTCCTTTAAATGAGAACTAACACCTGCTTATAACAACCAGCCCACACATACCTTACTGGGACCAAAAAATCCTAATGACCTCTATGAATGTCATGAATTAATGAATGTGCCTTGGATCAAGAGATAACAGGGGTTATGTACTAAGGTGTGATAAAGAGGTGATGACTACTCCAGTGATATCACTTCTCCAGTTCCTATGTTATTCTGTGGAGTCTATACACTAAGATCTCTCAAGCTGGATAAAATCTTAGTTCATAGGCTCCATAGAATAACATAGGAACTGGAGAAGTGATATCACTGGAGAAGTCATCACCTCTTTATCACCTCTTTATCATCACTTAGTGAATCTCTCCCCAATATCTTCAATTAGCATTGGATGCCATGTCCATAGAGGCAGATGTGACAGGAGCTGATACTTAAAGGGATTGTAATGTTTCATATCATAGGTAACTCTGGTCCTTCATCATATGTATAATAATAGCTGTCCGATGTTCTTACTCATCAAAATGTGCTAGTTACACTGTAATGATATGTAATGATATGTTAAAGTTTACCCCTCCCGTCCCTTTTCTCTAAGTAAGCATCTCTCTCCCAGATCCGACAGTGGAGCACGAGGGACAATCTTCACGCAGTATTAGGAAAGATCGTCCCTTGTTGTGATCTGTCCGGTCCCAGGACTGGTGTTCTGGTCTATGAGGAGGTGGCTTGCTATCGGGGAAAGGGGTGGGAGGGATCAGCTTCAGTATATCATTATGGTGTAACTAGCATGTTTTGACAAGTAAGAGCAATGGACAGTATTACCATTACACATGATGAATGTTCTGAGCTACGTGTACTATGAAACATTACTATCCCTTTAAGCAGGCAGAGTGCATGAGGTTACTTAACCCTTTAAAGACCAGAGGCTGTGAACAAGGTATTGAGAAGCAATGCACTGAACACCCCAAAATTAAGATCAACAAGTCCAGTTTGAGGTCCTGTGGTCCTACTAATAACTAGCATATCCAGCTCTATGGACATACCATCCAGGGCTGATTTAAATTCTCATCTCTTGAACCATGGGAAAAGGAAAAAAATCATAATAGACATTAGGATTGTCAAGCTGTGATCAGGTAAATATGGAAGATTATTATAAGGTGTTATTTTTCCTTTAAGAAACCATACGTCCCAAGTGTCCCTCTTTAGGAAGGGCAGTCCCTCATTGACACCCAAATCCCTATGTCCCTCTTTCCCAACCTGGTGTCCCTCTTTTTTTGGGAGATTATACTGTGTGTTTTGTATATAAGTGTATCATGTTGCTCCACTGCAATAAAACTCACATTAATATTTGTTTAACCCTTTAACAATGGTCTGATCAGGCACGGGGGTGGCCATTAAGCACCACAGACCGGTTGTGATGGTTCTGGCATGTCATGGGTCCTTAACCCCTTAACGACCGGCCGATCGGTGCAGCGTGGTCAGTTAAGGACAACTGAGCATTTTTTTTTCCTCCATCTGCTTCCGGACTCCCCGAACGGCGTGCAGCCGCAGGGGGAGCCCAGAATTCCATGACAGTCATAGTACGTCATGGGTCGTTCAGTCAGATCGACCCTTGACGTACTATGACCTTCAAGGGTCATTAAGGGGTTAAACTTCATTATTTGCTTACAGATTAGTCTGTGTAATTAAAATACTTTGGTTTTGCTCTTCATTTATTCAGTTACACAAAGAAGGGTCCAGGGGCGGACTGACAGGACCCAGGGCCCCTGGTCCAAAAAGAGGTCTGGGCCCCCTGCAGAAATCTCCACATTGCCCCTTCATCTCCACATTGCCCCTTCATCTCCACAATGCCCCCTGCACAACGCCCCCTGCACATTGCCCCCTTCATCTCCACAATGCCCCTTCCACAATGCCCCCTTCATCTCCACAATGTCCCCTTCATCTCCACAATGCCCCCTTCATCTCCACAATGTCCCCGTCTCCACATTGCCCCTTCATCTCCACACTGCCCCTACCTGCAGTCCCTGGTGGTCTAGCGGCGTGGCTTAACACTGTGCGAAGTCCCGCGCGCCTCTAGTAATGCAGAGGCTGGGAGATGATGTAATCTCCCAGCACTCTGTGTTACTAGAACGGCGCGCCGGCGGCCATAGTTGGAGAGCAGCTGAGCAGCGCTACAAAAGGGCCCCCTAAGTGGCAGGCGGCAGTGGCATTGCTGGAAGCGGCAGCGGGCCCCCTTCGGTCACGGGCCCTCGATCCGTGACCGAATGCCTGTATGGTCAGTCCGCCCCTGGAAGTGTCAATAAGTCATGAAATACCCTGAAAGTCCTTGGATATGCCCTGCCCACCAGCCACTGCCCCAGCAACACTGCCTAAAACAAAAGAGTCCCTCTATGGCATTTAAAATGTGGAGAGTAGTGATGAGCGAGCACCCCAATGCTCGGATGTTCGGGTGCTCTGACCGAGCACCCCCTGAGGCTCGAGTGCTCGGCCGAGCACCCGAGCCCCATTGAAGTCAATGGGAGGACTCGAGCATTACACCAGGCACCCCCTGCTCTGATGAGGGGAGGGTGCCTGGTCCATAGGAAAAGGGCAGAAAAAGATGGAAACACTACAGAAATGGTTCAGGGACAGCATAGGGAGGATGTCTGGATGCACCTTGGACTCCAACATCGCTGCTGGGAACGATCTTTCGCCCGTAGTACGCCATTGTTACAGACTGACCGTAAAACACACAAAAAGGAAAATAAAAACGACTTTAGGCGAAAAATTGTTACCAAACAGTATTTGCTGTATATTTACTTGTATATCATCTGCAAATTCTCCCAAAAATTTCATCGATTTTCTGAAGTGAGGCCATGATTAAGAGGGAAACGTGCGCAGAGGCAAATTATCCCAAAAATTTCCTTGATTTTCAGAACTGAGGCCATGATTAAGAGGGAAACGTGCGCAGAGGCAAATTCTCCCAAAAATTTCCTTGATTTTCAGAACTGAGGCCATGATTAAGAGGGAAACGTGCGCAGAGGCAAATTATCCCAAAAATTTCCTTGATTTTCAGAACTGAGGCCATGATTAAGAGGGAAACGTGCGCAGAGGCAAATTCTCCCAAAAATTTCCTTGATTTTCAGAACTGAGGCCATGATTAAGAGGGAAACGTGCGCTGAGCTGACCATCTAAAACATTATGGGTGAGGGTCTGCTGCAGAGCTGACCATCCTAAACATTATATGCGAAGGCCCGCTAGTGAGCTGACGCTATAAAACATTATATGAGAGGGCCCGCTAGAGAGCTGACCCAATAAAACATTATATGAGAAGGCCCGCTGGTGAGCTGACCTATATAAAAATTGTCAAACAGGGCCCGCTGGTGAGCTGACCCTATATAAAAATTATATCACAGGGCCCGCTGGTGAGCTGGCCCTATATAAAAATTATATCCCAGGGCATATGGAAGAGGAGGAGGAGGATGAGAAGATTAAGAGTCAACCATATACCCGTTTTTTGGGTGGAAGGGGTGAATGGGAATACAGAGTATTCCCATCATTGTAAATAACATATATAAAGTGAGTTTATGTTCCCCCGGGGCTTTCCTCCAGTGGAGTGGAGAAGTCAGGGGAAATCCAGGCCTTGTTCATTTTTATAAGTGTCAACCTATCAGCATTGTCGGTGGAAAGGCGGATACGCTTATCTGTTATGATGCCACCAGCAGCACTAAATACCCGCTCAGACAGAACGCTGGCGGCAGGGCAGGCCAGCACCTCCAAGGCGTAGAGTGCCAGTTCATACCACGTGTCCAGCTTGGACACCCAGTAGTTGTAAGGCACAGAGGGATCATTCAGGACGCTGACACGGTCTGCTACGTACTCCTTCACCATCTTCCAAAACTTTTCCCTCCTTGTGACACTAGGCTGCGCATCAGGGTGAGGGTGCTGGCGGGGTGTCATGAAGGTGTCCCACGCCTTGGAGAGTGTTGCCCTGCCTTTGTCGGAACTGCTGTGTGCTCCCCTTTTCTCCCCTTCTCGGTTGGCCAAGGTAGCACGTACTCTGCCGCCAGCGTTGTCAGATGGAAAATTTTGGAGCAATTTTTCAACAAGAACCTTCTGGTATTGCACCATTTTGCTTGTCCTCTCCACCGGAGGAATGAGAGATGAGAAATTCTCTTTGTAGCGGGGGTCCAGAAGGGTGAACACCCAGTAATCCGTGTTGTCTAAAATGCGTACAACGCGTGGGTCACGGGAAAGGCAGCCTAACATAAAGTCAGCCATGTGTGCCAGAGTACCAACAGTCAAGATTTCGCTGTCCTCACCAGGAGGCTGACTCTCAATATCCTCATCCTCTTCCTCCTCTTCTGCCCACCCACGCTGAAGAGATGGAACTAAAGTTCCATGGCTACCCTCTGTAGCGGAGGCAACCGTGTCTTCCTCCTCCTCCTCCTCCTCCTCCTCCTCCTCCGCCTCCTCCAATTGTCGCTGAGAAGACGAAGTGAGGGTGCTCTGGCTATCACCTTGTGTAAGCTCTTCCTCCCCCATTTCCACCTCTTCCACATGCAAAGCGTCGGTTTTAATTGTGAGCAGCGAGCGTTTCAGTAGACACAGAAGTGGGATGGTTACACTGATAATAGCGTTATCGCCGCTCACCATCTGTGTCGATTCCTCAAAATTGCGTAAAACCTCGCAGAGGTCTGACATCCATTCCCACTCCTCACTTCTGATTACAGGAAGTTGAACGGAGAGGCGACGACCGTGTAACAGCTGGTACTCCACTACTGCCCTCTGCTGCTCACAAAGCCGGGCCAACATGTGGAAGGTGGAGTTCCAGCGCGTGCTCACGTCACACAGCAGCCGGTGAGCTGGCAATTGTAAGCGCTGCTGCAGCTTCAACAGGCCGGCCGAAGCTGTAGATGACTTACGGAAATGTGCACACACGCGGCGCACCTTGGTCAAGAGATCATGCACATTGGGGTAGGTTTTTAGAAATCGCTGCACCACTAAATTAAATACATGCGCTAGGCATGGTACGTGTGTGAGCTTGCCGAGCTCCAAAGCCGCCACCAAGTTACGCCCATTATCACACACAACCATGCCTGGTTGCAGGTTGAGTGGCGAGAGCCACTGCTCGGTCTGGTGACTAATCCCCTGCAACAGCTCTGAGGCCGTGTGCTGTTTGTCCCCAAGGCAGATCAGCTTCAGCACGGCCTGTTGACGCTTCCCCACTGCAGTGCTACACTGCTTCCAGCTACTGGCTGATGGGGGAGTGGCGGTGTGTGTAGAGAATTCGGAGGTGGAAACGGAGGAGGAGGAGCCAATAACGTAGGTGCTGGTGGAAACCCTGATGGAGGTAGGGCCCGCAATCCTCGGCGTGGGTAGCACCCGTGCCATCCCAGGGTCCGAGTCGCTCCCAGCCTCCACGACATTCACCCAGTGTGCCGTCAGGGAAATGTAGCGTCCCTGGCCACAAGCACTTGTCCATGTGTCAGTCGTTAAGTGGACCTTCCCAGTAACTGCGTTGGTCAGGGCACGGGTGATGTTACGGGACACATGGTGGTGTAATGCGGGGATGGCACACCGGGAAAAGTAGTGGCGGCTGGGGACCGCGTACCGAGGGACAGCTGCTGCCATCAGGCTGCGGAAGGACTCAGTGTCCACAAGCCTAAATGGCAGCATTTCGATGGCCAGTAATTTTGAAAGGTGTGAGGTTAGTGCTATGGCCTGTGGGTGGGTGGCTGGGTACTTTCTCTTGCGCTCAAATGCCTGGGGTAACGACATTTGGACGCTGTGCTGGGACAGGGAAGTGGATGTGGTCGCTGATGGTGCTTCAGATGGTACAGGTGCAGGGCGGGAGGTATGCGGGCCTGCGCCTTCGACAGGCGATTGGCCGGCACCGAAAACAGGGGAAGAGGAGGCAGTGGTGTGGCCTGCAGACACAGATGGGCGATCCAGGCGTTCCTCCCACTTACTACGGTGCTTGGATGCCATGTGTCGGATCATGCTGGTGGTGGTGAGGTTTCTAGTGTTCATGCCTCGGCTCATTCTGGTGTGGCACAGGTTGCAAACTACAATTCTTTTGTCGTCCGCACTTTCCTTAAAAAAACGCCATACCGCGGAACACCTACCCCTTGGCAAGGTAGATTTACGCAAGGGGGTGCTCCGTGGAACATTTGCGGGCCGGTTTGGTGCGGTCCGCCTTCTTTCTGTAGCCACACCACTGCCTCTTCCAGCCTGTTGCGGTGCTGCAGATGGCTCACCCTCAGGACTGCTGTCATCGCTCGGCTCTACACCTTCCCAGGTGGGGTCAGTCACCTCATCGTCCACCAAGTCCTCCTCCACTTCCTCACTCTGATCATCCTCCTCAAGTCTTGATCCCACCACATACTCAGTCATTGACAACTGTATAACATTCTCCTCAACAAGGTCTTGAGACGGAAATAGTGGTTGATTTAATGGCAACTGTGTCTCATCATCATCATCATCATCATCCACTACTTCCTTTGACCTTAAATGCCGTTCACATCTGTCATCTTCTTGTGATTGGGTAGCCTCTAGAGGTTGTGAATCAGGGCACAAGATGTCATGTTCCTCTGCAAGCGTGCTTGGAGAGAGGGTCAAATGAAGGATTGGTGATGAGACGAGCTCATCACTATATCCCAGTGTGGGATCACTTCTTTGACCAGACCGTGTATGGTGGGAGGAAGGATGATCAGAGTGAGGATTATGTTGACCAGACTCTTGGCTACTGAGAGTGGACTTGGTGGAAGACAGGGTGGTGCTTAACCGACTGGAAGCAGTATCAGCTGTCATCCAACCGACCACCTGTTCGCACTGGTCGGACCTCGAGAGTGATGTCCTGCGACGCCCTGTGAAATCAGACATGAAGCTAGGTATGGTGGATGTCTTTCTTTCTTGTGCTCTGGCACCAGGCACAGTTTCTCCGCGTCCTGACCCGCGCCCTGAACTTTCAGGATCACGTCCACTTCCCCGTCCCTTTTTACCCGCCTTCTTCATCTTACACGATATATATGACTTTAATATATATGAGTTTGAAAACTTAACAGTATTTCTTACTATTCTGCAACTCTGCAGAGTACACAGAATAGGCTGTTAAACGGCGTTGAAACACACTGAATGGAATATGTGACTTTAATATTTGAGTTTGAAAACTTAACAGTATTTCTTATAATTCTGGAACTGTACAGAGTACACAGAATAGGCTGTTAAACGGCGGTGAAAGACACTGAATGGAATATGTGACTTTAATATTTGAGTTTGAAAACTTAACAGTATTTCTTATAATTCTGCAACTCTGCAGAGTACACAGAATAGGCTGTTAAACGGCGTTGAAACACACTGAATGGAATATGTGACTTTAATATTTGAGTTTGAAAACTTAACAGTATTTCTTATAATTCTGCAACTCTGCAGAGTACACAGAATAGGCTGTTAAACGGCGTTGAAACACACTGAATGGAATATGTGACTTTAATATTTGAGTTTGAAAACTTAACAGTATTTCTTATAATTCTGGAACTGTACAGAGTACACAGAATAGGCTGTTAAACGGCGGTGAAAGACACTGAATGGAATATGTGACTTTAATATTTGAGTTTGAAAACTTAACAGTATTTCTTATAATTCTGGAACTGTACAGAGTACACAGAATAGGCTGTTAAACGGCGGTGAAAGACACTGAATGGAATATGTGACTTTAATATTTGAGTTTGAAAACTTAACAGTATTTCTTATAATTCTGCAACTCTGCAGAGTACACAGAATAGGCTGTTAAACGGCGTTGAAACACACTGAATGGAATATGTGACTTTAATATTTGAGTTTGAAAACTTAACAGTATTTCTTATAATTCTGGAACTGTACAGAGTACACAGAATAGGCTGTTAAACGGCGGTGAAAGACACTGAATGGAATATGTGACTTTAATATTTGAGTTTGAAAAATTAACAGTATTTCTTATAATTCTGGAACTGTACAGAGTACACAGAATAGGCTGTTAAACGGCGTTGAAACACACTGAATGGAATATGTGACTTTAATATTTGAGTTTGAAAACTTAACAGTATTTCTTATAATTCTGGAACTGTACAGAGTACACAGAATAGGCTGTTAAACGGCGGTGAAAGACACTGAATGGAATATGTGACTTTAATATTTGAGTTTGAAAACTTAACAGTATTTCTTATAATTCTGGAACTGTACAGAGTACACAGAATAGGCTGTTAAACGGCGGTGAAAGACACTGAATGGAATATGTGACTTTAATATTTGAGTTTGAAAACTTAACAGTATTTCTTATAATTCTGGAACTGTACAGAGTACACAGAATAGGCTGTTAAACGGCGGTGAAAGACACTGAATGGAATATGTGACTTTAATATTTGAGTTTGAAAACTTAACAGTATTTCTTATAATTCTGCAACTCTGCAGAGTACACAGAATAGGCTGTTAAACGGCGTTGAAACACACTGAATGGAATATGTGACTTTAATATTTGAGTTTGAAAACTTAACAGTATTTCTTATAATTCTGCAACTCTGCAGAGTACACAGAATAGGCTGTTAAACGGCGGTGAAAGACACTGAATGGAATATGTGACTTTGATATTTTAGTTTGAAGACTTAACAGTATTTCTTCCTATTCTGCAACTCTGCACAGTACACAGAATGTGCTGCTACACTGCGGCGAAGCACACTGAATGGAATATGTGACTTTGATATTTTAGTTTGAAGACTTAACAGTATTTCTTCCTATTCTGCAACTCTGCACAGTACACAGAATGTGCTGCTAAACTGCGGCGAAGCACACTGAATGGAATATGTGACTTTGATATTTGAGTTTGAAGACTTAACAGTATTTCTTCCTATTCTGCAACTCTGCACAGTACACAGAATGTGCTGCTAAACTGCGGCGAAGCACACTGAATGGAATATGTGACTTTGATATTTTAGTTTGAAGACTTAACAGTATTTCTTCCTATTCTGCAACTCTGCACAGTACTCAGAATGTGCTGCTAAACTGCGGCGACGCACACTGAATGGAATACGTGACTTTGATATTTTAGTTTGAAGACTTAACAGAATGTGCTCTAATCTGCAACTTTGCACACTAAACAGAATGTGCTCTAATCTGCAACTTTGCACACTAAACAGAATGTGCTCTAATCTGCAACTTTGCACACTAAACAGAATGTGCTCTAATCTGCAACTGTGCACACTAAACAGAATGTGCTCTAATCTGCAACTTTGCACACTAAACAGAATATATATATTTTTTTTTTTTTTTTTTTGTTTTTTTCCCCCCACACCAAATAACCTGCTGCCCCCACACACAGTAGTCCTAAAAAGGACTTTTGGTTCTTTTTTTTTCACAATTTTTGTTTTTTTCCTCCCTACACTGCCTTTCCCTTCCTATCCTCAGCTCTCCCTGGCTCAGACTGAGCCGAACTCGATGGTCAGGTGCTATACAGCACCTGACCACGGGTTCTGGCCAGCCAATCAGTGTAATGCCAGCAGCCAACATGGCTGCTGGCATTACACCGATGTCAGAGCCTCCCTGCACGTTTATTGGCTGCGCAGCAGCCGCAAAACGTGCGGGGAGGAGACCCGAACATGGCGGGCGAGCACATGCGGTACTCGTACGAGTACCGCCATGTGCCGAGCAGAGCGATGCTCGAGCCGATCCGAGCATCGGCCGAGCATGCTCGCTCAACACTAGTGGAGAGTAATGAGAAACTGATTTACTGAAAGGGAATTTTGAACCAAGATACTGAAGAAAAGAAGTGTTTATTAATCTGGCAGTCAGAGAAGCAGTGAGTGGCGGCCGGGGGAAAACTGGCTAAGGTTTCAGAGATGACCTTCTCTACAGGAGCTCATGAGTCAGGTATCTGTAGGCACCAGCTAATCACAAGCTGTACTCCCTGCTGTATTAGTTAACTCCTTCATGGGAAAATAATTCCATCACAAGGTTTTTTTTACTGTGGAAGTTTCATTCATTATCATGGCATGTACCATATTTCACTGCTGTGCCTTGGCAGATAAAATATTAAACTTCTAATGAGTGGTTTATTTTTTTCTATTATTCTTTCATTGAGTCTGCATTTTTGTCATTTGAAGGTCACGTTCAAGGACAGATCAAGGGCAAAGAGGGGATTATGTACTGAAAGAAAGTGAACCTATCTGCATTGAAGCCATCTGTCATAATTTTCAATATTGTTCTGTGCTAGATAGGCATCCATTGCGTTTTTGAAAGCAGTTACGTTATCTGCAAGAACAACATCCTGAAGCATAGAATTCCATAGCTTTACCTCCCTTACTATAAACAATCCCCGCCTTTGTTTTAGTCGAAAGCATGTTTCCTCTATCGGCCTCTATCAGAATCGCTGATTTTGACATAGTAAGAAGAATCAGAACAATTCTGGAGAAAACCAACTACCCATATTTGCTAAATTTCCATGGATTTATATGGGATTTTAATCCCTTGAATGCTACAGAGGTTTCCAATGCACTGCAAAGGAATCTGTGTTGGAGACCTCTCTAACATTCAAAGAGTTAAAGGCACCTTATACAGATGGTTTGCCCTGGAATTGCTCCAATTATTCTTGGGAAGAGTAGGGAGATTGCAATACCTGTGAACTCTTGGGTTTGACCTGAAAGTCAAGAGGTTAACCCAAATCTCAGGGTGAAAGGCTGAATCCAGGGTGAGACAGTCCATTAATACATACTACAGGATCTGCACTAAAAGAAAATCAAATAGAGAAGTCCTGTTTGTCTTAATGTGTTTAACCCTATGGGGTGCACAACAAATGCGTACCCCTCTGACACTTATAGGGTTAAGAAGTTGTTATCTAAGTTGTAGCATGTCGAAGTGGAACTAACACCCTAAAATGACTTGGGTATTTTTTTGAAAGGGCTTTTAAAATCACCTATATTTATCTTAGCCATTTTTTATTTAAAATTATAGTTTACGAGATATAGAGTTATTAATTGGTCAATGTATGTAAAATAGCCAATGCTTCGCAGTAGGAAATGGCACTTGGGAAGGAGAGTGGAATGTTAGCATCTGACATAACAGGCTGTGCCAAACTTACAGCATAATATAAAATGGTAGCTCCATTTAAAGGTTCCTTGATGTCTAATTAGAGGACGGTTGGGCTACATAACCTTGAATCTACTTTCTGGTGATCTTTCGGGGTTAATATTTAAAAGATCTCACATTTCGTATGATTATTTTGAATACTCTTTGGGGATCCAGATGTGAACCCCTTGCTCTAAGTACTTAGGGAAACCAGCTGCACCCTCCTGATGAGGCCCAACAAGGCCAAAACGTACGTCGGGGGTTGGTGTTCCTGTGTAGAAGGGGCTTGTCCGTCATTTTGGAACTGGACCGCCCTTTTGGGTGGGATTAGTCTAATATGTATGTGGAAATTTCTCCTCTGTAATGGCACTAGAGAGCTAAAACGTGATGCTTCTGAGCAGTGACTAGCCGTAGAACAGGCCATTGTGCTCTTGTTTGTACTCAGAAGCCTCTCACATTTTGTATGATTATTTTGAATACTCTTAGGGGGTCTCCCTAAAAGTGAAAGGTAATCCAGACATGGACCCCTTGCTCTCAGTGCCTAGAGAACCGAACCCAGCTGCACCCCTCTGACGAGGCCCAAAAAGGCAGAAACATAAGTCGGGGGTTAGCTGGTGTTCCTGTGCAGGAGGTACTTGCCTGTCATTTTGGAACTGGACCGCCCTTTTGGTTGGGATTAGTCTAATATGTATGTAGAAATGTCTCCTCTGTAATGGCACTAGAGATCTAAAACGTGATGCTTCTGAGCAGTGACTAGCCGTAGAACAGGACATTGTGCTGTTGTTCGTCATGAGAAGCCTCTCACATTTTGTATGATGATTTTGAATACTCTTAGGGGGTCTCCCTAAGAGTGAAGGGTAATCCAGACGTGGACTCTTTGCTTTCAGTGCCTAGGGAACCCAACTGCACCCTCCTGACGAGGCCCAACAAGGCTGAAACGTATATCGGGGGTTAGCTGGTGTTCCCCAGCAGAGGGGACTTGCCCATCATTTTGGAACTGGACCGCCCTTTTGGGTGAGATTAGTCTAATATGTATGTGGACATTTCTCCTCTGTAATGGCACTAGCGAGCTAAAACGTGATGCTTCTGAGTGGTGACTAGCCGTAGAACAGGCCATTGCGTTGTTGGTAGTCCTCAGAAGGTTATCACATTTTGTATGATCAAAGATCTCAAGGTCAGCTAATTTTGGAACTTCCCTTTAAAAAGCATGAACTTATGAGAAATGAATGTTGCAGGGCTGCAGTGATTACCTTGTAAACAACTGCATGTTTTTACCTTGTAAACAACTGCATATTTTGCTCATCAGTTTTAAATGGATAATCTGGCGACTATAGATTGGTGGAAGGCAACTGATGACCTGGGGGCTCTAAGCAGTCCTCACAAGCGCTCCATACAGCCCCATCCTTTCCTCTGTTGCAGAGGAGTGAAAATGTCACCCACTTTAATTTTTAATCTTTTTCTCTCTGAAATCTAATCTACCTCACAATATGCCATATTCTATACACCTTAATCCCCTGTCCACTACTCTCAAAGATAATTTGAACCTGTTATTAATAGTAAGTCTAACCCACTGGTGGACTAATCTTTCTCTCCAAGAGCCACATTTACAGTTAGAATTATGCATCCTATGGATTCTGCACCACAGTGAAATAAGCGTTCCTATTACTTTAAAGGAGCAGTAAACTTTATTTTGTAAAAATATATATGTTTCAGTGCTTTTCCTGCTGATTAAAACAAGGGCACTCCCACCTCTGTCAGTTGTTTTATTCAAATGTGATAGCCATTCAAAGCATCAGGAAGTGAATAACAGTGAGATTACTTCCTGATAGTTGTAACTGACAGCATGACTAAGCTTCTATCACATTCTGTGGAGAACTGCTTGTCTGTGACTCAGCTCTCCCACATCATGCAACAGAAAAACCAATTGGAATCTGACCACTAGAAGGCACTGTTAATGTAAAAAAAATACAAAAACAAGGGTACTGTCAGGTGCTCCCTGTTCCCACAGTTTTCTGAGAATCTGATCCTGACATCACGTTAATTGGCTGCTGCAAGTTTACATGCTCACTCTATCTTTCAGTCGGAGCTTGAACCTTCCAGTCAGTAGTTCCGGCCTTCTGTGATTGTTTGCTTTCTCTGGTTCCTGATCCAGTTTCTCCTTTGACCTTCCTGTTTGCCTTTTGACTTGGTACTTCACTCCGTGGATTCTCTGTCATGACCCGTCTATGCCAAACTACCCTGCTCCTGCTACAACACTGCTACGTCCAACTACTCTGCTCCTGGTACAACACTGCTACGTCCAACTACCCTGCTCCTGGTACAACACTGCTACATCCAACTACCCTGCTCCTGGTACGACCCTACTATTTCCAAATGCCCTGCTCCTGGTACAACCCTGCTACATCCAACTACCCTGCTTCTGGTACATCCCTTCTATGTCCGACTGCCCTGCTCCTGGTAAGACCTTGCTATGTCCGACTACCCTACTTCCAATTCGACTCTGCTTCATCCGACTACTCTGCTTCTGGGTTGACCCTAATACATTTCACTAGTGTAAGATCAGACTTCCATTCCAGCATTATTTGATTCTGTTTTGACTCTTCTACCTGTACTCCCTCTACTGGAAGACCATGGGTTTTCGACACATAGTCTGTTGAGTCCGATCATTCTTGCTCAGCATAGGATCTGACCCTCAGAACCCCCCCAGCAAAACCCGGCTGAAGGAAATATCTATCCTTTTATCTGGCTTCGCGGCCAGCAACTCTAACCACAGCCTAGGCTGCAACAGCTTCTCTGATCCCCAGCTACACTCACTTCTCATGTCTCTCCAGCTACACCCTGGGAGGCTCTGTACTGCAGTAATTTTAGTCATGACAGGTTTAAACTGTAATAACTCTGAAAATGTGCATCTCTCAGCAGTGGGAGCACTCTTGTTTTAGTCAACAGGAAACACTCTGCAAGATATATTTTTCATAACAAAAGTTCACTTCTCATATAAATCGGGGTTTTAAACCCCTTGAATACTATACTATACAATGTTTTGGAGATATTTCTAATATTCAAATGATTACAAGCACCACCTAAAAACTACTTCGGTGATTATAAAAAGCCCTTTCAAAATTCCATATTTGTTGTTTTAGCCATTTTTTATTTAGAAAATTAATTTTTCTACTTATTTAGATATATAGATAATGCTAATTCAAGCATGCACTTCCTGTCTTAGCCCTACAGTACCGCCCCCACTCACTCACACTTAAGCCTTTCAGTGCTAGTAGAGATAAGCAATGCATTGCTGAGCATGAGCAGTGTCAGTGAGTGGGAGAGGTAAATTAGAGCTAAGAGAGTAAATGCTTACATGGCGTGACTTAAAGGGATAGCAATACTTCATTTTAACTTTATTTTATTTTGTAGGCATTAAAAAACATGAAGAATGATATAAGTCTTATCTCTCAAACCTTTATGGTTTATGAGATATTCACAAGCAGAGTTTCCCCCTCCCACCCCTTTTACCTAGTGTAAGCCAACTCTTCTCAGATGTGGAATGCAGTCCATAGACCAGACAGATAACAGCAAGGGAACAATCTTATTCCTATGAAAACAATGAAATCCCTGACCCCCTTGACAAGTTTTTCAGGTTTTTCCCTCATCATAATTGAAGACTGTCCCTCTCTGTAGTCTACTTGGGCACCTTCCTTCTGATCTGGCTGAGCAGTGTTACATCAGTAAAAGGGGCGGGAGGGGGATACTTTGTCATTGAATTACTCTTGAACTACAACTCTGACAGAATTGAAATAACACTCTCCAAAGTCCAAATACTATGATGATTAATTAGAGTTGCTTTTATTGTGAAACATTACTATCCCTTTACAGTAACACTAAGGGCTGTATTCTCAAAGGGATAACGTTAAAAAAAGTCGTATGAACAACAAAAATAAGTAATTGTATGCATGAACGACATATTTTCTATAGAATGCATGACAAAAAACTAGTTATGTGCGTCGTGTACGAAATAAAACAAGAATTGTTGTTGAAAGGGGCGGGGCAAGGGCATTGCTTAAATATCCGCCATTGCTGTATAGTGGTAATGAAAATATGTCGGTTTCAACATCAAGAATTTTACTTCAGTTAAAAAGTGTAGTAAAATATAGAGATATGAATCTGGAAAAAGTTTGATAGGGAAATAAATATGTATCTATTGATATAATAGAAATAGCCAGGTATATTTATAATAATCATTAAAATAGTTATTATATGTTCTAACACTCTTTAAAGCGGAACTATCAATTATTTTAAACTTTATGGCAAATAATTACCCATTAGGCGACTAGCTGCTCAGTAGTGCTAATTACCTGGTTAATGAGAATGATACCCTGCTCTGGGGCTGACAGGCAGTAGAGAGCGCAGACATCTTTCTATAGTGATGTCTGCACACCTGCGCTTTTAGTCCCTTTTGGAACAGCTCCCAGCAACCCCTCCTAGAGCCGACTGGGACTGACATTGCAGGCATGCAGACGTAACATGGTAAATTAGTTTGAATAAAGACACAAGTCCATCAAGTTCAACCTTCTCCTCATACCCCAGTAATTTTATAGCTTTCCTGCTACCAAATAAGTTAGTCTTTATCAGACCTTCCTGATCTGCCTACTAAAAAACAGTATAACTCTGTATGTTCTCTTTGGAAAGAAATGTATCTAATCTTCTCTTGAATGTATCCATTGTATCTGCCATAACCACCTCCTTGGGCAAAGAATTCCACAATTTAACAGACCTTACTGTAAAAAACCCTTCCTCTGCTGAAGTCCAAACCTCCTTTCCTCTAATCTCAAGGGGTGTTCCCTGGTCACCTGATCAGGCCTTGGAATAAATAGCTCACCGCAGAGATCCTTTTATTGACCTCTCATATACTTGTACAATATGATAAGGTCTCCTCTTAGTCGTCTTTTCTCTAGAGTAAATAAACCACATCACTATGGAAAGATGTCTGCGCTCTCTACTGCCTGTCAGCCCCAGAGTGGGGTATCATGCTCATTAACCAGGTAATTATTCTGGCAACTAGCACTACTGAGCAGCTAGTAACCAGATGGGTAATTATTTGCCATAAAGTTTAAAATAGGTGGTAGATCCGATTTGAAAATGCTAAATTATAATATTTGATTCAAAAATCTTATTAATTATATGAATAATTGCTTAATTGCTATCTACAAAATAAACACTTTTAAAGCGGAACTACCACGCTGGGTAATGTCGACCTGCAATAATTAGGCAGGTGGCGACTAGCTTAATAATAGTTATATTACCTCTCAAAAGTAGCCGATTGAAAAGTAATCCTTAATCTTCCGAGACTGATGGCCTGGATAGTGCAGTCTATGCGCCTGTGCCGTCAGTCCCTTCCGGTGCCTTTCGGGCCAGTGCAATGCTTTTTAATGGAGACCGGGACTGACAGCGCAGACGCACAGACAAGATATCTGTGCTGATGTCTGGCTTCTGATGTCGGAAGGTTTAAGGATTTCTTTTGAGAGGTAATATAACTATTATTAAGCTACTCACACTCGCCACCTGCCTAATTATTGGAGGGTGACTTTACCTAGAGTGGTAGTTCCGCTTTAATATACCAATAGTCTTGCCACTACTCACAATAGCATTTCCGCTACATCTCTGTTGTTTTTTTATGACATTTCCAGTCAGAAATTGTACTTCAATGAAAAGAACGACATATTTTCTATAACAAACGACATTCTTTGAAAATATATATGAAGACTTCGATAACGTACAATAAAATGTCATTAAAAATGACAGAAGCTATTTTGCTACATATTTGAACATACGGCTCTAGAACCTAAAAAATTATCTGGGTTTATACAAATTAACCCTCTGAATGCGAGGGAGGTATCCAATGCATTGCAACGCAATGCGTTGGATACCTCTCTGGCACTCAAAGGGTAAAGTATCTTGTATGCCATGCTAGCCCCTGTAAAAAGACTTTGTTTGTCTTCTGAGGCCTATAATTTAGTCTTATATACGAATCTCTGAGGCCTCTTATTTCTGAATTTACCAGGGCTCCTATTACTATGGCAATCTTGATGGGTGTCTCAGAAGTGATATTGCTTCATTGTCTGTTAATGGGCCTGAGGTAAGATATCAGCCTTTTCTGAATAGAAGATAGCGTTGCCATCCAGCCGGTATTTTACTGGCAGGCCGGTAAAAAATTGGCTTCTGTTCAATGTTAAGTCTATGGAGGGAATGCCATGGCCAGTTTTTTTTTTTAAAAAAGGTGGCAACCCTAATAGAAGATCAAAATCATGAGAGCTTTTTCAAGGTGAAAGTGCCCTTTTAACCCATTTAAGGAATAGAAGAGGTGTGCAAAGCAATGCTTTACATAATCCTATGTTAAAGGGTTAAATCACTAGGAATTTGTGGTTTTTTATTATTTGTTTCCCATGGTGTATTTGGTTTGTACTAGTATTGCACCACTATTTATCAGTGCATTAGCTTAAATGTGAGCACACCCACCCCCCCACCACCTTCCTCTCCTGAGGTGGCCTTGCTGTTCCTCTGAAGTCATACTCAGTGTGACTCTTTGGCATAGAATGTTCTCTGCTTTAAATAAACCCTTTTGTTCAATCCCCAGAATTTCAACACTCCTCCCTCCATCACAAATTCCATTACACATTTTCACCCCATGTGGTGTTGGATGGAACAGTCTGTAGAAAAAGGAGGGGTATACCTGTTTAGTTGCTTAATCAGCCAAAATCGGCTAAACTAAAGTTTAACCCATTTACTGCCTGCTTCTGGAATCAGAGAGACACCTAGTCTTGTATATGAATGTGTGTGGCTGTATACATATATACACACTAGCAAATGGCGCACTGTGTAGCCTGTACAGTTGATATACAACTGATAAAAGGGCACAGACCAAAATATAGCTCCCTAATTCAAACCTATCAAAAGTATATAGGGGTGCTCTCAGGGGACTCAAAAACAAATGTTATAAACTATAACTTTGACAGAGGAACTCTAAAGGAGCGACCCCTCCAAGGAAAGCGAGTCCCATAATTAAGGCACACATAACATGAGCACAAAATATAACAATATAAATCTTTATTAGTGCAAAACCATCAAATATTAGAGGACAACTTTATAAAAAATAGTTTAAAACAAGCACACAGAGGAAGTAACACTGATATTGCTCCTGCAGAGATAAAGTGCATAATAATCAAAGCCACACATAATCTTAAAGGGAAAAATGCCCTTACAATATAGCATGTAGTAGACAAAGATCTTAGAACATAATAAATACAACCCTGCAGGTAACAATAAAGAGATCTAAGGTCCCTCCCAGTAAAGTGAAGAGTAATGAACCCACGATTATATAATCATGGAGGCACTCTAAATGAAATAAATCAAAAGATTCCTAATCCAAATACATGGATAAAGATATAAATACAAGAAGGTATACTCATCACAAAGGGAGAACACAGAGAGCAACCAGAAAACCTCCTCCGGATAGGTCCCAACGCGTTTCGCCTCACACAGGCTTCGTCAGGGGATAATTGCTGTTGTTAGATCCGAAGTATTTGGCATTTAAATGATCCAATGAAATATCAGAATTACATAATGTGATGCAAAGGCGGAAGCGACTAACGCAATACAGTTCGAATTAGATCCTCTAAATAATTACAAACTCTTTAACTTTAATCAAACCTATTATAAAGAGCATTAGTACCACAACCATAAAATAAAAATCAGTAAAGCTCCATGGAAATTCTCTGTTTCAGAATAGATGATCACATGATCACTTACTGTCACATGATCACCATGCTTTAATACGCTAATCTACTAATACTCTTTATAATAGATTTGATTAAAGTTAAAGTTTGTAATTATTTAGAGGATCTAATTCGAACTGTATTGCGTTAGTCTCTTCTGCCTTTGCATCACATGATGTAATTCTGATATTTCATTGGATCATTTAAATGCCAAATACTTCAGATCTAACAACAGCGGTTATCCCCTGACGAAGCCTGTGTGAGGCGAAACGCGTTGGGATCTGTCCGAAGGAGGTTTTCTGGTTGCTCTCTGTGTTCTCCTTTTGTGATGAGTATACCTTTTTGTATTTATATCTTTATCCATGTATTTGGATTAGGAATCTTTTGATTTATTTCATTTAGAGTGCCTCCATGATTATATAATCGTGGGTTCATTACTCTTCACTTTACTGGGAGGGACCTTAGATCTCTTTATTCTTACCTGCAGAGTTTTATTTATTATGTTATAACATCTTTGTCTACTACATGCTCTATTGTAAGGGCATTTTCCCTTTAAGATTATGTGTAGCTTTGATTATTATGCACTTTATCTCTGCAGGAGCAATACCAGTGTTACTTCCTCAGTGTGCTTGTTTTAATCTATTTTTTATAAAGTTGTCCTCTAATATTTGATGGTTTTGTACTAATAAAGATTAATATTGTTATATTTTGTGTTCCTGTTATGTGTGCCTTAATTATGGGACTCGCTTTCCTTGGACGGGTTGCTCCTTTAGAGTTCCTCTGTCCGAGTTATAGTTTATAATATCCATACCTGGGAACTCTCTGGTTTTGCCCCGGAGACTCCGGATTTCAAACTGAATTACCGGGTCTCCGGGGCAATGAGTGAATCACCGGGTGGGCAGAGTTTAAGTAGAAACTCTGCCTACTTGTGCTCCATCCCGCCCGGTTCCTCCCACTGCCCGCCCTCTTACCTCCATTTTGCAGGGTTTTTTTGTTCCGCCCCCCCTGCAACTAAGCCCCACCCCTTTTATGATGCAAATCACATCATTTTCCTCCCCGGTCGGCACTGACAGGGTTGCCCTTCGGGTAGCCCTGCTTCAAAAGTTCCCAGGTATGATAATAGCCTATACAGTTGGGCATGCCTCTCAGTTCAGGGACCCACTGGACAGCTGCAGCAGTGTGTCTGCAGCAACTCACAGGAGAGAAAAACACCATCCGTGATTTTCTGCCTGATGCCAATCTCTGTTTCCCTGCTGCCCCAGGGTTGGGCTGACAGCAAACCAGAGACAGATAGAATTTTGTGTGTGTGTGTGTATATATATATATATATATATATATATATATATATATATATATATATATATATATATATACAGGGCTCAAAATTTCCACTCGACACTAGCCAATGGCGAGTGAAAATTTAGCCCTGGCGAGTAGAAAGTCAGTCCTGGTTGGTATGTTATGTACTGCAGTGGCGAGTAACTTTTCAGGTCTGGCTAGTAGCAAAGGACTTAACATTATAAGCCCTCTAAGTAGTAAAATCACTGTATACCTGGGTGCATATTAACTTGAAGATATAAATGCATTCTTGAAAAACCAGCAGTTACAGGACTTTGTTACATGTGCTAATTAAACAAATAATCATTTATTTAGGTCAAAGATCTTGCTAAATATACATGATGTAGCATAACAACATGATCTAAATAAACCCTTATTTGTTTTTCAAGAATGTATCTGTCTATATACATACTCCCAAGTGTGCCTCTTTAGGAGGGACTGTCCCTCTTTGAGACCCAAATCCCTCTGTCCATCTTTCCCTACCTGGTGTCCCTCTTTTTAGGAGATCAGACTGTGTGGTATTTGTATACGTGTAACACATTGCTCCACAGCAATACAACTCACATAATGTTAGTTTAAACTTCACTGTATGTGTTTATACAGTAGTCTGTGTAATTGAAATACTATGGTTTTGATATATATATATCTAGGATGCAGGATGACGGTGGCTAAATACCTAATAAAATCAATAGGTGCACGTCCCACAAAAAACATGAAATAGAGGTAATGAGATATACTCAGCCTGGGTTGCTCCTGGCTTTGTAAGAGACAGCACACTGAAGCAGCAACAGTATAAAAAATGGTAAATTTATAGCATCCATGCCGAATGTTTTTGGTCCACTGGGGACCATCCTCAGGGCAAATGACAACAAAGAGAAACAATACAGGTATTTATACTTTCACAAAAGGTCACTTAACAGAATCAATAACACCCCACTGACCTTCTTCTCGCGTGGCCCAGGTGCCAAAATGCGTCTTCCCCTGCAGCACAAGGTGATGACGTCAGCAGGGGTCTCCTTGGTTGCTAGACAACAAGATGGCAACGAAAAGGCCATAGAAAATAAAACAAGCCTTCACCATAAGCTGTCATCACTCTATCGGCTGGAGGCA
Organism: Rhinophrynus dorsalis; assembly: GCA_037306005.1. Taxonomy (NCBI): domain Eukaryota; kingdom Metazoa; phylum Chordata; class Amphibia; order Anura; family Rhinophrynidae; genus Rhinophrynus; species Rhinophrynus dorsalis. The sequence goes on along the minus strand of CM074727.1, from coordinate 112,548,101 downwards.
GAATACTGAAGCAGGCCAATAAAGAATAATCTCCTGCTCACCATAGGTCCACCGCATGCACACAAAAATGGTACACTGTTGCTGAAAATGGACAATACATGATGGGACTCATGTAGGAAAGTAGCTACAAATACTCCAGTGGAGCGGCAATATAGTGCACAAAAGACAGCACTTGCCAATTAGAGTGATTTTGTTAAGTGTTTGACCTTTTGTTAAAGTATAAATATCTGTATTTTTTTCTGTTTGTTGCCCTTTGCAATGAGGAAGGTCCCAGTAGACTGAAAATGTTCGGAATGGATGCAATAAATTTACCATTTTTTTAAAACTGTTGCTGCTTCACTGTGCTGTCTCTTACAAAGCCAGGAGCAACCAAGGATATATATATATATATATATATATATATATATAAAAATATAAATATTAGACAGATAATAACCCCCACTTAGTGTGTGACAGAAAAGCTTAATGGCCCCTATGAATTTTGCCCTTGTGCAACTCCTGGATGTCATGCGCATGGAGGCGGACATCACAGCTTATGAAAGGTTTTCAAACTGAATCAGGAAGGGTACATGAGCCTACTTAAAGAGATAGTAATGTTTCACAAAAACAGCAGCTCCAATTAATCTTCATAGTATCTGAGCCATAGATAGTGTTATTTCAATACTGTCAGAGTTGTAGTTCAAGAGTAATTGAATGCTAAAGTTTCCCCTACTGCACCTTTTTTTTTTTTTTTAAAGGCTTTATTGAAAACTGAAAAACATACAAAATACAAATTTCGGTGAAAAGTTTACATATGAATCACACTGGGAATGAGACACACAAAGACAAATATTATATCACAACAGATACACTGAACACTCAGAACAAAGAAATAACACATTTGATGGGCCTTAACAGACCAAACAGGTGTAATAGAATCAAATTCTCCAGAAGGATAGAGAAGAGAGAAGGGGAAGAGGGAAGGAGATAGAGGAGAAAAAAAAAAAAAAAAAGGAGGGGAAAGGATCTCTTGGGACCTGGGGAGTTCCCACTACTGAACCCCCAACACTGCCACTCCAAAGTAGACAGACCACCTTGCCCAACTGAGGGAAAACGATTCTAGCCTACCCATACAGGTGGCATAATAACATTCAATATCAAAAGTAGCCTTCAATTTACCCTTCCACTCCGCCACTGTGGGAGGGTGTACGGATCTCCAATGCAAAGGAATGCAGGCCTTTGCAACTGTGATAGCTAGTAACCACTGGTATTTGGGCAGCCGAACTGACCTAGTGGAGGTAGGTAATATATTTAACAGAACTAACTCCGGAGAAGGAGGAGGGCAGTACAGAAAGAGCTGTCTTAGTTCTGCAATAATCTCCGTCCAGTACGTGCAAATGTCTGGGCAGAACCACCATATATGACTCATCGTGCCCTGATGCAGTCGACATCTCCAGCACTCCCCTGAGACTGATGGATAAAAGCGTGCCAATTTTTGAGGGGTCATGTACCATCTGGTCAAAATTTTGTAGTTGGTTTCCCTGAGGAACGTACTTGTCAACATGGAGGACGTAAGGGAGATTGAGGACTTCCAATCATCACTGGAGATCGCATAACCCAAGTCCCTCCTGCACCTTTTACCTATTTACCTAGTGTATGCCACCTCCCCTCAGATGTGTAATCTGGTCACTTGACCAGACAGCTCACAGCAAGGGACAATCTTCTTACTGTGAGAACAATGAAAATCCTGCCCCCACTGACAGGTTTTTCAGGTTTTTCCCTTATGTTAATTGAAGATTGTTCCTCTCTGTGATCCACTTGGACACCACCTTGTTGAACAGTGTTACATCAGTAAAAGGGGGGGAGGGGGATACTTTATCATTCAATTACTTTTGAACTACAACTCAGTATTGAAATAACACTCTCCTTGACCCAAATACTATGAAGATTAATTGGAGCTGCTTTTAGTGTGAAACATTACTATCCCTTTAACCCTTTTAGAACCACAGGGCTGCATAGGGTTACCACAGGTCCTGGAATGCCAGGGACTGATTGAGGTGTGTGTCCCATATCCAGAATCACCCCCTGGGACAATAAAGAGTCCAGGAAAGAGCAAAGCCACCCACACAGCATAGACAGTCTCTGTGACTGTCATTCTGTATCCTTTTAAAAGGTCACACTCAAAAGAGCGTGCGACCACAAGACAGTAACTATGTATCCATGCTAAAAATGGCGACATGAGAAGCTTGCACTGCATGACAGTGCAAGATTCTCATGTCACCTACTGAAAGGTTGCATACCTATAACTACAACACCCATCATGCTTACTCATGTGGAAAGGCTGTTATGAGCAGGTGCATCGGATGGGTCGTCCTGCCACCTAGGCTGCAACTCTCCGGCAGTCAAATTTGCTTAACATGACGTTTACAGTTCAGTTGTAATATTACAAAGACATGATAACTGTAGTACAACTCCCATCATCATTACCCATCTGAGTGCTGCCCCGGCTCTCTCTCCCCTTCTCTGGATGTTCTGCTCTGCCTGTCATTCTGAACGCAGAGAAGGAGAGAGAGAGCTGGGGCAGTGCTCAGATGGGTAATGATGTTGGGAGTTGTACTACAGTTACCATGTTTTAGGCGGCAGGACGACCCATATGATGCACCCGCTCACAACTCTTTAGACGGACTCCACTTGTACCGTATCAGTGATATAAAGGTGTGAGACCTGCTCTAACACAATATTCCAGATATCTGTTATTTACAGTCACCGTTCTATCTATAAACCTATTTGGTGGCCACCACATGGGTAAGCATGATATGAGTTGTAGTTACGGGTATGCAACCTTTCAATAGGCGACATGAGAATCTCAGGCTTTCATGCAGTGCAAGATTCTCATGTTGCCATTTCTAGCATGGTGACATGTTTACTGTATCTTGTGCTTGTAAAAGTGAATCCTGTCATTCAGCCCTATTTTATTAGCATGGTGAGCCCACAGTCACAGCCTACCTATAGCAACACGCACCACCACAGCCAATGAAAGAGGAGAGTATTTGAACAATGGTCCTCTCCTCATTGGCTGGCTGGTGCATGTGGGACAGCGGGGACGGTGGCGGTGATGCAATCAATAGCAGCAGGATAGTCTCACATTGAGCATTATAATTGTAAACATCTAGGGTGACCACATGTCCCAGAATGGAAGATTGGAAGTGTGGTCCCCCTAGGGCTGCACAATGTATTCCAAACCACTTTTTGCTTTTTGCTGTGGTCCTTAAAGGGTTAAGTTTACCCTGTGCAGTGGGCAGAGTTTGTGTCTTATGATGCTGCTAGCAATTGTCATATCCATCTCCGTGGGTATGCCATCCAGGACTGAGTGAATATATCATATCTTGAACAAAGGCACAAAGGCTCATAGGGGCCAGCTGGATTTTTTGGCCATATGCAGTGGGAGATTATTATTATCCGTTGTCACTTCTCTAACAGCAGATAGTGGATTTACCATTGGCAAGACTCATAAGGAAGCACCAAGATGTGCTTGACTGTGAGGCAAGATTCAGCTGCACTGGCCACCCACCATTCTGTGTTGTGGGTACAGTCAGAGCAATTCCAATCCCCCTGCACCAGGCACTTGGGGGAAATACAATAAGGTGTAATAAAGAAGGGAGAGCTGAGCAAGAAACTCACCAATTCCTACATGATTTAGTGCAGTCTATGCACTAACATCTGTGAGGCTGCAGAAATGTTAGTGCATAGGCTCCACACTAGTGAATATATCTACTTTTTATCACCTCTTTATCACATCTTAGTGCAGGGAAGGGCAACTTGAGGTCCCTCAGATTTTGCATGACTAAACTCCAATCATCCTCTTCTAGAAGCTGGATGGTAAGGGGGTGGTCATGGGAGTTGTAGTCCAGCAGCAGCTGGAGGACCTCATGTTTCATATACATTGATCTAACTAAGCTGGTCATTTAATTCAGGACTGTCCAAGTTCAGTCCTCAAGGGCCACCAACAGGCCAGGATGTAAGGATTTCCTTGATTAAGCACAGGTGAGTTAATCAGTGGATCATTCATTGTGACTGACTCACCTGTACCTAATCAGGGAAATCCTTACATCCTGGCCTGTTGGTGGCCCTTGAGGGCTGATCTTGGACAGCCCTGATTTAATATACCAGTTTACATATCCCTATCATTTAAGGGGTTAAAAGCCCAGTTGAAATCAGTTGGAATCTGTAAAGTGTTTATTTGTCCCCTGTGGTGAAGTTGGTATGCTCAAAAATTGCTCTAACACGGGGTTGTTTAAGTTCAGTCCTCAAGGGCCAACAACAGGCCAGGATTTAAGGATTTCCCTGATTAAGGGATGGGATGGGGATGGGGGTGTGGTCATGTACAGATCTAAGGGGAATGCACAGATGCCAGGGGAGGATTCACTAAGCATTGATGAAGTTGAGTTGACTTCTCCAGTGATATCACTTTTCCAGTTCCTATGTTATTCTATTGGAGCCTATGCACTAAGATTTCTTCAACTTTGGAGATCTTAGTGAATAGGCTCCACAGAATAACATAGGAACTGGAGAAGTGATATCACTGGAGAAGTCATCACCACTTTATCACCTCTTTATCACCGCTTAGTGAATAAGCTCCCTTAAATGTAACGCTGTCCTTGGTGAAAAGGTTAGAACAGTAGTAGGTAACCTTTGGCTCTCAAGCTGATGGAAGACTACAACTCCCATCAACCCCAAGGCCAAAGGCTGCTTGGGGATGATGGGAGTTGTAGTCACCAACAGTTGGAGAGACAAATGTTGCATTTATCTGGGTTACAAGGAAAGTCAATGATGCTGGAAAATAACAGAGGGCGATTTCAGTGATACTGACCTGATGTGACGTGGGATCCTCATCTGTGGGAAGAAATACATGTATTTAGTTAATAAGCAAATCGAATGGTAGAAATATTGAGAGATAAGGAAAAACAACAGATAAACAGAATATGTAACATGGCCTGGATTTCTGGATTTCTAGGGGGAACTGCCCCTTTAAACAGGAAATAAAGTGAGCAAAATAATGTTCACTGACTTCCTGTTTCATTCTGTTTATTAATATGAATATGCATATGTACGCAGTGAAGGCCATTTTTCTTGTTATTTTCTCACTCAAATCATGTGTGATCCCATTATAACCTGGAATGAATAGGCCAAACACAAAATAAAAAATTGGAACAATTCTGGGGAAAGCCAGCTGAAAATAAATATAAATTCCTGATGGATTTACATGTGGATTTTAACCCCCGGGTCCAAAAAAAATTCAAATTTTGACTTTTAAACTCGAAATTCTGACTTTAAAAGTCAGAATTCTGACTTTAAAAGTCAGACTTTGAAAGTCAGAATTTTGTGTTTTAAAGTCCAAATTTTGAGACTTTTAACCCCTTAACGACTGGGGGATCGGTGCCGCGACTGAACGTCCGCAGAGCATTTTTTTTTTCGTTTTCTGGTTTCAGACTCCCTGAACGGCTTGCAGCCGCAGGGGGAGCCCAGAACTCCATGACAGTCATAGTACATCATGGGTCGTTAAGTCAGATCGACCCTTGACGTACTATGACCGTCAAGGGTTGTTAAGGGGTTAAAGTCAAACTTTTGAGTTTAAAAGTCAAAATTTGAATTTTTTGTTGTTGTTGTTGGCCACAGGGCTCTTCCGTAAACCCCTGGATGTTCGAGAAGTCTCTAACCCATTGCCATGGGGTTAAAAGCCCCCATTTAAATCATAGTAAAATAGTAGTAACATAGTAAATCAGGTTGAATAAAGACACAAGTCCATCAAGTTCAACCTTTGCCTCATACTCTAGTGACATGAGAACTGTATAGCCTTCCTGCTACCAAATAAGTTAGTCTTATCAGACCTTCCTGATCAGCCTACTAATACACAGTTTAACCCTATATGTTCCCTCTTGAAAGAAATGTATCTAATCTTCTCTTAAATGTATCCATTGTATCCCATAACCACCTACTTGTGTAAGGAATTCCATAATTTAACAGACCTTAATGTAAAAAAAACCCCTTCCTCTGCTGAAGTCTAAACCTTCTTTCCTCTAATCTCAAGGGGTGTCCCCTGGTCACCTGATCAGGCCTTGGAATGAATAGCTCAGCACAGAGATCCTTGTATTGACCTCACAATGGTGTGATTTGTCCCCCCGTTGTACAGTTGGTTTGTTCCAGAAGTGCTCCACTTATACTTTATACACAAGCCCTTCTTATATTTCTGCATCCACTCTGCGGCTAATGTATAAAGTAAAACAGTGGCTATTCTGGAGCATACCATCTGCAGCATAGGGGAGAAATAAACATTTTCATTCATTTATACGGGGTTTTTTGAACCTCTTAAATGCTAGCAAGGTCTCTAAAGCATTGCTTGATAATACGATGGAGTCCTATCTAGCATCAAAGGGCTTAAAAGCCCCATGAAAATCAATGGGAATTTAAGGAAATTTATTTTTCCCCTGTGAAGTAGTTAGTTTGTCCCACAATTGCTTCAGTTCTTCTTAGTTCATTGGCCTCGTTATCTCCCATTCGTCGTACTAAGCACAGACGTGTACAGAATTTCTAGGACACTAGTAGAGTTAAAATGATACCTTTATTGGCTAGCCGCGTGGCTCTAGATAGAATGCAAGAGACACTCAGCCAAAAAAGGTATCATTTTTACTCTACCTGTGTCCTGCTTTTTTTATAGCTATCACTGTACCACAGGGTAGCCATATAGAATTTCTAGCCTCACCTTAATAAATAATAGAATTCCGTGCAGCTATTTCAGAATATAGAGCAACATTCAGCAGAATCAAACAGAAAAACTCTCAGAAAGCCTTATGGACACACACACACACATATATATACACAAGACACACACGCATACAGAAGACACATACACACACACACACACACACAAATATATATATATATTCAGGACTTTGCTACTAGGCAGACCTGAAAAGTTACTCGCCACTGCAAGCCATAGCATACCCACCAGGGCTGAATTTCTACTCGCCAGGGCTAAATTTTCACTCGCCATTGGCTAGTGGCAAGTGGAAATTTTGAGCCCTGTAATATATATATATATATATATATATATATATATATATATATATATATATATATATATATATATATATATATATACACACATATATATACACACACACACAAAGGGGGAGGGTTGCCCTGGGGGACAGTCATATGTCTGGGCTAGTGGGCCACTAACTTACTAAATCTCATGCTTACTGCTGTAAATGGAGTTACACTAGTTATACCACAGAGCTACAATCCAAGTGGAGCTAAACTAGCAGCATAACCCATTTCACTTGTAAACTCTGTAGTATCACTAGTGTAGCCCCCTTTCAGTTGTAAACTATGTGGTATCATTTGACTTACTTTACATTAATGCCAATTTTAAAAATTAAAAAAGGGAAGAGGGCTGAGACAGTGGGCTTGAACGATAGCATAAATGGGCCACTTGACCCCCCGGGCCACAAGTTGCCATCTCTCCCCTGCACACACATAAAATACACACGCGCACACACACACGCACCTATGGACAGCCCTTTAGCAACGTTTGGCTCTTCAGCTATTGCTGAAATACAATTCCCATCATTGGCCAACATAGAATGATATGAATTGTATCCAAAATCATCTGGAGACTTGTTTTGAACGATAGGGTTTGAGTCGAAAAACAACCAGGATTAGATGAGGATTATTATTGGTTTTATAATCCAACAACTGGAGAGGCAAAGGTTGCCCTCCTTTGACTCTAGGAATGCAGTTGTTCCAAAGAGGCTTGTGATCAGATGAAAATCCTAGCTCCTATGTGCTTTTGATTCACAAATCAAGGCAAATCCACACCATTACCCATATTCCTTACCCCCCCTTTCCACTGATAGACCTTGTTCTGTTAATAATTCAACCACACCTTCCTCCCCTTTTTTGCAGTATTTCCCCCTTACCTGGAGAGTGGGGCTCAGACACACGGAAGAGAGTGGCTGGGGTGGGCCTGCGTTTCCGAATCTAGAGACAAAGATAATTGGAGTTAAGGTATAACCAAAAAGATCCCATGGTATTGAGAGCTGACAATCTAATCTGAGTCTCTAAGCTCTTCTTTCACATTATACTAATGTACAAGCAATAACATCTGCCACATGTTAGGGCTATGAACTAATAGGAAAATAGGTGCATTTTCCTCATTAAAAAGGCATATTCCTAATGAAATTATAGCACCTGATGCATTCTCCTCAGTGGCCTGCCCACCACAATTAGGGGAGGAATTAAGGCTGAGGGCCTTCCATCTGCTTTTGGCCTTGGGTGGATTTTCAAACAAAGTTTAGCAGAAAGAAGCTACCCAAAGTCTCATCATTAAACAGCATAAGTGCCAAAAGATGTCAGGATCGACCACGTACATGTTCCTTGCAAACACAGACATTCACAGGTCTGATAATAATGGCAAACCATGAAGGTTTGCCGTACCATGTATCAGGGTGAACCAGTAATATAAAATCATTTTATTTATTGATAATCACTTAAAATAAACAGCTAATTCAGATAACTCATGACCTCAGATGACTGAAGACAATAGATTGTATCATCAACGCATTTCATGTGTATACCACTTAATTAGAATAAGTGGTGTTCATGTGAAATGCGTTGATGATCATTTGCCTTTGGTCATCTGAGGTCGTGAGGTATCAGAATAAGCTGTTTATTTTAAGTGATTATCAATAAATGTTTCACTGATTTTATATTACTTTATCAGCCTGATTCATGGTGCAGTGAACCTTCATTGTTTGGATTTCCAAGCTACTTCATATTTATATATATATCTGTCTTATGAAGGGCACCAATCCAGGTAGGTACACTAATTCTATTAAAGGAGTAATAAACTTTTTAATGAAAACCTATATGCTATAAGACTTTTCCTGCTGAATAAAACAAGGTGACAACCACTCCTGTCAGTTGTTTTATTCAAAACTAGTTTTAAAGCCCGTGTACATGGGCCAACACTGGTGGACTTGCAGTCATGCGCAGTACTGACTGACCGCGCTGCGGCTGATACAGAGCGGGGAGCTCCGAATTCAGACCGTAGTCCTCTCTGCGCACCTTCCTGGGACCAAGCGGTCCCAGGAAGGTGCGCAGAGAGGATTCCGTTCTGAATTCGGAGCAAGCTGCTCTGTATCTGCTGCGGCGCGGGCAGTCTGTATTGTGCATGACTGCATCGCGCGCAGCCATCTCTACTGTGCATGACGGCTTCTGACAAACATCCTTAGTGGATTATAATATAGGATTTATAACAGTTCAAATAATCAGGAGGTGAATTTACTGTACATTTACTTCCTGGAAGTTCTAACTGACAGGAAGTGACTGCAGTTTCTGTCACAATCTATGGAGAACAGTATGTCACTGACTTTTCTCTCCAATTAGAATGTAACAAAATAACAATTTGGAATTGACCACTATTGTTTAAATAGGTTTAAACAACAATAACTCTGGAAATATGCATCTATCAGTAGTGGGAGTACCCATATTTTACTCATCAGGAATACATATTTTGCTGCTCCTTTAAACATTTTAAGAGCCTATGGCCCATATTTATAGAGGCAACCTGGCATTATTTTGGAGTAAACCAAGTGCACCATGGGGGACGAATAAAAATTTGTGCTAAATTAAACTGGGTTTTTAACCTTTTGAATGCTAGATGCATTGGAGACCTCTCTAGCATTCAAGGGGTTAAAATTCAAGTGCAAAGGAATTTAGGATTTTTTTTTTTGTCCACTATGGTGCAGCTGGTTTACTCCAGAACAACTCATGTTGGCTTTTATAAATGTGGGCCCAAATTCAAGAGAAATATTGAGCAATTCCTTTGTAAACAACTGTAACACAGGGAGAAATATAAACTCCCACTGACTTAAATGGGACTTAACCCCTTAGTGACTGGCCACGCGCGCACACGGCCAGCACTTAATGCCTGCTGAACATTTTTTTTTCATTTTACTGAATGACTTCTGGGACGTACATGTACGTCCTCTGTCCACCTGGGACATACGCTCGGGACGTACATGTATGTCCTCGGGTGGTAAGTGGTTAATTCCTTGAATGCCAGAGGGGTCTACAACCTCTTATTTCTGAATCTTTTTTAAACCAGTTTAGCATTCTGTGCGTTCGGGCAGTCTCTATGGAGCATGACTACATCAGACAACATTCTAGAGGTTTATTATATAGGATAGGGCCCTAAGAATCACTTATTCCATAGGCAATATTTCTGCTTTAGTGAATGGAGAGGGAACTTGCAGGATATGTTTTTTGAGAGCATAAGTCTCAGGTATTCAACTGTTTTTGCCTCCACATACCAGCCAACTGTCCCGATTTATGCGGGACAGTCCCGAATTTATAGCCCAAACCCGCTGTCCCGCCCGCATTACTGTCTGTCCCGTTTTACCAGGCTTCTTAAATTTTGTCCACACACTACTGGCTCTCCAGCAGCAGCTAAGACGCATGGCACGCTCTGAGATTGTGTGTGAGCACTGCAGCGCCACGCACCGTGCTGAGTCAAGTGACATCATCGTGTACTCTGCGCATGTGTACCACACACTTGTTAAATGTGCGCAAGCACGCAACCGCGCCATAGTCCGCCTGCCCCAGCTGCAGCAGTGAGTGAGGTTGGCTGAGATAGCCACTACAGACAGAAGACTCTCACCGCCTGCTGCTGGCATACGGGTTACCACAGCCTGATTGACAAATTTTATTATCATGATCTGCCGTGACTGCATCCTGGTCCTCTCCTGTACCCTCCAACCTCAGGTACAGTGTCAGTGAGTTTAAGTTCAGTGTGCACTGTCCTGTCCGATCCCAGTGGTGGCTTGCCGCTCTCATACAGTGCTATTATTTGTGCGGGGGGTTGCTAGTGAGGCACCGCACGGCGCAGCGTTGTCTGTCTCTGCCACGACACTTACTGAGCCTGCCTGGTCACGGCATACAAGTTTCAACATTCAGGACTCGGATGGTAGTAGCGAAGCCCGGTGGTGCCTTAATCAATTTCAGTTTTCAGACACCGTCCCCGGCCCGGACAGAGCAGTCAATCAGACAGTGCCAGTAGTGTGTCTGAGAAGTTGTCATGAAGCGCTCACATTATACAACTTCCAGCAGCCGCTGTGCACAGTCACTTTCATTCTGAGTAATTTTGTCAGTCAGCAAAAATAAAATATACCGATCTGTTGACAATGGGACCGTTAAGAAGCCTAGGTAATTCATTCAATTACCTCCTTAAAGATAAACCTATTTTTAACCCCTTATTTACCAGAGGGGGGTTGGGGACCCGTGGCCATGGCATTGTTATTGTTGGAACTGAGCTCACTGGGCATGAGACAGCACCTATGACCCATAGGTATGCAGGGCAAAGCACTGGTCATAGGTGCTGTCTCATGCCCAGTGAGCTTAGTTGCAACAATAACAATGCCATGGCCACAGGTCCCCAATCCCCCCTCTGGTAAATAAGGGGTTAAGGAGGTAATTGAATGAATTACCTTCTTAACCCATTGTCAATGGGAAGTTAGTTGGGTATACTTTGTTTTTGCTAACTGACAAAATTAATCCTAGGATGTAATGTACACCCAAATGATATGCTTGGTGAGACACTTATGAAGTGTTAACCCCATACCTCCCAAGTGTCCCTCTTTAGGAGGGACAGTCCCTCTTTTAGACCCAAATCCCTCTGTCCCTCTTTCACACCCTGATGTCACTCTTTTTAGGTGTGTATATAAGTGTATCACATTGTTCTACAGCAATAAAACTCACTTTAATGTTTGTTTAAATATCAGTATATGTGTTTATATATTATTCTGAGTAAATAAAATACTTTGGCCTTGTTATAAGTCATTTATTAGGTTACACAAGGAGGTGTCAATAGGTTATGAAATAGCCTAAAAATTATTGTTAATGCCCCGCCCACCAGCCACGCCCACAACAACACCCCCCTAAAACACAAGTGTCCCTCTTTGGCAATTTGAAATGTTGGGAGGTATGCCTCCAGTTGTTGTGGACTACATGGAATTTGTAGTTCCGGACAGCTGGAGGTCCAACAATTGACTATTAATGGCATACTTTAGGTCAGGGGTGTCCAAGTTCAGTCTTCAAGAGCTACTAACAAGTCCAGGATTTAAAGGGATAGTGATGCTTGAATTAAAGTTTAGGTCCGAGTCTTCTTTATTTCGTTTCTAGCACATAGCTCTATAGTTTAACCCCTTAAGGATCATCCGATTGCGCACCTGGTCGGCAATTAACCCTTTGAGTGCCAGAGAGGTATGCAACACATTGCTTTGCAATGCGTTGAGTACCCCTCTGGCACTCAAAGGGTTAAGGACCATGGACCATTTATTTATTTATTTTCAGCATTCGACTCAGGACTCATTGAAAGCCGTGCAGCCGCGCGGGAAGTCCTGAATTCCATGAGGGTCCTGGCACGTTATGGGTCCTTATCGCTCCCTAACCCATGACGTGCCAGGATTGTCAGGGGTCCTTAAGGTGTTATCACTTACAGTTTTGTAGTTCAAGCACAATTCAAGCTGAAAGGATGCCCCTTCTGGCCACCTCCCATTAGATCTGGAATCCGGTTGTGGGACCAGGCGGATGCAGTGAGGGACAATCTTCACTCAGTAAGTATAAGGAAAACCCTGCCCATCTTGATGAAGGAGGACAGGATTTTCCTTTTGCTTCCTGAAGATTGTCCTATGCCGCGCTCCATCCGGACCAGACTGAGGCAGAGTGATGCAGGGGAAAGGGGGCGGGAGGGGGATCCTTTCTGCTTGAATTGCACTCGAACTACAAAACTGTTCGTTTTAAAATATAGAGCTATGTGTTAGAAAAAATATAAAGAAGACTCGCACTTGAACTTTAGTTCAAGTATTACTATCCCTTTAACCCTCTGAGTGCAGGAGGTGGGAAAGAGCAGAAGTGGGCAGAGTTTCAGAGGAAACTCCCCACATCCGGAGAATCAGCCTCTGTCCCCGGAGATCCTGTAATTCACTGTCAAAGCCGGAGAGTTCCTATGTATGCTCAAAGAGTTAAAGTGATAGTAATGTTTCATAATAAAAACAGCTCTAATTAATCATCATAGTACTTGGGCCAGGGAGAGTGTTATTTCAATTCTGTCAGAGTTGTAGTTTAGGTGTAATTCAATGACACAGTATCCCCCTCCCATTCCTTTTACTAATGTAACACTGCTCAGCCAGATCAGAAGGGAGGTGCCTAGGTAGACTGCAGAGAGGGACAATCTTCAATTAAGATAAGGGAAAAAGCTGAAAAACTTGTCAAGGGGGGCAGGGCTTTCATTGTTCTAATAGAAAGAAGATTGTCCCCTTCTGTTATCTGTCTGGTCTATGGACTGCATTCCACATCTGAGAAGAGATGGCTTACACTAGGTAAAAGGGACGGGAGGGGATAACTTTGCTTGTGAATATCTCTCGAACCATAAAAGTTTGAGAGATAAGACTTATATCGTTCTTCATGTTTTTTTAATGCCTACAACATAAAATAAAGATAAAATGAAGTATTACTATCCCTTTAAGTGTTTCCCTGTTTGAGCACAGGTGGGCCAATCAAAATTAATGAGCCACTGATTAACTCACCTGTGCTTAATAAGGGAAATCCTTACATCCTGGCCTGTTGGTGGCCCTTGAGGATCAAACTTGGACAGCCCTGATATAGGTGTTGCTTGCTACTGAGAGGTTTATTACATCTGCAGCAGAGTGTGATTTTTTTGGTGCGAATACTAGGGTTGCCAAATCATCCCTATAACTCCTTGAGTGCTAGAGGGGAGTGTTGTGTACCAATGTGGGACTCAAAGGGCTAACTCTGAGTGCCAGAGAGTTATCTTCTCTCTGACACTCAAGGTATCTTCTCTCTTGACAAATGAAACATGGCTGCTAGAGGGCTGTATTGTTAATTCTATTCTGCGTTGGTTCTCATGTATCTGTGCAGCAGGCATTTTTTTTGTGTCTTTAAATCAATGATCTGGCAACTCTACTAAGTACATAAACACAGGGGTGTTACACGTTGGGCTCCCATATAAAGGCACGCTGGGTCCATCCATATGGCACTAAATGCAGCATGTGCTTCTCATTATAATTCAAGGCCTGTATCGTTCTAATTAGACTTAAACACACTGCAATGCAATTATATAAAATCCCATACTGCATCATTTCATCATTCATAGCCATATGCTATAACACAATGATCCACAATCACATACAACCACTATATGACATTTTACACTGTAATGACCACACAGTTACACACTGAAACAGATATAAAATTACACAATATAAAACAATACCCCAGTGGTTTCCACACTGGGGGGATGGCCTCTGTGGGGGCTGGGGTAGACTCTTTTGGGGGGAAGGGAAGCCTTTTTTCAGTACCAACCATCCCCTACTGCTACGCAACCTCACATTATGCTTATTGTCAAAAAATGACCATGATCAGAGGTGTGGGAAAGGCTGTCTCGAAGCACATGTCCCATGCAGTGGGCACCATCCCGTGAATGAAACACTCAACTACAGAGTGGGTTTTAAGGGCCACCGCTTTTTTGAATAATAGTAACAATTTCGATTTTGTTTAATCCTTATATAATAATTCACTAGGATGTTTGCCACGATGCAGTCATGCACAGTAGAGACTGTCCACATTCAGGCAGTCCCTACTGCGCATGATTGCATAGCGTGAGTGAGGCGACCCAAGACTGAATCGCGTGGAGCAGTGAGGTAGCGCCTGGGTCTCAAAAAGGGGCAATGTGTTGCATACCCCTCTAGCATCAATGGGTTAACATCACTTGGACCTTGTTCTGTGTACACAGGCTTTTACACTAGCTATATAATATATGATTTACCTGCCAGACAGTAACAACGCATCATAACCTTTGTCCAAAATCCTGGACACCCAATAACAACCCCCTATAGCATACTTCCCCATCTGCCTGCCAGTTTAAACTCAATGGGTATGGTCTCCTTTAACCCACGTCGAAAGCACGGGGGAGAATACACTCACAGGCTGCAGGCCTAAGCGGGTGCTTCATAACTAATTTAACAAAACTTTATAATAAACTCCCTGCCTAGGGTTGCCACCTTTTCTTCAAAAAAATACTGGCAATGGCATTTACTCCATAGACTTAACATTGGACAGAAGCCGATTTTTTACCGGCCTGACGGTAAAATACCGGCTGGGTGGCAACCCTATCCCTGCCTGGTAAGGACACCAACACCAGTTATGATAAAAAACATGCCAATACAAAGAAAAAGGGGTGTACTGCACACCAGCCTGCCCGTGAGTGAGTGAGGAAGTGATGTGCAAAGCCACAGGTCACTTTCCCTGCTCCACCTGCTATAACAACTCTTGTCTGAGTCCCACTTCCTGGACATGTCCCTCATACTCTATGCCCCGCAGTGGGTCTCCCACTCCAGGTGGTACTGTGTACCATGTTTGTAATCGCGACACATATATGTTTGTTGGGGAACCTCATACCTCCCAAGTGTCCCTCTTTAGGAGGGACTGTCCCTTTTTGTCCCTCTTTCCCACCCTCGTGTCCCTCTTTTTAGGAGATCAGATTGAGTGATGTATATATAAGTGTACCACATTGCTCCACAACAATAAAACTCACATTAATGTTTGTTTAAACTTCAGTATATGTGTTTATAAATAAATAAAACACTATAGTGTTGCTCTAAATAATTTTTTCAGTTACACAAAAAGGCATTAGTAGGTCATGAAATAACCTAAAAATTCTTGGTAATGCCCCGCACATCAGCCACACCCCCAGCAAAGCCATCTAAAACAAAAGTGTACCTCTTTGGCCATTTGAAATGTTGGGCGGTATGGAACCTGTTTATACTGGTTTGTCAAAATACTGTATCAACAACAAAGCAAATAAGTTACATGTCTTGATTTCTTCAAAATATATTTCAAAATAAATAAAATGAAAATTAATAATATAGATGTGAATAGGGTTCAATTTCTATTGGTAGAAAAGGTGGGGGCATCAGTGTTTGGCAAAAACCAAACTGGGCTGTCATGTCAAAATGTTCAGGAACCACTATGATACACAATTATACACTAAAATGTAGTGGTATAGTCAAAAAAATATTTAATTTTTAAAAATGTGGTCAAGCTACTATGCACAACAGAAGAGTAAATCTGGAGCAAGCCAACTGTACCATAGGGGAAAACTAAAATGTTGCATTGCTTTAAATGAGATGTTTAACCCCTTGGATTTCTCTAACACAGGGCTATACAAGGTCAGTTCTCAAGGGTCACCAACAGGCCAGGATGTAAGGATTTTCCTGATTAAGCACAGGTGAGTCAGTCACAATGAATGATCCACTGATTAACTCACCTGTGCTTAATCAAGGAAATCCTTACATCCTGGCCTGTTGGTGGCCCTTGAGGACTGAACTTGGACAGACCTGCTCTAACACATTACAAGCTAGACCTTGGAGAGCTCTCTAACATTCAAGAGGTTAAAATTAGTGGGAATGTTAGTGTTGATTTGTCTGCCATGGTGCAATTGGTCTAGTCTTGCGTGAAATCATTTCTTTAAATACATAAAGAGCTGACAAGAGGTTAAAAGTAACCTTAACATTCTTGGCAATGCCCCGCCCACCAGTTTTACCTCAGCAACATCATCTAAAAAGAAATAATCCCTCTCTGGCCATTTAAAATATTGGGATGCAGCTATAGGCCAGGCCACCACATTGAAGGTTGGGGTGGGTTTCCTGGGGACCCCTAAAGAGGTAGAATCCATCTAATTAAAGCTGTGACCTCTTTAACCCCTTAACGACTCAGCCAGCAGTTAAGGACCACAGACCTTTTTTTTTTTTTTTTTTTTTGCTTATCGGATTCGGGGGTCCCCAAGTTTCGTGCAGCCAAACGGTGACCCCTGAATTCCATGACTTGCCAAGACCATTACTGGTCTTTAAGTGCAGAACCACCTTGATGGTCCTGGCACATTGTGGTCCTTAATTGATTAATTTGCCACCTACATCGTTGTACATGTATTTCTTGGCATTTTGTGTTTCAATTCCAGTGAATGGGGCATATTGGGAGGTGGGTGCATATGGAGAAGTGTCAAGGGCATTGGGACCTTATTGAAATGTTGGGAGGTATGAAGTAGTGTAACAAGTCATTAGAGGGCCTCAGTACAAATATTTATTTGGGTCCGACTAAAACAAAATTATTCTCCCAGGGGCTTAACCAGAACCTGCTGGATGAGGGATAAGGGGCCCCTTGGTTGACGGGCCCTGGCACAACAGCACCTCTGTAGTTACACTACTGGCAGTAAGGACTACAGCAGAGCTGTCCAAGTTCAGTCTTCAAGGGCCACCAACAGGCCAGGATGTAAGGATTTCTCTGATTAAGCACAGGTGAGTCAGTCACAATGAGTGAGCCACTAATTAACTCACATGTGCTTAATCAGGGAAATCCTTACATCCTGGCCTGTTGGTGGCCCTTGAGGACTGAACCTGAACAGCCCTGTTCTATATCATTATGTTCACTGTTCTTACTCTAGTGTCTATTTCCCTGATTAAGCACAGGTGAGTTAATCAGTGGATCATTCATTGTGACTGAACCACCTGTACTTAATCAGGGAAATCCTTACATCCTGGCCTGTTGGTGGCCCTTGAAGACTGAACTTGGACAGCTCTGCTGTAGTCCTTACTGCCAGTAGTGTAACTACAGAGGTGCTGTTGTTTTTTACCGGCCTGACGGTAAAATACCGGCTGGGTGGCAACCCTATCCCTGCCTGGTAAGGACACCAACACCAGTTATGATAAAAAACATGCCAATACAAAGAAAAAGGGGTGTACTGCACACCAGCCTGCCCGTGAGTGAGTGAGGAAGTGATGTGCAAAGCCACAGGTCACTTTCCCTGCTCCACCTGCTATAACAACTCTTGTCTGAGTCCCACTTCCTGGACATGTCCCTCATACTCTATGCCCCGCAGTGGGTCTCCCACTCCAGGTGGTACTGTGTACCATGTTTGTAATCGCGACACATATATGTTTGTTGGGGAACCTCATACCTCCCAAGTGTCCCTCTTTAGGAGGGACTGTCCCTTTTTGTCCCTCTTTCCCACCCTCGTGTCCCTCTTTTTAGGAGATCAGATTGAGTGATGTATATATAAGTGTACCACATTGCTCCACAACAATAAAACTCACATTAATGTTTGTTTAAACTTCAGTATATGTGTTTATAAATAAATAAAACACTATAGTGTTGCTCTAAATAATTTTTTCAGTTACACAAAAAGGCATTAGTAGGTCATGAAATAACCTAAAAATTCTTGGTAATGCCCCGCACATCAGCCACACCCCCAGCAAAGCCATCTAAAACAAAAGTGTACCTCTTTGGCCATTTGAAATGTTGGGCGGTATGGAACCTGTTTATACTGGTTTGTCAAAATACTGTATCAACAACAAAGCAAATAAGTTACATGTCTTGATTTCTTCAAAATATATTTCAAAATAAATAAAATGAAAATTAATAATATAGATGTGAATAGGGTTCAATTTCTATTGGTAGAAAAGGTGGGGGCATCAGTGTTTGGCAAAAACCAAACTGGGCTGTCATGTCAAAATGTTCAGGAACCACTATGATACACAATTATACACTAAAATGTAGTGGTATAGTCAAAAAAATATTTAATTTTTAAAAATGTGGTCAAGCTACTATGCACAACAGAAGAGTAAATCTGGAGCAAGCCAACTGTACCATAGGGGAAAACTAAAATGTTGCATTGCTTTAAATGAGATGTTTAACCCCTTGGATTTCTCTAACACAGGGCTATACAAGGTCAGTTCTCAAGGGTCACCAACAGGCCAGGATGTAAGGATTTTCCTGATTAAGCACAGGTGAGTCAGTCACAATGAATGATCCACTGATTAACTCACCTGTGCTTAATCAAGGAAATCCTTACATCCTGGCCTGTTGGTGGCCCTTGAGGACTGAACTTGGACAGACCTGCTCTAACACATTACAAGCTAGACCTTGGAGAGCTCTCTAACATTCAGGAGGTTAAAATTAGTGGGAATGTTAGTGTTGATTTGTCTGCCATGGTGCAATTGGTCTAGTCTTGCGTGAAATCATTTCTTTAAATACATAAAGAGCTGACAAGAGGTTAAAAGTAACCTTAACATTCTTGGCAATGCCCCGCCCACCAGTTTTACCTCAGCAACATCATCTAAAAAGAAATAATCCCTCTCTGGCCATTTAAAATATTGGGATGCAGCTATAGGCCAGGCCACCACATTGAAGGTTGGGGTGGGTTTCCTGGGGACCCCTAAAGAGGTAGAATCCATCTAATTAAAGCTGTGACCTCTTTAACCCCTTAACGACTCGGCCAGCAGTTAAGGACCACAGACCTTTTTTTTTTTTTTTTTTTTTGCTTATCGGATTCGGGGGTCCCCAAGTTTCGTGCAGCCAAACGGTGACCCCTGAATTCCATGACTTGCCAAGACCATTACTGGTCTTTAAGTGCAGAACCACCTTGATGGTCCTGGCACATTGTGGTCCTTAATTGATTAATTTGCCACCTACATCGTTGTACATGTATTTCTTGGCATTTTGTGTTTCAATTCCAGTGAATGGGGCATATTGGGAGGTGGGTGCATATGGAGAAGTGTCAAGGGCATTGGGACCTTATTGAAATGTTGGGAGGTATGAAGTAGTGTAACAAGTCATTAGAGGGCCTCAGTACAAATATTTATTTGGGTCCGACTAAAACAAAATTATTCTCCCAGGGGCTTAACCAGAACCTGCTGGATGAGGGATAAGGGGCCCCTTGGTTGACGGGCCCTGGCACAACAGCACCTCTGTAGTTACACTACTGGCAGTAAGGACTACAGCAGAGCTGTCCAAGTTCAGTCTTCAAGGGCCACCAACAGGCCAGGATGTAAGGATTTCTCTGATTAAGCACAGGTGAGTCAGTCACAATGAGTGAGCCACTAATTAACTCACATGTGCTTAATCAGGGAAATCCTTACATCCTGGCCTGTTGGTGGCCCTTGAGGACTGAACCTGAACAGCCCTGTTCTATATCATTATGTTCACTGTTCTTACTCTAGTGTCTATTTCCCTGATTAAGCACAGGTGAGTTAATCAGTGGATCATTCATTGTGACTGACCCACCTGTACTTAATCAGGGAAATCCTTACATCCTGGCCTGTTGGTGGCCCTTGAGGACTGAACTTGGACAGCCCTGAACTACGCCACATTGATACACACAGCTACACATATACTGCAGCACACTCCTATACACAGAACTCTATACATAGCAACACTGTTCAATTTATACACATCTATGTACACTTCAAAGTTGCAATAAAAGTGTATCTCAGTGGTTCCCAAATGTTTTCATCAAACCTTGATGCTCCCCTTTTATTAAAGTAAACGTTCTGCACGTGTATTTATATTATACTATTTGGAAAGCCCGTTTACACGGGCCACAGTTCCACCGCTATAGTCATGCGCAGTAGAGACTGCCCGCGCCGAGGCTGATACAGATCTGGGTGCTCCGAATTCAGGCCGGAGTCCTCTCAGTGCACCTTCCTGGGAGGTGGGCAGAGAGGACTCTGGTCTGAATTCGGAGTGCCCCTCTCCATATAAGCAGTGGCGCTGGCAGTCTCTACTACGCATGACTATTGCTCGCGCAGTCATCTCTACTGCGCATGATGGCTTCTGACAAACTTCCTTAGCGAATTATTAGATAGGATATTTGCATTTCAGCCACCCCGTGAAATGTACATATATATAGCAAGTATAAATATGTGCTAGTCAGCAAGGTTCTTTGAAGCAGCTTTTCACAAACTTCCAAGCGCAATCATTTTGGTCAATACTGATACTGTTAAATTGCATATTAATGCGGGGGTGTGGAGCTAAAGCAAATCATTGAGCCCACCCCCTGTAAGACCCCTGCCATGAAGGTATATTACAAAGTATAGGAACCACTAGTGTATATTATATATGTATTTATTTATTTATATATATATATATATATATATATATATATATATATATATATATATATATATATGAGAGAGAGAGAGATATTATGCAACCCCTTATAAAATTTTTGCTTTTTCATTCAAGACAAACAGAAGGAAAGAGGACAGAATACATGTGACACTAGGTTATAGATATCAATCTGTTATAGATTATTACATCTGGGGTTAACAGGTATTTCCCGTGCAGAGGGGACTTGCCCACCATTTTGGAGCTAGACCACCCTTATGGGAGGGATTAGTCCAAAATGTATGTGGACATTTCTCCTCTGTAATGGCACTAGAGAGCTAAGATGTGATGCTCTTGAGCGGTAACTAGCCGTAGAACAGTCAACATAGCTTTTTGTCATAATCAGAGCCTCTCACATCTTCTGGCTTGCAGTATCTCAATGACATGAAATTTTACAGTGGCGCTGTTGCTACGCCATCACATGAACAGCTCTATAAACCACCATACGATGGAGTAGCAAAAGCACCACTGTAAAATTTCAGGCCACTGAGATACTGACCTAAAAATTCAGGTTTGAGCTACAATAATTGTTCAATAAAACAAATCTCAGCAGTGGGAGTCCCCTTGTTTTACTCAGGAGAATAAACCCTTAAATCAATAGGAAATTGTATTGGTTCTCAATTGTGCTGCTGAGTTGCACCAATATTGCATCCCTTTTTCTTAGTAATTAACCCCTCTGATGCATCATGTTGGCTTATGAGAAGGAATTGTGCTTTATGAAACTTTTGCCATTACAGACCCTTTCCAGAAAGTGGTGAAATTGTGGAGCAAATGAACTGCACCATTAGCAAAAATTAAACTTCCCTTTGATTTAAATGGGCTTTTTTTAACCCCTTGAATGACAGAAAGGTCTCCAACTCTCTGCAAAGCAATGCACTGGAGATCTCTGTAATATTCTATGGGCTAAAAGCTCTATTAAACCCATTAGTGACTGGTCGCGAGCATACGCGGCCGGCACTTAATGACAGTTTTTTTTTCCATTATAGTGAATGACTTCCTGGACTTACCAGGTACGTCCTCTGTCACTAAGTGACATTTTTTTCATGACACACCTGGTAAGTCCATTGTCACTAAGGGGTTAAATCAGAGGGAAAGTTACTAATGTTTATTGTCCAGTACTGTCGGTTGGTTTGACCCTTTGAGTGCAAGAGGGATACCCAATGTACTGCGTACACCTCTGGCATTCAAAGGGTTAATCTAACATTGCTCTGTTTTCGCTAATTCGGTAACGTCCTATGTTTCAGGAATTTACAAATGAAAAAGTCTGTATTGTTACCTTTCTAGCATCCAAGAGGATAACATTTAAATCATTTAACCCATTAAGGACCAGTGACTTGCCAGGACCATCACAGTTTTTTTCCCCTGAAGGATTGGTGACGGTCCTGGCACGTCAAGTACTTTTTATTTACAACACTCCTGATGGAGTACTGTAAGTACAAACGGGGTCTGAGATTGGCCGCTCCAAAAGCAGAGCTATCTGTCTCAGACGCCCGCTCGGTGTGCAGGTACACTTAACAGGCAGATGTGCCGTTACGTTGGCATAGATCAAAGCAGTCCTTAACCCCTTTAAGGACCAGCGGTCCCGGGTGTGTGGTCCTTTAAGGACCAGATGGGGAAGTTCAACGTGCTGCCCCACGTGACTGATCACATGTGCCGGCATGCCTAACGAGGGACTGAAAGAGATCGCTCTGGTCTTGGAGCGATCAACTTCAGTCCCCAGTATTACTCAGGAGCGAGGTGAGTAAAAGTACATGACATGCCAGGACCGTCACTGGTCCTTAAGTGCCATACCAGCGTGATGGTCCGGGAACACCAATGGACGCAAAGGAGTTAAGGGAAGGTAACTTCCCTAAACTGCTGGTCGTTAACGGGTTAAACTTTTATTTGTGTTCTAAAGTAGGGCTGTCCAGGTTCAGTCCTCAAGGGCCACCAACAGGCCAGGATGTAAGGATTTCCATGATTAAGCACAGGTGAGTCAGTCACAATGAATGATCCAATGATTAACTCACCTGTGCTTAATCAGGGAAATCCTTCCATCCTGGCCTGTTGGTGACCCTTAAGGACTGAATTTGGACAGCTTTTGACTAAAGTACAGATGATTTACTCTATTTACTCCACTTTCCTTTAATGCATAAGGCTCATTGTGTGTGTGTCATCACCATACCTGGGAACTTTGACTTGCTGAGCCCCCAGAGGGGCTCATGTGGTGCCACTGAGAGATATAAATGATGCAGATCATCAGATCCTCTGCGGGCAGTTCTAGCACCGGAGACTGATGAAGTACCATACACTGAGCAGATGAAGGAGATTGATGCCGGAGGTATGTAGAAATCTGCCCTCCGAGGAGGGGAGGGCTGTAATACTGCTGTGACCCACACTGCATGTGGGATGGAAAGGGATTCAGTAGCTGCGGTAGCACAGCCCTCTAGTGTGCTAGTATTAACCCCATGAGTGCCAGAGGACTGTGCGTTGGTAATCCGTACACTGAGCAGATCGGGATGAACGGGTTAAATGTATGCGACCGTTCATCCTGTGACATGAGAATCTTGCTCTGTCATGCAGTGTGAGATTCTCATGTTGCCATTTTTATCCTGGCGACATAGTTACTGTATCATGTGGTCGCACACTCTTTCGCGTGACACCTTTTAAAAGTGTATAGCAACAAAATGCACTGGTCAAATAACTGCTACAAAATCACAGACTTAATAGCCCAGGTGCACTCAGGGTAAGCACAGAGACACAAAAACTAAAAGGAGAACAGACAGATGGCAAAAGAACCCCAAAAGCTGCACTCCAAGAACCCCCCTATAAACGAGGCACACTGAAAGTAGCAAATAATAGAAAAACTTTATTCATACAAGAAATAGTTCAATATTATTTAAAAACAATTAAAAGCAAGGTGCCCATAGGACCCAGAGTATAAATAAGCCAAAATACAATCTCCAAAATACAAAAAATAGGTCAAAATCACTCCTAATCAAGTCTATAAAGAATATAAGAAACAAATATACACTTGATATAAAGATATAATTAGTATTAGGATACTTAGACCAAATTAATGAAGGAGATAATAACAGCCTCTGGGGACTCTGCAGCTACCCAAACGCCCCACGCGTATCGCCACCAACCGTGACGATTCTTGGATCTTGGTTCTTGGAGTGCAGCTTTTGGGGTTCTTTTGCCATCTGTCTGTTCTCCTTTTAGTTTTTGTACCTTTTAAAAGTGAACTGTCCCCGAATACCCAGTATTTAAAGCAGAACTATCACGTCTATAGAATTGCCCTTCAATTAATAGTTAGTATAGCGGTGATCATTGAAATAGTGTTATAATATTTATTAAAGGGGAACTATCAGCCCTATACAAGTTTACCTCATTGCCATCCTCATATAGAGATAAGTTCTAATTGTTGTTGGTTTTTTCATATGTAAAATGCATGCTCTTGCAAAATTTACATTATTAAACATAAGATGTGGCCTTACTTCCAGACAGACTGCAGTTACAGCTCTGCACTGCAGTCTGCCAATCTTCTTCTGTTCCTCCCCAACTATTTCGTGTTCCAACCTCCTCAGATGACGGATTTCTCCATGTAAGCTGGTTGGAACGCGACAATAATTGGGGAGGGAACAGAAGAAGATTGACAGGCTGCGGTGCAGAGCTGTAACCGCAGTCTGTCTGGAAGTAAGGCCACGGCTCATTTTTAAGATAATAATGCAGTATGTTATGCCAGCATTATTTGGAATCATAAGTTCAAATGAGACGCACCTCAAGATGACACAGCAGACATCTTGGCGAAGAGGTATCGGTGACTGTGTTGTCCGTCCCTGACTCCTCACTGTTAGGTTATTTGCCAAAGGGAGAGTTGCATTGTACCGCACAGTAGGGATGGGCGAAAGCTGTCACCATGTTCCCGTGGGAAACTTTGCGAAAACCATGTTGTTATCCGCTTTTTTTCGGGAAAATCTGCTTTAAAACTAGCTCTTAAAAGTTTCTCATCTTTCGCCCATTGGCCAAAATGTTTTGCCATTTTTTCAACGGCTATAAAGTTTCCACCCATTGATTTACGTTGCTTTCGCACTTCCGTTATAAAAAGGTGACGTTTTCCTGAAGGCAGACACAATAGAAGCAGCTACAGAGCGAGATGGACGTGCTGTGCTGTTCTGCTGTGATATTTTGCAAAAATTGAGGCAGGAAAGGCTCATAGTGACTGCTATCACTATGAGCAGGGTGAAAAATAATCAATGGAGGAGCTAGAAGGACCCCTATGTGTCCACTGAGTCTGAGGAGGAAGAGGAAGTGACTAGCAGTACTGAACCAATGCTGTCCAGTCCAGCTAAATCACCCCAAGGGATCTTGGGGAATTTAATGGGAAAGAGAAAAGGGAATGGGAAGGGAGGGAGAAAAGGGTTGTACTAGTGAGAGCAGGACAGGTCAGCTGCCTGTGCCTGCTGCAAGACTTGATGCCCCTGCTGCCAGTGCCATCATTGCTGTACCTGCAGCCACTAGTGTTGTACCTGCTGCCAGAAGTGCTGCCACTAGTGTTGTACCTGCTGCCACCAATACTTTGCCTGCTGCTAGTGTTTATTGTAGTACTCGGGGGGGGGGGGGAAGTGATGCCAAGTGTGACAGCAGGGGACGCTCTGTCACATTGCTCGTCACCTCCTCCAAGCAGCAGTGAGATGTCTGGAATAGAGCAGCATCATGTAGGGACTAGTGGGGGTGGTGGTGGTGTTGGAGAAGCCGGGGTGGAAGAGACATTAATGGCCTTTTTATCAGAAACTGAGAAGAAATGGGAGACAGGGATGAGGATGGGCATCACCACCACCACCAACAATCAGCTTTTGGAATTTGCAGAAATCGCAAGTGCTCTAATTTATGCTGCTTCTGAGATGAAAAGGCAGCAGGGTGCTGAGGAGCAGGCTAGTGTGCCACAGACTACCGTGGACACAGTTGGAATGGGGTCAATAAGTAATGAGGGACTAGGACAGGTTCTACTTGCCAGTGCCAGCAATACTCCTGGTCCTAGCTGCAGTGCTAAATCTGAGGCAGTAGCAGCAACATTATCCACTGCCACAAAAAAGTGAAGGGGAATGTGGAGGAGAAGAAAAAAACAGGCCATTCTTCTCCACCTGTTCCCTATCCCTCCCCCCAGAAGTCATTGGTGTGGGACTATTATTCTCTTCCGGCAGGCACAGTGCAGTCATCTTCAACAATGGTACAGTGCAAAATTTGTGACAAGTTAGTGAGAAAGGGAAAGGAGGGGAACACACCTTGGCACAAGCTCCCTGATAACACACATGAAACACAGACACCATGACATTTATGTCAAAAATGTTAAAGCCAAACACCCATTACAGAAATCTAGCACCGCTGTTACTGTACCCCCTGACTCTCCAGAAAGGTGGAGATCAAAGAGGAGGAAGAATAAAGAAACCCAGACAGACACTGGAAGTTCCATGACGAGCTAAACAACTATCTCACCATCAACATCACCTTGGTTAACAAGTACATCTCCTGCCAATCCACCTCGTTCATTGTTACCTCCCCCGCTAAATGATAGCCACTCTTTTGATGTTAGGATATGGCAGTTCATCTCTACCCATTGCACACTATGTTGCACTGACTACGCATGCCAGTGTGGTGGAGGAGAATCAATACCAGGTCATCAGGTGGCATCTGAGGAGATTCCATCCCGCAGAATATGCTAGGATTCTGGCAGGGAGGGTTCTTCATTACTATTAAACTGTCATCAAGTTGTCATGTGTCCTTAGAGGGGTCTGGAGAAGGGGTACAGTGATAGCGGCAGTACTTGCTTTCGGGTGTCATCGTGTTTGGATACAGTTGTGCCCCCAGATGTTATTTACCACACAGTGTGCACATTGCAGTTGCTGATGGAAGCCACAGTTCCTGTTCTCAAGGGAAAAATATATAATCTAATAACAACGCACCCATAATTTTGGAGGAGGGGCAGATGGAGAAGATTTAATGGCCAACTTCTTCTTTTCTCCACATAGACTGGGTTCTACTTATTGTTCTGCTACTGCCTCAGGGGCATCACTGGAGCCAGTCGTGGCAAGTGGAACCTTTATCATCCATCTTCCATGTTACTGCTATTGTTTATCCCATTCCCTTTCAGCTGCCTAATCATCCTGCTGCATAAACTCAGCAGGAGCAGTACAAACAGCAGTTGCAACTCAGGACTCAGGAGGACACTTGACAGTGGCCACTGGCCAACATGACCTGCTGGCATTAGGCCAGTATGGCATTTTTATTTTTTTCTCAGGGGTTGTGTTTTGAAAAAATAAATAAATAAAAATTTAAAAAACTAGTCGGAACAAAAAAATAAACAATTTTTGGGGGTTTGTTTCTAACAAGCCTAAGTCACACAGATCAATGTTTCCTTAGGGCTTGTGCCAAACAAGCTTAAGTCCTACAAATCAATGTTTCTTCAGGGCTTGGGCATCTAATTTAAGTTTAAGTCCTACAAAGGCCTCTAACAACAAATCAAACAAATCATCCTTTACAAAATACTCTATCAAGTCAAGTATCACTCCATCCCAGTGGCAGCTTATGTCAGGAGGATCCTGTCTCTATCAATTTACTTTCAAATGTCTTATTCTGTTATTGATTTATTTTTTATTAACTGCCCCCCAATAGCAGTCAAAAAACACCCCAAAACAAATTCCCTGTTCAAATGATTCATTCATTCACCAACACAGGCACCCTCCCCAGACCCTTTTATACCATGTCTTATGGTTTCTATTTTATTTTATTTTATTTAGGATTTATTTTTTATTAAGTGCCCCCCAATCCCAGTAAACAACCCCCCCCAAAATCATCCCCTGTTCAACTGATTCTTTCCCCACACCCCACCAACACAGGCACCCTCATGCCCCTTTTATACTATGCCTTTGGGAAATTAAATATTATTTATTTTATGTTGTGTGTAACTTCAATGTTCCCATTGATTTCAATGGAATGAGCTAGGCGAAAAAAGCAGAAAATCTGCACTTTTCGCAGGAAATTTTTCGCCAAGTGGAAAGTGCCATTTTCTGCCGATTTCAGTTTCAGGCGGAAATTTTCACCCATTCCTACCGCATGGTACAGGCAGTGACAGACAGAGCAGGTGTACAGAACCCTTTTTGCCAATATGTTTGAGCTGTCTTGTTCAGGTGAGTCTCATAAGAACTTATGATTCCAAATAATGTTGGCACTTAATAAACATTATAACACTATGTCAATGATTACTTCTATACTAACAATTAATTGGGGGCAATTATATCTATGTGATATTTCCACTTTAAAGGGATAGTAATACTTAAAATGTAAAAAAAAATATGTTGTAGGGTTTATCCCCCTGAGTAAAACAAGAGTACTCCCACTGCTGAAAGGTGTTTCATTCAAAAGTTATTCATTTTCAAAGTTGAATTTTCTAGGTGCAATATCACAGTGGCCTGAAATAGTACAGTGGCGCTGTTGTTACACCATCCTATGGAGATTTATGGTCCCCGGACCAGAGCTGTCCATAGGATCGTGTAGCAACAGCGCCACTGTACAATTTAAGGCCACTGTGATAGTGCACCTAAAAAAATTCAACTTTGAAAATTAATAATTTTTGAATGAATCACCTTTCAGCAGTGGGAGTACTCTTGTTTTACTCAGGAGGATAAACCCTACAACATATTATTTTTTACATTTTAAGTATTACTATCGCTTTAACTGCAAAAACTGGAGTCTTCTTCGCAGATCCAGAGAGTTCCCAGGTATGGTCATTACATCTTGCCCACTATGGTGCTGAAGGAATGTGTAACTGTACATTGAGTGTAAGGCCCTGTTTGCAGGAATGAAAAAAACACATTTCTAACATGACATTAAACAGATTCAGATATAAAACATTGAGGTCTATGGGCCTGTTGACACAGGCTACTAAAGCAATGCT
The DNA here is from genome assembly GCA_037306005.1 of Rhinophrynus dorsalis. Classification (NCBI taxonomy): domain Eukaryota; kingdom Metazoa; phylum Chordata; class Amphibia; order Anura; family Rhinophrynidae; genus Rhinophrynus; species Rhinophrynus dorsalis. The sequence goes on along the minus strand of CM074727.1, from coordinate 112,519,108 downwards.
TCCACATAGCATGCTGCAACTTTGTACTTTCAGCAAAATGCATCCAAGTTACATCATGCATGATCTGCACTGTGGTTTAGGTGGCTGTCTTGCATATTGCTCACAGAAGTGACAATGGAGGTCGTGATGCCCTCTAAACTCCAGTGACTGGCTGACCCTCGTGGAAGTCTGCCTATAATACATGGGTGGCACAGATACATTCCCAGTACTCCCCTTTCCCCAAATGTGGGAGGATTGCTAGGGGGATGTAGGAGATTGGAGGCAGGGCCAGATTTCCCTATGGGCATACCTGGGAACTTTCAGTTAAGGGCTACCCAGAGGGTAGTCCTCTGTTCACCAGGGGGGTGACAAAAATGACGCTAATCGTGTCAAAAAGGGGCGGGGCTTGCCGCGAGTGAGGGGGGGCTTAACCCTTTGAGTGCCAGAGTGGTACGGAATGCATTGCAAAGCAATGCATTCCTTACCACTCTGGCACTCAGAGGGTTAAAGGTGTCACACAGAAGGCTGGGGACTGAGGATCAGCTGGAGAAAAAGCGGATGTGGCAGAGTTTCAATAGAAACTCTCCACATCCGGAGGAATCAGCCTCTGCCCCGGAGACCCGGTAAAATTCTGTCAGAACCGGAGTCTCCGGGGCAAATCCGGAGAGTTCCCAGGTATGCCTATGGGTAGAGAAGGCAAACTGACTGAAGCTCCAAATTTTGAGGGGCACCTCAGATGTGCTGGCCACACCCACATTCTGAATTGTGGGTGTGGCCAGAACAATTGCAATTGCAATGTCCCTGTACCATTTTTATACTCCTTAATAGGCTATTATTTAACCCGTTGGATGCAATTTGTTGGAAATCTCTCTAGCAATCAAGGGGTTAAAGGTTTTTTAGTTTCTGCTTGTTATAGACCAAAGGTATTTTCTGCTCCAGGAAACAGTGGATGGGACTGTGTACAAGGTCATGTGAGCAGTGGGGTTGTGGTCATGAGCGGAGCTTGGGACACCTGGAGTGCCTTGCCTAGTGAGCCTGGAATGTAAAATCCATCCCTGATCAGTGGTGAGTAACCATACCTGAACTTTGCCTTGTGGTGCTGCTGGGGGAGATAAATGTTGTGACTTGCATAAAAAAGGGGCATGACTTAATCGAGAGTGGGGGCATGGCTTAATATACGTGGGCAAAGTAGGAGGAATAGGCTGGGGAAAGAGGAGAAGTGGTTGGGGAGTGGGAGGACCAGACTGGGAAGACACAGAAGTGGGTAGAGTTTGATTAAAAAACTCCCCACATCCAGAGAATCAGCCTCTGCTCTGGAGACCCAGTAATTAGCAGCAAAAAACAGAGTCTCCAGGGATAATCCGGAGCGTTCACAGCTATGTGAATAAGTCCCACATAAACAGGAGCTGTATAAGTTACTACAGGACCCAAATATTAGCTAGCTTGTGTGCAATTAATATGTTTAAATTGTAAATAATCACTTCCCACCCAAATCTCACGGAGATACAAACTGTAAAAAACATTAAGAAGGCTGGAATTAAAAAAACAACACACATTGTAAAAGACAGACACCTAATATGCTCAGACGATCATATTTACACACAGTTCAGCTATACAAACATTGCACCATAACCACATCCCCAATACACACATAACTCGGTTACACAAACAACTACTTTTATACACATCAAGGCGCACACTGCACTATACACTAGAAGCAGGGCAAAATAACATGGCACAATAATGCCCCAGTCAATAGCACAGGGTACTCCTTCCCTGCTCAATGTGTCTGTCCCTTCTCTTATCTTGCTGAGTTTGCTCCCGTCACACGCTGACCTCGTACTGAAACTGATTCTAGAGAAAGTAATTTCTGAACCAGTGCATCCCCCACAGCTGATAAGAACATTTTATGGCCTTCATAGAGTTACCTTCACCCACCCACAACCCAGCTAAAGTGGCATAGTAACTGCTTCCAGCATAAACTCACTAAAACACCGCATTGTTGGTCTGTATCACTATGATATTTAACTGTGGGGTAAATCAAGGGAAACTCAGGTAATCCAGAAAATAAAATAAGTATAAAGTAACAACACACTTGAATTTGTTTGGTGTAATTCTGCATCCAAAACCTGTAGTTTACCTCTAGCTGTTGTTTGACTACATTTCCCATCATCCTTAGCAGGAAAATGGGTGTTTTATTCCGACAACAGCCAGATGCCAGCTGAGAATAATGGGAGCTGTAGTTCAACAACTGGAGGCGGGATGCAGGTTTACTAACCTGGACATAGGCACACACACAACAGTACCACAAATTTATCATTATTAAGGTGCTAAATCTTTGAGTATACTTGATTGGTGGGCAACTAGGAACCGACTCTCCGTTTGCCCTTGCAAGTTCAATTATTGAGGGGAGGTATTTTCCCCAAAAACGCGAGTCAGTTATATACATTAAGTGAGGTCTAGTTCAATACAAGGTTGTCTCCCCCATTGGAAGAAAGTTTCAATTTCCTTTGCAAAGTGGGCTCACCCACTCTAGGGTAGGGTGACTACATTTCCATTCTGCCATTCAGGGACACTAAAAAGATAAGAGCAGCAGAGAGCTTGTACTTGACTCTAAGGCAGCTCTACGTGAGTGTCACTATACATCAATGAACATAAGTGAGCAACCTGTTCTTTCTCTGGCACACTACAGAATTCTGAACTCTAGAACAGTGGTTCTCAACCAGGGTGCCGTGGATATCAAATTAGGGTGCCCTATGATTTCTATGTAGAGTGACAAAAAAATGTAAATATTGTCTTTTAAATGTAGAAATATGGAAATTGTTATGCACAATATGTTTAATGTGTTACTATGATTGTGAGACATAATATCTGTGTATTTATGAATTGTAACCTTCATTATGCTCTTGATAAATCACATTAAATATGTTAGGGGTGCCCCGAAAATTCCAGATTGCGTGTTAGGGGTGCCTTGAGCAAAAAAAGTTGAGAACCATTGCTCTAGAAGGACAACTGCCCATTGACTGCTGTGCCTGTGGACACAAAAAATGTACCTCACACCCAAACCCTTAGACTAGAATTACACTACAACAAATTGCACTGTAGCTCCTTGTTGATGCCAGAATCTAGGCTCAGTTCTCTATCTAAGTGTTTAGAGCTGTATCTGGAAGCCATTTTGTTGTAGCCCAGTAGAGGCATCACTTCCTGTCACAGCAGACAATGGGCATTTCTCCATCTAGTGTTTAGACTGCTGTGCTCTGGAGTCTTCATTCCGGGACTTTGTATTGTCCCAGAAGGGGGCTGCCCAGCACATAGGGACACATATATAAAAGTTTCACGTTCTGGAAAGTGGTTCCGCCCACCCAACCCCGTTTAACCCTTTGAGTGCCAGAGAGGTCTTTAACGCATTGCGTTGCATGCCTCTCTGGCACTCAACGTTTTAATGTTGATCTTATTTAATAATGTGTCTCCACTGAACTTCCAATTACTCCTATTTAGCCAAGGGTACAAGCACACACAGATGTATTAAGAAAAAAGCGGTACAATTCTGCACCATAGAGAGCAAATAAAAATTATAAAAATGACCACTGATTTAAATGGGTCTTTTAAAGCTATAGTAATACTTAAAATGTAAAAAGTAAATTGTTGTATGGTGTATCCCCTGAGTAAAACATGGCCACTGCTGAAAGGTCTTTTATTCAAACGTTATTACATCTCAAACTTGATTTTTATAGGTGCCGTATCGCAGTTGCCTGAAACTGTACAGTGGCGCTGTTGCTACGCCATCCTATGGAGATTTATGGTCAACTGACCAGAGCTGCCCATAGAATGGTGCAGCAGCAGCGCCACTGTACAATTTCAGGCCACTGTGATACGGCATCTATAAAAATCAAGTTTGAGATGTATTAACTTTAAAAAAAAAAAAAACTCACAGCAGTGGGAGTACCCTTGTTTTACTCAAGGGTAATTTTTTTTTACAAAAAAAATTTTTTTTTTACATTTTTAGTATTACTGTCCCTTTATACAACTGAATGCTAAAAAAGGCTCCAACGCATTGCAGAATTTTTTTTATTTTTTCCGTGCAGTGCAGATGGTTTACCTCAGAATTGCGCTAGTTTTGCTCTGTGAATAAGCTTCAGTATGATTCCTAAGTGAGAGGGTTAAAGCTCTAGGTAACACACAGTTAAATTATGTTCTTCCCGCAGGGCGTCTGCTGCCTCAGGAATCTGCTAATGAGATTACAGAAAACCAAACAGAGATTTTCTTGTCTTTCTTCAACTGCCTCAGCCTCTCTTTCCTTCATTGCATAATGAACTCCCAGCTTTCTCTCTTCTCTCTGCCCTTGTTCACGTACATCACTTCTTCAACTACCCCCCTAACATGGGCATACCTGGGAACTTCCAGCTGAGGGTTACCCGGAGGGGAGTCCTCTGTTCAGCAGGGGGGTGACAAAAATGACGCTAATCATGTCAAAAAGGGGCGGGGCTTGACGCGAGCGGGGGTGGTGCTTAACCCTTTGAGTTTCAGAGTGGTACGGATGCATTGCAAAGCAATGCATTCCGTACCACTCTGGCACTCAAAGGGTTAAAAAATGTCACACAGAAGGCTGGGGACGGAGGAACAGCGGGAGAAAGTGTAAGTGGGTAGAGTTTCAATAGAAACTCCCCACATCCGGAGTAATCAGCCTCTGCCCCAGAGACACGGTAAATCTCTGTCAGAACCGGAGTCTCCGGGGCAAATCCGGTGAGTTCCCAGGTATGAACATGGGTCAATAAACTATCAATGAAATCTGGATACTATGGGAAACAGATAAGCAGATCGGAAGAAACCCTGTGTAAAAGGGAGGGGCTAAAGGAAGGGGAGTGGCAAAGGTTTTCAATGTCGAGAAGGTCCCACAGGGAGGGGTTGTCAAGGTAAAGGGAAGAGTCGGGTAACTGGGATAGGTAGGGAAAAGGGAGGTACAGTGGGATTTAGCATCCATTTTGTGCTATCAGGAGCTGGCCATTAATTTTCAATAACATTTTTGTTTCAGGTACGCCTGAGATGTATTTATTTGTATAGTGTTTTCAGTTTTTTTACCTAACTTGTCATAGCATTGCAATTGGAGGATCCTTGGCCTAGGCCACAATAGGGTTTAGGGTGACCACATTTCCATTCTGCCATTCAGGGACACTGTGGAGAGGAAAAGTACTAGTCCTTGGCACTAGCACAGCTATGTGGGAGGAGTCACTGTACATCAGTGTGTAACCTGCTCTTTCTCCAGCATGCCAAAGTTATAGACATAGATGGAGAATTGCCCATTGACTGTTGTAACAAAAAGCAATGCTTGTTGTAGGCTCTCTCTCTAGTGCAGTGGTTCTCAACCTTTTTTCATTGAAGGCACCCCTACACACTGTCCGGAATTCCCGGGGCACCCCTAACTTCTCAAAAGTTGTATAACAGTGTGTAATGAAGAAGATATGTATAAGAGTAGTTACTTTTACCTCCCAAGTTCAGAATAACATATTTGAGCACAGCAAAAATGAGTTATACATAGGGGATAAATATAACAAAAAACTGGGCTTTTTAACACTTGAATGCTAAACAAGTCTCCAAAGCATTGCAAAGAAATGATTTGGAGACATCTTAGCATTCAAGGGGTTAAAAGCCCAGTTTAAATCAACTGCAATTTTGGGAATTTGTATTTGCCCCCAATGGTGCAGTTGGTTTGCCCTAGATTAGAATTTCTCCAGTTTTTCTTGTATCAGAGCAAGTGAGAGCTGGAGCAGTAATACAGTTAATGGTTACTTTTTTATTGATTTTTTTTTTAAATACTACATTTCATAAGTCCATGTGGTTCATGATTAAGGGCAGTATATGAGACAGACTGTGCCCCACTGATGTCCATAAATGGACCCCTCTGGCCCTCCAGAAAATGGTAAGGTGGGAGAGTAAATGTGTGCGCTTGATGGGCTCATCTGAAGCCTCAATGTACACCTCTGGGGCATTATAGGGGCACTGGTCTACTAATGTGCTTTTTAAGGGCAACAGTGGGACATAGTTAATTTTATTTGGCCATTTGAGTGAGGGGGCAACTAAATGCCATTATATATAGCACATTAGTAGTCCAGTGCCCCTATAATGCCCCAGAGGTGTACTTTGAGGCATCAGATGAGCCCATCCAGTGCCATCTGATGCCCCTGTGTACACTTCTGTGAAATTAGTGGCACATCAGCATCAGTGGTTTACTGGTACTCAAGGAAATTAGAGGGGGCATAGCCTGTCCCATATTGTGCACTTATGGGAGTACATTTGGTCATATCTGATGCCCCAATGTACATCAATGGGGCACAGTTGTATTGTACATTTGCCAGCGAGGGGAACACAATGAGGGGGACATAAGGGTCACCTACAATATATGGGGAATTTTAAGAAATAAATGTATTCACCCTACCAGTAAGCCTTGACACTGGTTGGGTGTGTTTCAGTGCAATTCCGTCTTCTATCTTCTCTTTATAATGCAGCTGAGCTTAAACTCGTATACACACACACCACTTGCACACACTGTTCCTCGATGGTATATGTGTGTGTCTATGACAGGCCAAGACTTGCCACCAGTAAAAAGAGAGGCGGGATTGTGATAGCCTATCACAGTTGTCCCGCCTCCATCCAACAGGCCAATCAGGGCGCTTCTCCAGCACACGCACGGACCTGGGCTTTGTGTTCCCTGAATGCCTTGGTGGACCCACCAGCAGTGACTAAAAAAGCATCGGCGGTGCACCATCATATCTTAAAGTTATCCTGCAGCGCTTGGCTCTTCACTAGATGAGCACAGCTGCAAAATTCCGCGGCACCCCAGAAGGGTGTCCGCGGCACACCAAAGTGCCGCGGCACCCCGGTTGAGAAACACTGCTCTAGTGTTTAGAGAAGCCATTTTCTTGTAGCCCAGCAGAGGCATCACTCCCTGTCACAGTAGGCAATGCCAGTTCTCCTTCTATTGTTTAGACCTCTGTGCTCTGGAGGCTTTATTCTGGGACTTTGTATTGTCCCTGAAGGGGGTTGTCAGGGACAAGGGACATACATTTAAAATCAGGGACTCTCCTGGGCAATCAGGGACATGTGGTCACCCTATTAGGGTTATGTACAATATAAAATTCTCTTTTGAGAAGCAATTTGAGAGGACTGGAAAAACGAAATTTCTCTAAGGACCAGGGGTTCCTGGCAAATTCTGTGTCTGAGGCTTAAGGTTTGGGGAATTGATTAATTGGCTGCTCACCAAACTAGGAGGTTATCATCAGCTGGTGACTGTTAACTCAATGCTGTGTAATGGTCAAGGACCCATTTGGTTAAGTAAGTACTTAGTAGGGAATGATTTATTAAATGTTTGCTAAGCATAATCTCATGTTATTAATAAATGCCTTGGCCTTTCACATTCCAAAACTCACGTATTGTCTGTCTTTATTATTCAGGGGGGTAACTAGGACATTTGGGGGACAGTTAATGGAAGGGCATTAGAATAATTTGTAGGAGATGACAACTACCTAGGCCATGGTGTCTGAGGGAGATTGTTCCATTTACACTAATCCATTGCAATCTGCCCAAGTCTTTAACCCTTTGCATGTCAGATGGGTACGGAGTGCATTGCTTTGCAATGCGTTGCGTACCTCTCTGGCACGCAAAGGGTTAAGTATAGTTCTTTTATCTTCTAGTCTTAGTACTTTCACACCTCTCTTTTTAAGTTAAAGGAGAACTAACATCTCTTATTAATAATAAACCCTAAATGACCTTATGATGGCCAGAGAATCCTAATGACCCCCTAGGAAATTTTCCCTTTTGCCTTTCCTTAAAATATAAAATACTCAGCCAGTACTGAATGTCATGCTCATGGGGGTGGACATGACAGTTGCTGGCATGATCTTCTTTAAAGTGATAGTAATACTCAAACTTGAATTTTTTAGATGCAGTATCACAGTGGCCTGAAATTGTACAATGGCGCTGTTCCTACACCATCCTATGGACAGCATAAGTCTCCATCTGTACAATTTCAGGCCACTATGATACTGCATCTAAAAAAACTCAGGTTTGAGCTGTAATAACTTTTGATTTTTTTTTTTAATAAAACCCCTTTCAGCAGGGGAGTACCCATGCATCCTTGTTTTACTCAGTGAGATAAACTATACCCATACCTGGGAACTTCATTGTTGGGGCTGCCCGGAAGAGAGCTCTTTGGTGCCGATGAGGGGAGAGAAATTACGCTATTTGTGTCATAAAAGGGGTGGTGCTTAATCGTGAGGTGGGGGGTCGGGACGTCTAAAAAAAAAAAAAGAGACTGGGGAAGGAGGAGAAGATGGCGGGGAGTAGGAGGAACAAGGTAAGATTGAGCACAAGTGGCCAGAGTTTCATCAGAAACTCCCCACATCCAGAGACTCAGACTCTGTCCCGGAGACCCGGTAATTCGGTGTCAAAACCAGAGTCTCCATGGCAAAACCAGAGAGTTCCCAGCTATGACTATACCTTTAACCCTTTAAGAAACAAGGGGGAGATTTATAAAAAAAAACATTCTTATTGTTCAAACCTGATCTGTCTCTATAAAATGCATTGCCATTTTAGCGACGGGTCTGATTTTAAAAAGCTGTAGGAGTGCGTTTATAAATGTGACATCTTGAAAAATTTCTAGGTTCTTGTACTTTCAGAACACCTAAACTTCATAGAGAACAACCTACACATGGAGGTACAATTCTGGCAAAAAAATTGTCGCAAAATGATTGCAAATTGTGACAATTCTTTATAAATTTGCTGTGTCAATATTTTCACTCTCCCTACTGTCATTTCTGCACAAGCTCAACTAGTTGGCGTTACATTACACAAAACTGATGCAATCTTGTTTGTATATAACGAAGACCATATTAGCACCACTTTACGGACTATGGGCTGGATTCTATTGCAGGTGCTAATTTTATCTCTGCTTTTATCTCCAGGTTTCTCCATAGACTTCAAGGGACAGTAATGTCCCATAAAAAATGCTTAGAGTTTTGTAGATATTACAGCAGAACTACCACCTCCACTAAAGTCGCCCTGCAATACTTAGGTGGCGACTAGTTTACTAATCATTATTTTACCTCTCAAAAGTGCCCACGAATAAAGTTATTCTTGAGGTTCCGAGACTGATGGACAGGTTACTGCAGCCTGTGCGCCTGCACTGTCCATCTCTTCTGGAGCCGTCCGGGCCTATGTAATGCCTGTGAAGGGTGAAGAGGACTGACAGCACAGTTGCGCATTCAAGATGTCCATGAAGATGCCTGGCTTCCGGTCGCAGAAGCTTAAGGATAACTTTATTCGTGGCCACTTTTGAGAGGTAAAATAATGATTAGTAAGCTAGTCGCCACCTGCCTAAGTATTGCAGGGCGACTTTAGTAGAGGTGGTAGTTCCGCTTTAAAAAAATAAACGTTATACCACAAATCTTACCTCGCAAACCGTTATGGTTCCAGAGATAGCCTCTGCTAAAGTTCCCCTCTTCTTCCTCTTCTCCTGACATCAGCTGTAAGCTGACAGCAGGAGTTCCTGGTCCGGGGACCAACAAGTGGCTTTTCAGCAGAGCCACGATTTAAAGGGATAGTAACCTCAAAAAAAAAAAGTACAGGCGAATTTATAGGTACAATTAAAACATACTTGCTGCCCTCATTTCCATCTCTCAAACCGTTATGGTTTGAGAGATGTAATAAAATAAAGGTCTCTGTTCCCTCCCACTTCTCATGCGTCCACTGTATAGTGGACTTCATGAGTTCCTGCTTCCGAGACCAGAAGGCGGCTCTTCAGGAGCGCTGTCATCGATATATATAACTATAATTATTTCATTGGTATAGTCTACAATGTGTGTCTGGCTTGCAAAAACACGTTGTAGACCATACCGATGAAGTAATTATAGTTAGATATCCCGATGTCAGCACTCCTGAAGAGCCGCCTAAAGTCGGTCGACCAGATTCCGCCTCTGACAGCTTTACAGCTCATCAGGCAGAAAGGGGAGGGAACGGAGACCTTTATTTTATTATACCTCTCAAACCATAACAGTAAGTATATTTTGATTGTACCTATAAATTTGCCTGTACTTTTTTTTTCAAGGTTACTATCACTTTAAAAAGAAATACTTCTTTGGAACGGTCTACAAAGTGTGCCTGGTTTGCAAGCACACTTTTTAGCTTTACAGCTGACATCAGGAGAAGAGGAACTTTAGCGGAGGATATCTCTCAAACCATAGCGGTTTGAGAGATAGGATTTGTGGCATATTGTTTATTTTCTAACCTCTACAAAACTCTAAGCATTTTTTATGGGACATTACTGTCTCCTTAAATAGGAAAATGTTTGATAAAATGGGTGTTAACATTTATCACCTGCAATAGAATTCAGCCCTATTTCCATGTAACTCCACTTTTATAAATCTGTCTCAAGGTCCTTAAAGGTTAAAAATACCATGTGCATGACTGGGAACTCTCATGGCTGGATCTGAGACTCAGGGTTTTGAGCCAAATCTCAGAGTGAAAGGCCTAATTCTCAGTGTGAGAGACTGCGTGTTAAATACTTTATAATCTACACAGATCAACTGCTTCCTTGGTCTCTAAATTGTGCTAGAAAGGCAAACAGAGATATCCCTGCTTAAACATACACAAGACAAGCAAGACTTCTCCAAGTCAGTGGGTGTATCTTGGGTGCCCCATGTTTTTCATGAATACTTTAACAAAAAAGGAACAATAAAGCTTTATTTTGACTATATATACCACCAGTCCATAATATGTAAAGTAAAATTGCCTATATTTTATACTTTATCTACCAATTGTTTTTTACACTTATATATGTCCCTGACAACCAGCTCTCTGGATCTGTTTACAGAGAGCTTTCTGTCTGGGAATATGTTAGCCTGTGTAGACATATAATATAAAAAAGAAACATTGTAAAAAAGAGAGCACACAGAGAATTTGGTTCTGCAGGAGAGTGCAACATTGTATTACATCCTGCCTTGAAGGTCTACCAGCTCATGAAACTGAGATCCAAGTAGCTCAGTGTCAGGAACATAACATTTGTCAAACAATAGGTGAAGATGAAAAAAATAAAAAATAAAAAAGTATAAGCAGTTTGACTGTACATATTATGTACTTGTACAATATGTAAACTTATAATAAATGTTAATATTCCTTTAAATTTGAATTTGTAATGTATAATTATGGAAATTATTATACACAATATGCTCTTTGTTGTTGTTCTGACTCTGAGACCTAAGAGTAACTGTACAAGTATGTATTGTTCTTTTTTTAAAGACTTGAGAAATTACCTATAAAGTGTGAGGGATGCAATGAAAATTCCAGATTGCATTTTAGTATTGAGAAAAATTGCTCTAAGCTGTACCATGTTAATGGTTCCTTGAGGACTGATCAGAGCCCCTTTAAGTTAGAGCAAGCAGAAATATATCACTTAGAATATACATTCTATGGCATTTTAAGGGTTGATGTGTTAAAGCCTTCTGGGTCAGCTCATACTGAAAATTTAGCATACCTGAAACTCCACTCAGGAAACACATCAACAGTGAAAAAATTTAATCCATTTATTTTATTGGAAAACCATTAAAAAATACATTTGGATTTTAGTTGGTGTTTCCTGATTGACGAGTTTCAACTATATTTAATACCTGGAGAACTGGATCATCTCTGTCTGGCACCGGACGCTGCAGACTGTTGAATATCAGTGAGCAATGCATATTATCCCTCCCACCCATGTTGAGTTGTGCATGGACCGTTCTTTAGGTTTTCGAGCTAGGCTGTGGTTCCTTTCTTTTCTGTATCATACGGAATGTTCCCCGGTATGATCATGTGCAGTTAGCAGTCTGAGGTCTCTTGGTCATTCTAACATCTGTCTTGTCTGCCTCCGTGGACATGACATCCAGGACTGATTGAAAATGTTATCTCTTGAACCAAGGTACAAAAGCGAAATCCATAGGGCCATTAATATGTTGTGACCATAGTATGGTAACTGGGGATTATTATTAGGATGTGTTCATTCTCGTTTAAAGGTATCATTGTACAATGGCACCATGATGTAAATTGATACAACTGTGCTCATTGGAGTTGTTAGCTTCCCAGAATCCCCGGTGCTTGGACAGACCCGGATTTCTCATTATGAAGAGTAGGAAACTGCATAGAGTGGCTGAGCTGTGCTTGTCACATGTGCATCCTGAGTTTATGACGGCCCACTGCCCCTAAATTATGATGGCAAATTTTGTTACCAGGGTACATACCTTTTAACTGTCATTATTATTTAATCCCTGGGTGTTAGAGGGGCAGGGGAGGGCTGGCAGCTTGTGGCCTGGGGCAAATACAATTTAGTGGCCGTTCTATTATTGTTGCAGCCCACTGTCCCAGCCCACCCACTTTTGTAAATTTTAAAATTAGCATTATTGTTATGAAGTAAGGCAAGTGATACCACATAATGTGCAACTGACATTGGGCTACAATAGTGATATTACACAGCTTACAGTTGAAATTAAGCTATACTACATTTATCATTTAAGTAAAGCTACACTAGTGATACCATAGAGCTTACAGTGGAAATTGGGTATGCTATTAGTGGAGCTCCATTTGGATTGTATCTATGTGGTATCGCTTGTGTAGCTCCACTTATAGCAGCAAATAGTTGATGGAGTGAGTAAGTGGCCCACTGGCCCAGACATATGACCATCCCAGGCGGCAACTGCCACCCTGCCCCTCCCCCAGGCCAGCCCTCCCCTGTAGAGGGGGCTCCAAAGCATTATGAAGAAATGCATTGGTGACCTCTTTAGCAGCCATGTTATTAAAAGCTTTTTTTTGTGTGCTTGGATGTTATAGACTAAGAGTACCTTCTGTACCTTGTAGTAGTGAGTCAGGATAGGGGTGGAGTCCAGTGAGATGTGGGGGTGTGGCCACATGAGGTGCTAAGGGCTAGGGTTTCCTGAGATGTGGTCCTGCCTTAGGCTTGGGCCATTAATTCATTAGTACACTGTGCAGCCCAATTGCACCATTACGAGCAGGGAGATCAATAACATTACATGCTGCAAGCTGTAAATAAGACCTGCGGGTGAGATTTCACTAAGACACAGGGGAATAACTAAAGGGAGTGAAGTTTTGCCAGGGCCCAGCATTCAAGGGGTGTATCAGCCCCAAGGCACAATAAATTTTATTAGCTGAATTTTTTTGTTAGGGGACTCTAAATGTATTTTTCACCGTGGCCCTCCAGTGACCAGTTACACCACTGCCAAGGTGTGAGAAATAGGTGATAAAGTAGATATGTTTTCTTCAGTGTGATAAACTCTCCAGTTCCAGAGTTATGGAGGTCAACTTCAACTCTGTCCTATCATTCATTCCCCACATTTAGTCAATTTCCAACTCTTGCCGCCTCCACCTACATAACACCTCTAGAGTTTTACTTTTTCTCAACCAATTCTAATCCTTCCTCTCAACAGACTAACCCCACTACAGTCCATAAGGAACTCTGCCACCAGACTAATCTACCTCACACATCGCTCCTCTAATACTGCTTCTCTCTGCCAATCCCTACACTGGCTCTCGTTACTATTTAGATTTAAATTCAAAATGCTGGTGCAAACTTACAGAGCCCTTACTGGTACTGTACCCGCTACATCTCTTGTTTCCAAATATACTCCCACTTGCCATCTTTGCTCTGCACAAGATCTTCTTCTCTCTGCAGCTCTTATTCCAACCTCCCATTCCTGCCTACAGGACATCTCCCGTGCTGCACTTGAGCTCTGGAATCCCTCCCCCCACCCCATTAGACTTTCCTCCAGCCTTCAGACGCTCCCTGAAAACTCACCTGTTCGGGAAAGCCTATCAACTACCTCCACAACCGTTATGAGCAAGGCCAGACCAACAGTCTGTCCAACCTCTACTCATTTCCTTTCCCTTCTCCAATCACTCTCCTACCTACAACCCCATCAGAGTCTTGTTCTCCCAGATAGACTACTAGACTGGACTACTTCACTCAAAAGCACTTCTTTATCTCACTCACTGATAATTCACGTTGCATGAGGCACTTACACCCCATAGCACTTACCTCTTCTGTGTCCCACCTACCTTCTTCTAGACTGTAAGATATCAAGAGCAGGGCCCTCTGATACTTTTGATTTCTTTGTTCCATTTGTAATGTTTAATGCCTCTGTATATCTATTTCCTATTGCACAGCTCTGTGGAATAAGTTGGTGCTACATATAATTAAAGGATAATATGGAGCCAATCCACTGCGATCTATAAAACTTGAGATACCTTAGTGCACAGGCTCCATAGAATAAATATATGACTTGAGGCATGTATCGTGCTAGAGTATTGATCTCCTCTTTATCACCTCTCTAACACCAGTTTATCAAATCTTAGTGCATTACTCCCCTGAGTGAGATCTGGAGTTTCACTGCCTTCAGCCAGTACCTATGCATGCCCCAGCTTGAACTTAGGGTTATATACTAAAAGGAATGTGCTGCATTAGCCTGTTGAGTACATCATACCAGCAGGAATGTGTTCTTAGGCACAGGAAGTTTTTGATGTAAAATCCGATTATTAAGATTTTGACATCTGTTTAAAACATTCCTGCACTGGTGCAACACAAATGCATAGACACAAGTGGTACCTTTTCAACTCTCTAATATATGCATTACACAGCAAAGGGGGCATGTCTTGGAGGGCAACTATCATGTGAAGAGTTCTCTATTGTCAGATCCAGGGCTGGACTGGCCTACCGGGATACCGGGAAAATTCCCGGTAGGCCGCCAGCACTGGGGGCCGACTGGGGCTGCTTATAAATATACATGCGCCAATACCAATTAAATGTATCTGTGGCCGCAAAGTGACAAGACCGCGCGGCCACAAGATTCCCACTGGGCCGTGTCTAGTCAGTGGAGGCAGGCTGCCAGGCCGGATCTAGAAAGTGACTTCAGGAACAGCACTGCGTCTGTGCACCAGGTAGGCCGGTGGATGCGGAGAGCTGTTCCTGAGCAGGACGCCATGAGCAGAAAGAGACACAGTCAGCAGCAGACGCCAGACAGTCACAGTGAGGTGAGGTCACAGGCAACTTAGGCAAGAGGGGGAAACAGGCAAAAGGGGAGATCAAGATGGGGAGAAAATGAGAAAGGCAAAGGAATTAAGAGAGGGGTAAAGAGAGGTTGGTAAGGGGGAGAAAGGCAAAAGGGGGATCAAGAATGGGCATCAAGAGCGGTGAAAGAGGCAGAGGGGGGTCAAGAAGAGGGAGAAAAAGAGGTAAAGGGGAGAAAAAAGAGGCAAAAGAAGGAAGGATCAGGAGGCAAAAGGAGAGGGGACCAAGAGGCAAAATGGTGGGATTACGAGTAAAGAAGGGGAGAGAGAGGCAAAAAGTGGGGGATCAAGAGAGAGGGAAAATGGGGGAGAGGAGAAAAAGGCAAAAGGAGGCGATCAAGAGGGTGAAAAAGAGTAAATGGTGGATTAAGGCAAGAGGGTGAAAGATACAAAGAGGGAGATACAGAGGCAAAATGGGGGCTCAAGAGGGGGAGAATGGGAAAAGGAGAGAAAGAGGCAAAAGGGGGGATGAAAAGACAATGGGGAAAGAGGCAAAAATGGGGGATCAAGAGGGGGAGAATGGCAAAAGGAAGATCAAGAGGGGTATAGAGAGGCAACTTGGCAAGAGGGGAATCAAGAGAGGGTGAAGGAGGCAGAGGGGGGTCAAGAGGGGAAAAAAGAGGCAAATGGAGGGGGGATCATGAGGCAAAAGGGGGGGGTCAAGAGGCAAAAGGAGGGAAGGACCAAGAGGCAAAAGGAGGGGGGTATCAGGAAGGGGAGAAAGAGGCAAAAGTGTCGGATCAACTCAAGAGTCAAGAAGGGGAGAGAGAGGCAAAAGAGGGGATCAAGAGTCAAGGAGGAGAGAAAGGGGGATCAAAAGGGAGAGAAAAAGGCAAAAGGAGCGGGCTCAAGAGTCAAGAGGGGGAGAATGAAGCAAAAGGTGGGAATCAAGAGGGGGAGAAAGAGGCAAAAGTGGAGGAATGAAGAGGCGGTGTACATATATATATATATATATATATATATATATATATATATATATATAACTCCTTATTGCTCTGGTGGTGGCATATATAACTCTTTAGTGCTCTGGTGGTGGCATATAACCATACCTGGGAACTCTCCGGATTTGCCCCGGAGACTCCGGTTCTGACAGAATTTTACCGGGTCTCCAGGGCAGAGGCAGATTCCTCCGGATGTGGCAGAGTTTCTATTGAAAGTCTGCCACATCCGCTTTTTCTCCCGCTGATCCTCAGTCCCCAGCCTTCTCTGTGACACCTTTAACCCTCTGAGTGCCAGAGTGGTAAGGAATGCATTGCTTTGCAATGCATTCCATACCACTCTGGCACTCAAAGGGTTAATCCCCCCCTCACTCGCGGCAAGCCCCGCCCCTTTTTGACGCGATTAGCGTCGTTTTTGTCACCCCCCTGGTGAACAGAGGACTACCCTCCGGGTAGCCCTCAACTGGAAGTTCCCAGGTATGCATATAACTCTGTATTGTCTTATGGTGACATCTAACTGTATTGCTCTGGTGGTGGCATATAACTCTTTTTATTGCTCTGGTGGTGATACGTATATAACTGTATTACTCTGGAGTGACTTATAACTGGTGGTGACATATAACTTTATTGCTCTGGTGGTGGCATTCAAATGTGTTTTAAAATGCATGGTTTCACCTTTTATGAACAAGAAAAACATGCCATTATGCCATGGGGCTGGTATAATGACGCAATGCTATGGGGCTGGTAAGCAATTTTTCCAGGGCTGGCTTTTATTCCCAGTCCGGCCCTCAGATCTTCACC
This sequence comes from Rhinophrynus dorsalis, assembly GCA_037306005.1. Taxonomy (NCBI): domain Eukaryota; kingdom Metazoa; phylum Chordata; class Amphibia; order Anura; family Rhinophrynidae; genus Rhinophrynus; species Rhinophrynus dorsalis. Next base: position 112,502,291 of record CM074727.1, on the reverse strand, counting down.
CCTAGGAGAAGACCTGCCAATTAATCTGGGGCTGCATAATGGGCCCCGGTTCACCAATGTGGGAGCATTACAAAGGTCTGAAAAGAGTCTCCAAGTACTCCCCCGAAGCACTGATGCTGCGTTGTACAGACAGTTAACTGTACTACATAGACCCTCTTGTATCTGGCTTCAAGGCCCAACCCAGCAGCTCTCTGGAGACTGTGGACACAAACCATTTGTTATAGGTTGAAAGCCACAAACTGTCGAACTGCATTCCAGCTGAGTGGATCAGTTTTCTGAACTCTAAAATAGCTGATAGAAGCCATTTTGCGCTGCAAAGTGCATCCCTGGGCATTTTACTAACTTTGCAGCCAAAGGATCAGACGTAGTAAAATGTGGTAATATCTCTTTAAGATGCTGCACTGGGGACATTTTCTATTTATGCAGTCAGTGGCAGACAGGGCTGCCATTTTCCAAATCACACTTTAAAGGGAAATTACAATGTTTTACTAAGTCTGCTCCGATATATAAGAAAAAGCCCAGGGCTGCAGAGTGCAGCCACAAAATGGCTCCTGTCAGCCATCTGTGGTGGTGGTGGGGGGCAGTATCCCCCCCCCCCTAGCTAGCATCAGACTGGAATTCAACCTTTAAGTTCATGGTTCTCAGCCACAAACTTCTCTGGATGTACTTTTCTTATTAATCAAAAACTGTGTTATTGGCATAGCTGGGAACTCTCAGGATTTGCCCTGGAGAATCCAGTTTTTGCATCTAATTAATGGGTCTCCGGGGCAGAGGCTGATTCTCTGGATGTGATGAGTTTCTTCTGAAATTTTGCCCACTTCTGCTCCTTCCCAATCTGTTCCTCCCACTTCCCTCCCACTTCTCCCCCTTCCCCAGCCTATTCCTTCTACTTTGTTCTCGATTATCAAGCCCCACCCCCACTCTTGATTAAGGCCCACCCATTTTTGATGCAGATCATGTCATGTCTCCCGGCAGCACCACAGGACTCCCCTCTGGGGAGTCCATAATTCAAAGTTCCCAGGTATGGCTATAGGGCTTTTTCCTGTTGAGTAAAATAAAGGTGTATCCACTTCTGAGTGGAAGATAAACAGGGGGAGAATCAAATGATAACATGCCTCCACCTGAACACCTCACTGAATGAACACTCACAAAACAAGTGGCTATCGATCCATATATATAGAAAGTTAGATAGAAAGCTACCCACTGCCCATACACTGTTGTATGTCATTTTTATTATATTGTGTACTTTTAATAAGTTTACTCTGTTTTTAACATTGGTGCCATCTTTTGTATTATATAACTTTTTTGTACTGGAGTACCAGTGTTACTACGTCAATTTCCTCACAAGTACCGTTAGTTACCTGTGTTTGTCAGCCCATCTCTTACTGACCATTATACCTGTGAGTACCTAGTATTTCTCTATTATGTTTAGTCACATTGTTTGACACCCTTGGTCGCTCTCTGCTTTTGTTCTAAGTAACCACTGCTGAGAGATTTTTCATTCAAAAGATATCACAGTTCAAATTCATTATTTTTCTTTTTTTTAACGCTCAAACTGTTCACAACAGCACCAAAGGATGTTGAAAAGCCATTTTTTTAATTAAAACGTACCACGTAGGAGAGTTTGAGTCATAGACTATGGCTGTCCATAATAAGTAATAGAAACAACACTACTGGGTTAACACAACAGAAAATTGTAATTCAAAGTTAAAAAAATTCAAAGCTTGAGATATAATATTTTTGTAAAAGGAATAGCAACCTTTATTTGCAGTACCTTTGTTTTATTTAGCAAGAAAAGCCTCTTAACATATGTATCTTCATAAGAAAAGGTTTACTGCCCCTTTAATTCAGGCTGTTTATGCACAATGCATACTACAGGGTGGCATTGGAATCACTGCAGACCTAGTGCATGGGTTAGTAACCTTTGTGTTTCCAGGTTTTGTTGTACTACAATGCCTGTCATCTTCAGATTGTCATTGGCCAGTTGAATACAATGTTTACTGTATCCAAAAACAGCTGCTGGCTGGCAAAAGATAATGGGAACTGTAGTCCAACAAAAGCTTAAGATCCAAAGTGCCCCCATTCCTGTGCATCTTTCAGAAAAGGCCTATAATAAAGGGGATGTAACACATGACCATTGTTAGCCAGTCCACAGGGACACAAACTCCACCTACTCCACAATGCGTTGCACACTCCTCTGCCTGCTTCATGGAGTCAGTCCTGCTTGCTAGCAGGATCACAGGACACCAACTTCACCCATGAAAATATTTAACCCTTTTAGGACCAAAGGGGTGCACAACGCATTGCTTCTCAATGAACAAGTTTATAAATCACCTGGAAATAGATACAGAAAGCAAAATGTCAATATTTGCAGATGATACTAAATTATGCAAGGTCATTAATTCAGAACAGGATATTTTCTCTCTATTGAGGGATTTACATACAATGTCAGATTGGGCAAACATATGGAATATGAAGTTTAATGTGGGGAAGTGTCAAGTCATGCATGTGGGAGGAAATAATCCCAAGGCTACTTATGAAATTAAGGGAATCATTTTAGGGGACTCATTGCTAGAGAAAGACCTGGGTATCCTTGTCAACTACAAACTTGGAAACAGTGACCAGTGTCAAACAGCAGTAGCAAAGGCAAACAAAATTCTGTTTTGCATAAAAAGAAGCATCGAAGTAAGAGTGGATAACATTATTTTACCATTATACAAATCATTGGTAAGACCTCACCTTGAGTATGCAGTGCAGTTTTGGGTACCGGTTTTGAAAAAGGATATACTAGAACTAGAGAGGGTACAGCGGAGAGCAACAAAATTAATTTAGGGAATGGAGGACTTGACGTATGAGAAACGACTAGACAAACTAGGTTTATTTACTCTACAGAAAAGACGACTAAGAGGAGACCTTGTCACATTGTACAAGTATATGAGAGGTCAATACAAGGATCTCTGCGGTGAGCTATTTATTCCAAGGCCTGATCAGGTGACCAGGGGACACCCCTTGAGATTAGTGGAAAGGAGGTTTAAACTTCAGCAGAGGAAGGGTTTTTTTACGGTAAGGTCCGTTAAATTGTGGAATTCATTTCCCAGGGAGGTGGTTATGGCAGATACAATGGATACATTTAAGAGAAGATTAGATACATTTCTTTCAAAAGGGAACATACAGAGTTATACTGTTTATCAGTAGGCTGATCAGGAAGGTCTGATAAAGACTAATTTAATTGGTAGCAGGAAAGCTATAAAATTCTCAGTTACTGGGGTATGAGGGGAAGGTTGAACTTGATGGACTTGTGTCTTTATTCAACCTAATTTACCATGTTACTATGAATTGCACACCTCTCTCGTCCTTAAAGTGTTAACCATGCCCTCTGCTTTTTGTTAAAAAAACAAAAGCAACTGTTCAATTTAGTTCCCACTCTCCCTTTGGCTAGGACTGTGGGGTTACACAGGGCATGGAACATGGACTGCAGTAACCTCAACTCCCAGCCTCTAGCTGGAAGGGTCACAGATATGCGTAATATCACCCCGCCAGCTAGCCAATCATTTTTATAGCATGTTCCACACCCTGCTTAACCCCACAATCCCAGCCAATGGGAGACTGGGAACTAATTTACACAGGGATAGCCATATAAAAGCCAATCCCTGTTAATTTTTTGCTCATTCTGGCTCAGGTAATGGCTCGAGCAGGAGTAAGGAGGTGGCAACGGCAGCGGGGTATTAATTTTTTTTTATGTTTTTGGTTTTTTTTTTAAAGAAGATGCAGAAGGACCAGGGTACCGAGGACACCATTGGACCTCCAACATCAAAGTAAATGTTACTATGGGGGGACATATTCAGAATATCGCTGAACGAATTTAGTCTGGCAATTAAATTGTTCACTGAAATTCTAACTAACCAAATGGAATGGTAAATAAAATTAATTTTATTCAAATGAATAAAAACATTTTTACCTAATGATTCGGATGAAACTCGTATTTTTTGCTATGCACAAGTCTATTAGGCACCCAGTCATGTTTGCATTGTTCCCTCAGTTGCTTCGGGTTTGCGTTAGCGTGTATGAAGTTTTACTGGTTTGAGCAGATTTGCTTTAGCCTTCTTTGGTGTGTTACGTATTAGTGAACTGGTGGCACCTCATAAGCATCATTTGGGTGGACTGGGTGAGTATGATTTAGAGCCTAGAGGTCAGCAAGGAGTGTGTGGAATGTGTGACCGTGAGGTAGAAGCTGATGTGTTGGGAAAAGGGTTGTGCAATGTTTATAGTGGCCATGTATTTGGAGGTTAGGAGGAATGTATTTATTCATTTTATTTAGAAAATGTTTTACTAGGCAGAGAACATTGAGATTTCTTTAATTTTCAATTATGTCCTGGAGAGATTTTACAGTAAAACAAAATATACATGCACACATATAAACACATAAACATACATACAAAAAATGTATGTACGTTTACACACTGTTTTTAGGTACAAAGAAGCTGTTATATTTAAAGGGATAGTAATACTTCATTTTATCTTTATTTTATTTTGTAGGCATTAAAAAAACATGAAGAACGATATAAGTCTTATCTCTCAAATCTTTATGGTTTGAGAGATATTCGCAAGCAAAGTTTCCCCCTCCCGCCCCTTTTACCTAGTGTAAGCCATCTCTTTTCAGATGTGGAATCCAGTCCATAGACCAGACAGATAACAGCAGGGGACAATCCTCTTCCTATGAGAACAATGAAAGCACTGCCCCCCTTGACAAGTTTTTCAGGTTTTTCCCTTATCTTAAGTGAAGATTGTCCCTCTCTGCAATCTACCTGGACACCTCCCTTCTGCTCTGGCTGAACAGTGCTACATCAGTAAAAGGGGCAGGAGGGGGATACTTTATCATTGAATTACTCTTGAACTATAACTCTGACAGTATTGAAATAACACTCTCCAAAGTCCAAATACTATGATGATTAATTAGAGCTGCTTTTATTACGAAACATTACTATCCCTTTAAGGATTTTAGACTGGGAGAAGATCTGATGTTTTTGGATAGGTTATTACAGACTTTTGGAGCTCTGAAGGAGAAGGCAGATCGACCGACTTCTTGCTTGTAGTGCGGAATACTCAGTGAGTTGTTAGCAGTGTAGCGGAGAGGTGGACTGAGCATACTGCTCAGTTTGTCTGGTAGCTTTCAAAAGATAAGTCGTTATAAACTAGGCAAGAAAGGAGCCAATTTAGTTTTTAAACATATCACAATGATGGGCAGTGTAATCACATTGGAGGACAAAGCGGCATAATGAATTATACTGAGTGTCAAGTTTACAAATATGGATTTCTGGCTCAGAAGCATATACTGCATCTCCATAACCTATGACTGGCAATAACATCTGTTGAACAATATGTTTTCTTACTAGGGGGACTTAAAGGGATAGTAATGTTTCATAATAAAAGCAGTTCTAATTAATCTTCATAGTATCTGGACTTTGGAGAGTGTTATTTCAATTCTGTCAGAGTTGTAGTTCAAGAGTAATTCAATGACAAAGTATCCCCCTCCCGCCCCTTTTACTGATGTAACACTGCTCAGCCAGAGCAGAAGGGAGGTGCACAGGTAGATTGCAGAGAGGGACAATCTTCAATTACGATATGGGAAAAACCCTGAAAAACTTGTCAAGGGGGGCAGGGCTTTCATTGTTCTCATAGGAAGAAGATTGTCACCTGCTGTTATCTGTCTGGTCTATGGACTGCATTCCACATCTGAGAAGAGATGGCTTACACTATGTAAAAGGGGCAGGAGGGGAAACTTTGCTTGTGAATATCTCTCAAACCATAAAGGTTTGAGAGATAAGACTTATATCATTCTTCATGTTTTTTAATGCCTACAAAATAAAATAAAGATAAAACGAAGTATTACTATCCCTTGAAACAGTATTTGTTTCTAAACAGAACACCTATTTTAGGATAAAGTTTGGATGTTAATTTATGAATATGAAGACCAAAAGTGAGGTTGGGGGTCAAGCCACATGCCAAGATATTTGTAGTAGTCCACTGGGGCCAAGTTCTGATTAGGTTTTTGTTACAATGGTTAGATGGGTATTGCACAGTTTAAGTAGATAATGCTTTGTACCAAATACCACTGTGATTATTTGTCAGTATTTAAGAAGAGTTTGTTTTTTTAGCTATTGATCTTTCAACTTCAGACAAATCATCCTGTAATATTGCCTCAAGTTGCAATATGTTTGCATTTTTTAGAGTAGATTATAGCGTCATCTGTATACATGTGCACAGAAGATGCTTTGCAAACCTTGGGCAGATCAGTTATAAAGAGAGACAATAGAAGAGGGCCAGGAATGGAGCCTTGGGGAACCCCACTTGTTACTTTAAACGGAGGGGAAATATTGTCAGCAATCAACACATATATTTCATTCTGTCTGATAAACAGGATTGGAACCCATTTAGAGAATAATTACCCAATCCTGAATTTTTGAGTTTACTTATCAGAGTATTATGGGGTACTGTATCAAAGGCCTTTGCAAAATCTAGGAAAATAGCTCCAGCAAGTTCATCATTTTCCATGCCAGTCTGGATATCATTGCATATTTTTAGGAGGGCAGAGACTGTTAAAGGGGAACTACCACCCCACACAATCTTTAGCTTCAATAAATCCCCATCTGATGACTAGCTGCTTAGTAGCGCTAGTCTCCAGAATAATTACCTTATTTCATAGATTTCTGCTCTCTTCCCTGGCTGATGGGCAGGGTGGAGCGAGGACATCTTGCCATTGTGACGTCCGTGCTCCTGCACTGTCAGTCCCAGCAGGGTCTAGTAGGCGTTGCTAGGAGCCATTTGGCTCTGGCTGGGACTGACAGCGCAGGCGCTCGGACGTCACAATGGAAAGATATCCACGTTCCGTCCTGCCTGTCACCCATGGTAGAGAGGAGAAATCTATTAAATAACGTAATTATTCTGGCGACTAGCACTACTAAGCAGCTAGTCGCCAGATGGGGACTTAATGAAGCTAAAGATTGTGTCGGTTGGTAGTTCCCCTTTAAGTGATTTGGACAAAAGCATTATGAGTCAGTTTAAGGCATTTTTAGCAGTCTTTGGGTTTTATGAGGGTGGCCTCAGCAGACTTCCCTTATGCACTCTTTTGAGATGAAAGTGGTAAGTGACGTTTTGGGTCTGAGTTTGGGTGTGGAGGTAGTGAAGTGTGTTGGGAACTGGCATTTGGTTAAATGCAGGAGATACTTTCGGCCTTGCATAGATCTTTAATGGGGTTTTGATTTATTCTTTTGCAGGTCAGCGTATCCTTCAGGTGTGGATACTTGGTGGGAATTTTTATCCACTAGGTGGCCATGTGTGCAGAGTCCAGGCCAGTGAGCAGAGATATGGGATTCCAAGATTTGAGGGTGTAGTAGAGAGGCCTTAGTGGCCTCAAGTGGAGCTAGTTGCTGTCACAAGTCATGGAAAATTGTGCGCACGTGGCAGTGCTCGTGGTCATTGTTATTCATGTAGAGAGGATTGACCTGGGCTTGGTTAACGCTATAGATATAATAATCACCATTAAATATGACTTGGATAGATTTGGTCTGAAGTTGTGCTGCGCAGGAATTGAAGGGAGGCCAAAGATAGAAAGCCATGAAGAGGTACAACAGGAAGCTCAGCATGATTGCTTAGGCAATCTGGTTTGGTGGTGGTTAGACAACAGCAATTAGAGAAAAATATTGGCAATATAGGGCAGTCTAATGGGGTTCACTTATCACCAATTGGGTTCTTGTGTGGGTTCCAAGAGGTCATTGAGATGGCTGTTTATTTCTTGGTGGGGCTCAGAGGTCCTGTTAGGATTAATGTTTCCTCCTGTGGTGGCTGGTTTTTGCTCATTGTCAGCCATTTTACTGACTCATTGTCACAATCTAAGTGTTTGGGAACAAAGAAGACGCTTGGAACCGGCAGTTTGAGTGCGTAGCTCAGCAACACCGGAACCACAAGAGTGTTTGTGCTGCAGTCAAGGCTGATATTAAAGATGCTGCCCGCGAACCCAGATGTCTGGCTCTGGTTGAGCCAGAGCCTGCACCAGGGTAAACACTCCTGAGAAACTGTTGATCCCTGAAAGTACTGGAGGAAAACTTCAAGAATCCTGTTATGCAGATATTAAAGCAAGAAAAAACATCAAAAGGTAGGCTTCAGGATCACTAGCCCAAACATTTATATCTTCAGAAATAGCTACACAAGGCAGTCTTCTGGAAGGTGCAAACACTAGCAACTCTCTTCCTCAATCAAGAAGGTAAAATAATAAACAGAAATACAAGCTCAAAGCCTCTGCGAAAAATACCTGAACTGGCGACTAGTAAAAACACAGGCAGACAGCTGTAGAGCTAGCTTACCCAAATCTGTAACTGCAGAATATTGGTAGAAGGACATGTACAGATGGTAGCAGAAAATCAATACTCAGAATGCCGGCAGAAAAGTAGAACCCCTAGACAGCCCAAAGACACTGTGAAGCAATAAGTAGAAGCTCAGAAGGTAAAGGAACATGCAGGCAGACAGCTAGGAAGAATTCACCATGAGGTGGCCCACAGCCAGAGAGAGTAATTCAGGAGAAGCACCACGTATGAGAAGTATGGGCAAAAGATACCCAGGCAAGTAAATTAAGAATAGTAATTAAAGGAATGGTAAAACTAACCTGGGTCTGGTGCCAGTAGAGTCATAGACTATATATGCCAAGGATAGCTGGAAGAAGACGAATCCAAAAGCCTTCTTGTGGATCAACGATGGTAAACAGGAATAGGAAAAGGGTTGAACTAGATGGAAGCAAGTCTTTTTTTCAACCTAAATTACTATGTTACTATGGTAGTTTGATGAAGCCAAGGTCAAAGCTGGTGAATCATTCAGAGAGGAGTCAAGGAAAGTCCTGGTCAAATCCCATGAATCAGCAGGAGAGAGCAGAGTCGATGAAGGCCTAGGTTGATGCCAGTGAATCAATCGGAGAGCACAACCAGAAGGCAGAAGCAAGGACAGGAACAAACAGAGGAGTCGAATACCAGAAATCAATACTGGGAGCGAGGACTACCCAACTGGCAAGAATAGAAGAAAAAGAAATGCTACTTCTGCTCACTCTAACTTTAAACAGGAACTCTCCAATAAGATTGGCCCTGGTAACCAGGCAACCAAAAGCATCCAACGTAAACAGTTTCATGGCAAGGAAGCGACTCCTCAGGGGTCTGGGAAGGCAACCCTTGTATTTGGACTTGGTTTAACTGTGCAACATGCTGTTTTCTATGCAGAGGAATGTTTGGGGACTCTCTCTACCAAGCCACTGGGCTGGCACACATTCATTAGTAATTTATGTCTGAGTGGTTACGAATTGATTGGCTGACACTGGAGTATCAACTGACCAATAACCACAGCCATTCATCTCTGCTTTAGGGGGGTGCCCCTAAGAGATTCCAGACACTTTGGTTAAAGGGATAGTAATACTTCGTTTTATCTTTATTTTGTTTTGTAGGCATTAAACAGACATGAAGAACAATATAAGTCTTTACTCTCAAACCTTTATGGTTTGAGAGATATTCACAAGCAAAATTTCCCCTCCTGCCCCTTTTACCTAGTGTAAGCCATCTCTTCTCAGATGTGGAATCCAGTCCATAGACCAGACAGATAACAGAAGGGGACAATCTTCTTCCTATGAGAACAATGAAAGCCCTGCCCCCCTTGACAAGTTTTTCAGGTTTTTCCCTTATCTTAATTGAAGATTGTCCCTCTCTGCAATCTACCTGGGCACCTCCCTTCTGATCTGGCTGAGCAGTGTTACATCAGTAAAAGGGGTGGGAGGGGGATACTTTGTCATTGAATTACTCTTGAACTACAAGTCTGATAGTATTGACATAGCACTCTCCAAAGTCCAAATACTATGTTGATTAATTAGAGCTGTTTTTTATTATGAAACATTACTATCCCTTTAAGTATTACTGTGCATTCTATGTAAGTTTAATACTATGTAATTGTTTGGGGGGGGGGGTCCGGGAAGGAGTGAGTGTCCCTTTACACAAATTAAGAGTGATTTATTTCTAGGGTAAGTTCCTCTTTAACCCTTTCTGTGGGGAGGTAGACAATGTATTACTAAACAGAGTCATTGGGTGTGAATGTAGACCTAAGACAGGAAATGACTACATGGCATACCTTAAAAAAATGATGATTTTGATTTTGAAAGCTCTTCTGAAATTACCAGTTGTTTATCAGAAACAGGTTCCTTTTAATGGTTCACTATTAAAATGTTACCATGTATTGGGCGACCATGAAAACAGCGAGTTTAAGATGTCGCGAAAAACGAAAGTGCGATATTAGAAGAATCAAAACATGGACATTCTGATGCAGAAGGATGATCATCTTCATCAGACAGAGCAGCAGCTCCCCAGGGAACAAGAAGGAAGCGATCTGGGTCTTAGTCAGACCATGGGACTGTATGGCCATGCCCAGCCCAGCCCCTAGCAGCACCTCCACAACAGTCAATATAACCATAACTTTACCGCAGAGGAAGCGCTGGCACTGCAGACCGCAGCCTGGTGATTTCGAGGAGGGTTAACCAGAACCAGGTGCTCCCTGGGAGAGGCATCTGAAACACTATTAAAAATCTCTCTTATATCAAATGAATCAGCTTATCTGCCCTGCCCTGTGTTTATTCTGGAGATCTTGGTATGTGTATATATATGTGTGTGTGTGGGGGGGGGCATACATTGTCCACCCTATGTCATCATTATCATTCATACATTATTGATATCCAATATTGTTATCCAATGAGGGACTGAGCACACTAAGGTATCCAATATGTTAGAATTATCATTTAACAATACGAATGCAAAAGAGGTAGCCAAGCATATTTATTATTGATATGTACACAACCTTTAACCATGCAACATCAGAATGTCGTAATTTTGATTATTCTGACATTCTGATGTCGCTATTTTGATTTATGCGACATTTGAAACTCAATGGTTTCACGGTTAGGGTTGCCACCCAGCCGGTATTTTACTGATAGGCCGGTAAAAAAATTGGCTTCTGTCTAATGTTAAGTCTATGGAGGGAATGCCATGGCCGGTATTTTTTTTAAGAAAAGGTGGCAACCCTATTCATGGTCACCCAGTGACATTTCAATAGGATACCCCCTTTAAAGGGATAGTAATGTTTCAAAATAAAAGCTGCTCCAATTAATCTTCATAGTATTTGGGCCATGGAGAGTGTTATTTCAATTTTGTCAGAGTTGTAGTTCAAGAGTAATTGAATGATAAAGTATCACCCTCCCCCCCTTTTACTGATGTAACACTGCTCACCTCAGAACAGAAAGATGGTGTCCAGATGGCTTGCAGAGAGGGTCAATCTTCAATTAACATAAGGGAAAACCCTGAAAAAACGGTCAAGGGGGGGGCAAGGTTTTCATTGTTCTCACAGTAAGAAGATTGTCCCTTGTTGTGAGCTGTCTGGTCTTAAGACCAGATTCCATATCTTGAGGGGAGGTGGCTTCCACTAGGTAAAAGGGGCGGGAGGGGAATACTTTATCATTCAATTACTCTTGAACTACAAATCTGACAGTACTGAAATAACACTCTTCATGGCCCAAATACTATGAAGATTAAGTGGAGCTGCTTTTATTTTGAAACATTACTATCCCTTTAACTGTTTTGATACAATGCATTCAAAGGGCTTAAATTTCAGTTAGGAGCTTGTATTGCAGATAGATTATGGGGTTAAAATTACATTTCAAAACCGGAACAAACGATAGGACAGCAGGATCCAGAAACAGGATGCCAAAACCAAGGACGGTCCCAGAAAATCTGGGACAGTTGCAGGTATAAAGTGTCTGTTTGATTAGGCTATTGATAGAGGCCACAGACTTGCAGAGCATACAAAGAAGCAAATGCTCTATGTGGCATAACCTCTTCAGGGCATAGAAGTGAGTGCAAGTACTAAGGGGAGTGGTTAAACACACATGTATCATCCACATACTTATCAAGAACAGATGAATCCCTTGTATATCTACATTTATTAATGACTAAGTACAAGGATACGCAATGCAAAGGGACAGTGAGACTGATGTACTAAGAAACTGGAGTAATTCTGCAGCAAACCAACTGCACCATAGTAGTTAAGTAAAAATATCTTAATACCAATTGCTTAAATTGGCCTTTTAACACCTTGAATGCTAGAAAAGTCTCCAGGGCATTGTGTAACAATGTGTGGGTGACATCTTTAGTATTCAAAGGGTTAAAATCACCATTTAAATAAATATGGATTTGTATTTGCCTCCACTGGTTCTGTTTGTAATCCCAGAAACTTCAGGGTGTTATGCACTAAGGTGTGATAAAGTGGAGATAACTTCTCCAGTGATATCACTTCTCCAGTTCCTATGTTATTCTATGTCACCAATGCACTAGAAATATTAATGCATTGGCTCCTTAGAATAACATAGGAACTGGAGAAGTGTTTTCACTGGAGAAGTTATCTACGCTTTATCACCTCTTTATCAAGCTTTAGTGCATCGCCCCCCCTTCCATCTTATTACATCAGTATACCTGGGATCTTCATTTTCTTTAGACCCCCCCTGGAGATTGCTCATGTGCTGAGACCAGGGACATGTAAAAGACATGACTTGTGTCATAAAGGGACAGGGCTTAATTGTGTAGATGGGGCATATCATTGTGTGAAATTTAGAGGGAAGTGGGTGGGAAGTGGGCAGGACAGGGTGAGCAGGAGGAGAAGTGGGTGGGAAGGAGGAGAAGTGGGTTGGAAATGGGCAGAACAGGGTGGGAATGAGAAGTGGGTGGGAAGTAGACAAAACAGGGTGGGAAGGAGGAGAAGTGGGTTCGAAATGGGCAGAACGGGGTGGGAAGGAGAAGTGGGTGGGGAGTAGACAAAACAGTGTGGGGAGGAGGAGAATTGGGTTGGAAATGGGCAGAACAGGGTGGGAAGGAGAAGTGGGTGGGGAGTAGACAAAACATGAGGGGAAGGGGGAGAAGTGGGTTGGAAATGGGCAGAACAGGGTGGGAAGGTGAAGTGGGTGGGAAGTAGACAAAACAGGGTTGGAAGGAGGAGAAGTGGGTTGGAAATGGGCATAACAGGGTGGGCAGGAGGAGAAGTGGGTGGGAAGTAGACAAAACAGGGTTGGAAGGAGGAGAAGTGGGTTGGAAATGGGCAGAACAGGGTGGGCAGGAGGAGAAGTGGGTGGGAAGTAGACAAAACAGGGTTGGAAGGAGGAGAAGTGGGTTGGAAATGGGCAGAACAGGGTGGGAAGGAGAAGTGGGTGGGAAGTCGGAGGAACAGGGAGAGAAGGTGAAGTGGGTGGGAAGTGGGCAGAACAGGGTTAAAAGGAGGAAAAATGGGCACAACAGTTGATTATTATTATTCTTTATTTGTATAGCGCCAACTAATTCCATAGCTCGTACAATTGGGAATAGACATACAGAGGTATTAAATAGTACAATCAGATGTTGAGAACATAAGGATGAGAAGAGGAGTAGTGGGTGGGAAGTGGGCAGAACAAAGTGAGAAGGAGAAAAAGTGTACAAAACAGGGTGTGAAGGAGGAGAAGTAGGTGGGAGGAACAGGTTGGGAAGGAGAAGAAGTGGGTAGAGTTTCACAGAAAACACACCACCACCAGAGAATGAGCCCCAGAGACCTGGTAATTAACATCCCCCCAAAAATAGGAGTCCCTGGGGCAGATCCATAGAGTTTCCAAGTATGCACATCAGTCTCAGTGCATCCTAGGACAGAAATGAGGTATGTGCAATAGTATATAAATATATTTATATATACACCAACAATAAGCTGTGCACTCATGGACTTAAATGTAAACATATTGTACCGATACATATAATACAATGTGTGAAGCCTGACAAATGTCCCAGATGTGGACGGAAACTTGGACTTATATCATTTAATTGTATCAAACATTTTCTGTTGCACCAGCTCTGCTTTTGAGTTACAAAGTGTGAGTGACGATCTTCCAGTATTATATATACTAGTTATAAAGCCCGTATACACGGACTGATCCAGGAGCTTCGGATGGCTCACAGCCTGTCTGTGCTCCCAGCTCCGGGGCAGCAGTGGAGGCGCTGGGTGACAGTCACCCAGCCACCTCCACTGCTGCCCTGGAGACAGGAGCACAGACAGACTGTCAGCCTTCCGGAGCTCTACACTCCAGATCAGCCCGTTCTGTGCATGTGCGGTTACGCACACAGTGAGCGACACATTCTAGGACTGTATGTTATAGGATATCAGCTACTAACATTCCACTCTCCTTCTCAACTGCTACTTCTTACCAAGAAGTACTGACTAATTTTCAAAAGATGACATTAAATAAATCTAACTATCTTGTAAACAATTGTTTTAAATAAAGAACGTCTAACATAAATATAGGTGATTTTGAAAGTTCTTTAAACATACCTGGGAACGTTTACAATGAGCTGACCCTGAGATTAACTATTACCCCTTAAAGTTCCCAAAATATAGATTACAGGTGATTTGTCCTTGTTTACCCTAACCCAGAGGTGTTTCAATCAGTCCTCAAGCAACCCTTAATTTGATGCAACATAGAGATATCAGTGTTTAAATACACATAAGACAATCAGCCTCTGACCTTCCGGTAGAAATGGCAGCCAATTAGAGACTAAAGAAGTAGTTAATTAGTGAAGATCACGTAGCAGGTAATGTTGAGCTCTCACCCAGAGAGTTTCGCCCTTCACCCTGAAATCCTGAGATTTGGCTCAAGACCCTGAGTCTCATGGTCAAACACTGGCAGCTTTGATTATAAAGTGTTAGTTCCATTTTAATTACTCAAACCTGTGCACTACAACATTTTGCTTTTATTGTTGTAACAAATGTGTCATTTCCAGACCTGCTTAACTGTTTGAGTGCCAGAGGGGTGATTGCTGCTACTCTATTGCCACTCCCAGTTTCTTTTCCCACCTCCTACAAAAGCTGCAGCTGCCATTGGATGCCACATTCCTACTGGCTGTAGGATGTGATGTCACAGCTGCCTATAGGAATCACCCTCTACTTATCAGATCACAGCACCAGCTCTGTTGTCCAAGAAGAATCCAAACCCGCGACTACATACCCAACCCGGGAAGATGGAGTAATGAGGCTCAAACCTCGGTATCCAAAAATCACCGCTGATAGATAAAATCTATCAGCAAGAAGAAGACAAGGAGAGTAGAGCTCTGTTGAGGAGACCTGTACATGTATAGCTATACATTTATAATGCTGTTACCACAAAATGTGCAAATAGTGGCTATTAAATAGTAAAACACTAAACAAATATTTTCTGGTTTTTCAAGTAAGCTGCCTTAATTCCACAGATGCTAGAGAGGTCTCTAGCAGGGGAGGGCTGGCCTGGGGGGCAGAGGGGCAATTGCCCCCTGGGCTGGTTACATGTCTGGGCCAGTGGGCCACTGCCTCACTCAATCTCCCAAATGCTGCTGTAAATGGAGCTACCCTATTGATGCCACAGAGCTTAGAATTAAAATGGAGCTACACAAGTGATACCATAGAGCTACAATCCAAACAGAGCTACACTAGCAGCATAACTAATTTCCCTTGTAAGCTCTATGGTATCAGTCATGTAGCTGTACTTAAATTGGAAGCTCAATGGTATCACTAGACTAGCCATATTTCAACTGTAAGCTATGTGGTCTTGTTTGCCTTACTTAACAGCATTAATGCAAAAATTAAAATTAACTAAATGGGATGGGCTGGGACAGTGGGCCAGTAGATTGTATTTGCCCCCTAGGCCACAAGTTGCCAGCCCTCCCCTGGTCTCTAGTTCGTTGCTCTTAATCCATTATAGCTCTCACTAGCATACAAGAGCTAAAACATTAGATTAGATTTTCCCCCCAGCACCCATTCTTTATTACTTCCAGGGGAGGGTTGGCAACTTGTGGCCTAGGAGGCAAAAGGGTTCAAATTGATGCACTGGTTGTTAAAGATATCCTCAACATATGGCAAAAATCAACTGTCCCATTTCTACTATCATACCAGCCCACTGTCCCGTCTCCCTTTTTGATAATTTTACAATTGGCATTAATGTAATGAAGTAAGGCAAGTGATAACACAGAGCCTACAAATGAAATGTGGCTACACTAATGATACTCAGAGCTTACAGTTAAAGGGATAGTAATACTTAAAATGTAAAAAAAAATATGTTGTAGGGTTTATCCCCCTGAGTAAAACAAGAGTACTCCCACTGCTGAAAGATGTTTCAATCAAAAGTTATTAATTTTCAAAGTTGCATTTTTAAGGTGCAATATCACAGTGGCCTGAAATTGTACAGTGGCGCTGTTCAATACCATCCTATGGAGATTTATGGTCCCGGGACCAGAGCTGTCCATAGGATGGTGTAGCAACAGTGCCACTGTACAATTTCAAGCCCCTGTGATATTGCACCTAAAAAATTTGACTTTGAAAATTAATAACTTTTGAATGAAACACCTTTTAGCAGTGGGAGTACTCTTGTTTTACTCAGGGGGATAAACTCTACAACATTTTTTTTTTTTACATTTTAAGTATTATTACCCCTTTAAAATGGAGCTACACTAGTGCAGAGCTTACAGTTGAAATGGAGTTACCCTAGTGATATCACAGAGCTTATAGTTTAAGTAAAGCTACACTAATTATACCTTATAACTTACAAGGGAAATAGGCTATGCTAGTAGGGTAGCTCCATTTGGATAAGGACTGTGGTATCACTAGTTTAGCTCCATTTCGATGGTAAGCTCAGTGGTATCATTAGTGTAACTCCATTTGAAGCAGCAAGAAGGAGACTGAGTGAGGCTGTGGCCCACCAGCTCAGACATATGATCGGCCCAGGGGGCAACTGCCCCCTTGCCTCCCAGGCCAGCCCTTCCCTGATCACTCCCTCCCTCTCTCAAACATTCTCCTGTATGTTTTCTGTACCTCTCTCAAAGTCCATACCTCCCAAGTGTCCCTCTTTAGGAGGGACAGTCCTCTTTTAGACCCAAATCCCTCTGTCCCTCTTTCCCACCCTGATGTCCTTCTTTTTAGGAGATCAGACTGTGTGGTGTGTATATAAATGTATCACATTGCCCTACAGCAATAAAACACACATTACTGTTTGTATAAATGTTAGTGTATGTGTTTATAAATTAGTTTGTGTAAATAAAATACTTTGGTCGTGTTCTAAATCATTTATTAGGTTTCACAAGTAGGTGTCAATAGGTCATGAAATAGCCTAAAATTCTTGGTAATGCCACGCCCATCAGACACACCCCCAGCAACACCCCCTAAAACACAAGTGTCCCTCTTTGGCAATTTGAAATGTTGGGAGGTATGAAAGTATCTGTTATATTTTCACTCTCCACACCCTTATACACACATGCACACACACTCCTCCTCTCTCTTTCACCCACACAAACATTTATTCTCTCTTTCACCACTTTCGTAAACTTTTGCCAAACCCCCACCCATCCTCTTTCTCCCTGTTATGCACACAGCTCATCTCTGCAATCTAAAGGACAAAGTTTAGCAGAAACACTGTCATTGTGTGTACAGAACACTCCCCTTCATCCAGCATCTAATTAGGGGCCTCACACACTTCCCTCAATAGCCACAACCTCAATGTTTCTCAATGTCCCACCAATTACTCTGGAAGGTTTCACATGTCATAGCAGGATCATTTCCAAATAATCTGATGCCATACTAATTTATTGCTAGGATGATGTAGAATATTAAACTAAATTGGTGTTCTTGGTTGGGTAAAAGAGGGGGGTAGTGCTGGGCCATGAAAAAAGACCTCAAAGGTTTAAAAGCTCTGTATATCTGAAAAAGAGACCCTTGAGACTTGGGAAACGCCGTTCATTTGAAATAGTGAATCTCTGTACAGATAAGGAGGAGATTTGTGAGAACAGGGAAGCTTTGTACAAGTAAATATGAGACCTATGTGGTTTATAAAGCTTTGTCCCTGAGGAAAAGAGACCTGTGAAAGCTTTTTATACATAAAGAAGACACCCTTGAGGTTAGAGAAGCTCTGCACACATGAAGGAGAGACATGGGGGTCTGGGATGTTCTGTACATGGAATAAAATATATAAGAGGTTAGGGAAGCTCTGCATACATGAAGAAGAGACCTGTGAGGTTAGGGAGACTCTCTACATGTGAAGAAGATATCTGTGAGGTTAGGTAAGCTCTTTACAAAGGCAGGGATCTTTTAGAGTAAGGGCAGTAAAGCTATGGAATTCTTTGCCTCGGGATGTTGCACTTGCAGATAATGTAACTGCTTTCAAAAAAAGCAGCAGATGCCTATCTAGCACAGAATAATATTGCAAATTATGACAGATGGGTTGTTGATCCAGGGAACAATCTGACTGCCATTTGGAGTCAGGAAGGAATTTTTATACCCACTTGGGGCTAAATTGGAAATGGCTTCAGGGTTTGTTTGTTTTTTTTGTTTTTTTTTACCTTTCTCTGGATCAACAGGGGTGTTTGGAATGGGTTGGACTTGATGGACACATGTCTTTTTTCAGCCTCATCAACAATGTTACTATGTTATGTTATATATGAAGAAGACTATTGTGAGGTTAGGGAAACTGAAGAGACCTGAGATGCTAAGGAAGCTCTGGTACCTGTTAAGGAGAGACCTACGAGATTTGGGAAGCTCTGTACTTGTAAAGAAGGGGCTGGTAACATTAGGGGAAGATACATCTGTGATTTGAGAAGGTCAGTACACGTGAAGAAGAGATGTTATAGATTAGGGCAGAATTGTACAAATGAATAAGAGACGTAAGGTTTGGGGAAACTCTGTATGTGATTAATGCTTTGTAGAAACAAAAGGTCCATTTTTACATTGCTATATAGTATAGGGTATACACGTGTATGTGTAACATTGCAGCATTATTAATGAAAAGGTCACACTTGACGTCCCTGACACTGGCTCCAGATGTATGAATAATCTCTTGTCTGTGACACATGTTCTTCAACCCAAACTCAATTTCAGTCTGAGACTATGGCAGATTTTGCATTATTAACAGCTTTGTTGATTTAGATGTCTACAAAGCATTGCTTGCCATATGTTGAGGATGTTTCTAACATCCATTGGGTCAATTTGAACCCTTTGAGTGCCAGAGGGGAACACAAGCATCTGGCACACAAAGGGTTAAGGAGTTTGTGAAAGTTTTTTAAATGGGTTCTCTTTTGAAAGGTCGCACGCAAAAGACAGTGAAACCATTTAACAGTTTAACCATGTCACATGGATAAAAATAGCAACGTGACAATCTTGCAGTGCATGACATTGCGAGATTGTCAGGTCGCCTAGTCAATGGTCGCGTTCAATAGTTATACAGCTGGTGATTCTCTTCTATCACCTTCCGTTGCGTGCAGAATGACAGGGAAAAGCGGAGCACGCAGAGAAGGGGAGAGGCAGGATCGTTTGTTCATGGCTGTAATAGCCTGTTCATGAAGCTGCAGAAGGAGGCTGCCCTGGCAGAAAGGTAACAAAAAAAGAGCAAATGAAAGGTGATAGAAGAGAATCACAGGCTGTAAAACTATTGAACATGACCATTGACTAAGCGACCTGACAATCTCACGCTGTCATGCACTGCAAGATTGTCACATCGCTATTTTTATCCAGGCGACATGGTTAAACTGTTAAATGGTTGTACTCTCTTTTGCGTGCGACCTTTGAAAAGGATACCTTAAAATGGATAGTAACACTTAACCCTTTGCGTGCCAGAGGGGCATACCTGAGAACTTTTTCTTCTGGACTCCCTGAAGGGGGAGACCTGTGGTGCCATTGGAGGAGATAAATGACGTGATTCACGTAAAAAAGGGGTGGAGTTTAATCGAGAGTGTGGGGCGGGGAGTGGGAGGAAGATAAGGAAACAGCAGAAGTGGGCAGGATTATGTCTATTGGAGAAATGTTTGAACTTCCTAATTGTATTAGCCCCTACCACTTCTGCTGGGAAGACATTCCATGAATCTTTTACCTTTTCCATAAAGTAGGACTTATACCCACACCTGGAACGTTTTGGTCTGAGCTTCCTGGATGGGAGTCCTGTGGTGCCACTGAGTAGAGAGAAATTATGAGATTTATGTCATAAAAGGGGCAGGGCTTAATCACGAGTGGGGGCGGGACTTGTAAAACATGAAAAAAAAAATAGGCAGAATAGACTGGGGAAGGAGGAAAGCGGGGGAAGGAAAAGGGTGGGAAGGAGCACAAGTGGCCAGAGTTTCATCAGAAACTCCCCATATCTGGAGACCGGAGACCCGGTAATGCAAAATCAAAATCAGAGTCTGCAAGGCAATTCCGGAGAGTTCCCAGGAATGCTGAGGGGTAGCCAAGCTTCTCAGTATATTAGATAACCTTCCTGCACTCAAAGAAATAAAAAAATATATTTCAGGGTACTGAAAGGGTATTTACACCGCTGAGAGACATTTAATTCAAATGTTATTGCAGCTCAAATTTGCTTTTTTTTGTGGGTGCAGTACTTACATTGTTTGAAACTTTACATTGGTGCTGTTACTATAGCAACCTATGGAGGTTCAGGGTCAACTGACCACAGCTGTCCACAAACTGCTGTAGCAACTGTGGGTGTATGCACTCATCATAAATACCCTGATGGAACTGTTTATTGCCAGCTTTTTAGAAAAAATTGTGTTAAATCTTTGAGTGACATAGTAACATAGTAAATTAGTTTGAAAAAAGACCAAGTCCATCAAGTTGATGCTTTGCTTCATAACCCAGAGACATGAGGATTATATAGCTTTCCTGCTGCCAAATAAGTTAGTCTTTATCAGACCTTCCTGTTTTGCTTTCTAATACACAGTATGATCCTGATGTTCCCTTTTGAAAGAACTGCATATAGGGCTAGATTTAAAGGTTCACTTTAAACCAGCCGCTAAGTAAAAAAGGCACATCGGACGCAAATAACACATGATTTACGGCGGATTTAAAATTAAGTCTACAAGACTAGCTAACGAGCCTAAGCACAACAAAAACACGTAACACAAAAACCTGCGTCGCACCTGTTTTTGCATCACCGTGTGTCCAAATCACCTGTTAAAACACAGCTACACAGCTTAAGTCAAAATGTAACATTACGGCTGCCGTTGGCTAGCAACCCTGATAGATGCACAAACAAAATTCAAACCTACAGCCAATCCCAAAGCCCCAAAGTATCAAAAATGTTCAAATACACCTATATATACTCCAAAATAACGGTCACACCTTGTCTGTGTTTCGAGTTTTGGCGAGATAGTTCACAGGACCCAGGAGCGGAGGATAGCGTTTAGAGCAAGGGAGAGAGGAGCTGACATTGGAGGTAGAAGGAGTTTTTGGAATTTGGAGAGAGGTGCACTAAATATACACATATCACACTTTTGCACATATTACAGACACCCATACAAACACAAACACATACACATACATACATACACATAGTCTTTTTTTTTTACAACACCTTACACATTTTTTAAACTTTTTTGACAGTGTGAATCTGTGAGTGACAGAGAGTGAGTGGGATCAAGTGTGTCTGTGAGGGCCTGTGGGAGTGCCTGGGTGTGAGTGGGTGAATGATGGCCATGAGAGGAGGACAGGAGAGAGGGATGGGGAGAGTAGTGGAGGAGGAGGAGGAAGGTCAGGAGGGCATCCCTGAGCAGAGTAGGGGTGGGAGAGGGAGATCAGGAGACCAGGCCCAGAAGAGCAGGCACACGGAGGCCAGGGATAGAACCTGCAGTGGGACGAGGGGTACCTGCTGGGGACCACCATACACAGGCAGGGGCAGCGCAGGCAGGGCACTCTGGTTCTGACTCCTCGCATGCCGGAGCTGAGGAGGAGAGGATCAGGGATCCCCTTTATACTGAGGAGGAGAACAGGGCCCTTGTGGAGGCTGTGCTGGAGAGGGAGACCATTCTCTTCTCAAGGGAGAAGGTCCCTGGTTTGTCTGCATGGAGGAAGGTGGCCTGGAACCAGATATGTAGCCGGGTGAATGCGGTGGCCATCTGCAGACG
The DNA here is from genome assembly GCA_037306005.1 of Rhinophrynus dorsalis. Classification (NCBI taxonomy): domain Eukaryota; kingdom Metazoa; phylum Chordata; class Amphibia; order Anura; family Rhinophrynidae; genus Rhinophrynus; species Rhinophrynus dorsalis. Next base: position 112,480,305 of record CM074727.1, on the reverse strand, counting down.
GGACGTGGACTCTATTAAGAAAAGATGGGGAGACTGCAAGAGGGTGGTCAAGAATAAGTTGTCCAAAATTGTCAAGCAAGCCCGAAGCACCGGAGGTGGGTCACCTGTCCCAATCACTTTCTGCGGACGGGAGGAGATGGTGCGGCAGATCCTGTCCTCCACACTCATTGAGGGGGTCCCTGGAAGATCGGATATTGGAGAAGAGAGGAGCCTCCACACTACCGTGTAGTAAGTGCATCATCACATAACCACACACCACATCAACCCACACAACCATGACACTCAAACACAGTCACATCCCAACAAATGCCCATCATTCATCCACACAACTGCACCACCACAGCACCCTGAGGGTTAAAACAGGACACAAGACAAGGACAAACGTCCGGGTTCAAACAGGCCCAAACCTGTCCAACTCCCTGGTTAACCCTCATGTTGATGTGCTGCTCACACACAATACACACAAATCATGCTCATAAAAGTGTTATATGTTAAACATTAGACCGGCTCCTATACTATGTCACCCATGTACCCACAGGGAAACCAGAACATAACCCCTTGAGTACTAGAGGGATTATCAATGCATCGCTCAACAATGCATTGGCAACCCCTCCGGTACTCAAAGGGTTAACCACTAATAAGGTTAACGATTGCATGCTACACAGGGGACATTCACTATGCGGTGAAAAAGAGATGATGGAGAGAAATTAACAGTTACATACCCTCACTTCACCAATCCCAATGTTAGTCTATGGAGAATATTCAATAATATGAATCAAGTTGCTAAGGTCACATTGTATAGACTCCATAGAAAACATTGTGTTATGTCCCCAACTAGTGGTATATGATGCAATGAATCCACATACAACTTGTGCAGGTCAATGGAGTAGCAACTGGCCAACTCCGTTTATTTGCATTACAACATTGCAGGGCAAAGTCCTGAATCATGCTTGCCAGTCCATCAGCTGACCTCTGTTGCAGAGAGGAGCAGGAAGGCTCTTTACAGTGAGGTGACTTGCTCCAGACTAAAAGAGAACAACTAGGAAGCATAGATGCATGATGTCACTTCCTGGTTCCTCTTGCATTCGGCTGCCCAAGACATTGCCTGCCAACAATACCAACGAACACCACACATTGCAAATGAGGAATTGAGATCATTGGAGAAGTCAGAATCATGTTCAGTTCACCAGGTCTACTTCACCGCTTACTGAATCACAAAAAGGATGGAGCAGGTCACAAATCACAGTGCCACTGTATCACAGTGCCCGTGATCCTGTTCTGTCACTCTCGCTTGTGGTGTGCTCCTATTGGCTGAGCTTGTTTGGCCCGCCCCTGGTGACCTTTTTATGCCTGGTCTCTGGCACCTGTCAGGTGCCCTTTCGTGGTGTTCCTGAGCCAGTGTTGCTGTGTTCCAGTGTTCCTGATTCCTGTGTACCGACTTGGCCTGTTTTAGACTACGCTCCTGTGTTCCTGCTCCGTGATCTGACCCGGCTTGGCTGACGTTCCTGCTTGTGACCTGATCTGGCTTGTCTGAGGATTCCGCTCCGTGATCCTACCCCGCCTGGCTGACTTCCTGCTCCGTGACCTGAACTGGCTTGCTACTGACCCTGCCTTCTTTCCTGCTTTCTGCTGCTGGCTGTCGTTCAGGAGACATTCTGATTCTCCGCTGTACTGATAGCTGGGCTGATCGAGAATACCTCCATTAACCCTTGCAGAGCTGTGATTCCGTTGCTGAGCCTTCCATTGCACTTGCAGAGTGGTGCCCTCGTTGTGAGCCTCCGCTTGTACTTGCAGAGCTGGGTGACTGATCCGTGTGCCTCCATTAACACTTGCAGTGCTGCTGTATCTCATAGCTGAGCCTTCCTTAACACTTGCAGAGCCACAGTTGTCTATCCGTTACATCTGCTGAGCCGGCCGCATTGAGAGTCTTGTGCAGACGGCGGCTCATCTTTACAACTGGCAGTGTAATTGGTCTCCATTACCGCGCCCGCGGGAGGCGCTATTGGCTCGTGCTCTTTCAGTGTTAATACTCCGTTACATGCCCGGTGGGGCTATTGGCTCAAGCTCTCGCAGCGCAGGTTGTTTCCGTTACTACGCCCGAGGGGGCTATTGACTCAAGCTCTTGCAGTACTAGAAGTCCTGTTGCTACACCCGTGGGGGCTATTGGCTCAAGCTCTAGCAGTGCAGGTTGTCTCCGGTATACGCCCATGGGGGCTTTTGGCTGGTCTGTTCTATAGTACTCTGATCTCAATTTCAGTTCAGCCTCTGCAGCCAGCTAAGCCTTATAAACTCAAGGTGTTGTATCATCTAACACCACTCGATGCCTTATTTCCTCCTTGGGCGTGCCAAACACCACAACAGAGACTGATTTATATAAGTATTTAACCATTGAGTACCCTTCTATTCTGTGCCTGTCCTGTGACAGTATATGTATTGTCCTTGCATCTGTATACTGGACCTGTGAAGGCATATGTAACCTTATTCTCGCTATTATTCTATGTTGCCTATAGAGGGCGATATTTCTTCTTTATTTTTTAATAAAACTGTGTTTTATTCTAACTTGCTGGTCTGAGTGTCTTAAAAAACCATTACACACTGAGAATAACTGGCTGTATGTGCAACACAAAGGCCTAAATCAATTCCACAGAATTAAAGGTGAAAAAGTAGGCCTTTGTGTTGTGCAATCATTTACTCTAACTTGAAATTACATATCTCACATTTGATTCACACATGGATCCTCAGGAGTGCTGATGCCATGGATGGTACACCAGCCACTATTTGTAGGATACGCATGGGAACCAAATATGAACCTTTGTAGTTTGGCCAACAACAGGCCATGAATGATGGACATCTCTGATTGAGTATGGCTGTCAGACTCAGAAGGATGGATGGGCTTATACAGAAAAAAAACACAGGCCTCAATCAAAGTTATCCTTCAATACTGGCTTGATTGTTGCCCTTCAGGATTCAACTGGAACAGACCTCATGGACAGGATCCTGTTCAGTTCATCAATCTGTGATTGCCAGGGTGGTATCCCATGCATCACAATGCAATGCATAGGATATCATCATGACAACCAGAGAGTCATCTGTAAAATATCTCAAAATTGTGCATTGTACAGGATCAACTAATAAGATAGGGTTGAATAACACTTGTATCCTACTGCAGATCTGTTCAAAAAAGATATGTACACAAAGAAAAACAGACAGATATGCATGTGTATATGTACCTTTCATATGGCTACAAATATGTTCCAACATGATGTGAACCCAGAGATCAGTTCAGTACGTGTGATTGCCTTACTGGTCAGATATGTGCACCCATCACAAACTAACTTTAATTGATACCATCAAAATACACATACTCAGTATATCCCACCCTGTGTACATGTGATATACAAGGTATGTTCATATTTATGATATCAATAACATTTAGTTTGTGATGGGTGCACATATATAGCCAGTAAGGCACTCACACATACTGAACTGATCTCTGGCTTCATATCTTGTAAGGATATATTTGTATCCATATGAAAGATACATATCCACAGACATATCTGAGCATTTCTCCTTCTGTAGCAATGGATAGCAATGGTTAATTTCACCTTGATGTAATATTGTAGGCATTGATATAAGATGTGGATCGATGTTAGTCCTATCTCTGCTCTCCAGCAGAGTCAAAATTGTGCCATTTACAGATTAATACTTCATTAGAATGGTTCACAGTGTGTGCTTGCAAACCATGCACACATTGTAGGGCATGCCTCCCCTTGCGTAAAAGCCCTGCTTGAGATGTATCCACTCCTTGTCTGTGATGGGGAAATGTATGTAGGTACTGGCCTTGCTTCTGAGGGCTGGCAAGACCTGGGCCAGCACTCTAGAGAATGTGGCCTGTGATATACCAGATGCGTAACCCTCAGTGGACTGGAAGGTGCCACTTGCCATGAAGTGTTTGGCACACAGGAGTTTTGCAGGCCAGTGAGCACATGGTTGTGGATGTAGATAAGAACTACCTGATCCTTGATGACCTCATACAAGGCAACGATGCTGTATGGCCTCAACCCGTACCGATCAATCACCTCTTCATCGGTCATTCCAAAGATAGTGATCCTTGGGCGGTATACCCTGGGCCTTGGAGGTCGTCTATACATCCTCTGCTGCTGCAGAGGTCCCTGTGGCAGCTGGGGAGCATCCTGTTGCTGTGGAGCGAAGGGGCGAAATTTCCGTGCAAATATCTCTCAAACCATAGTGGTTTGAGAGTGGTTATTTTCTTGGGCGCTACAAAACTATAAAAAGTTTTTATGGGACATTACAGTCCCTTTAACCTACAAAAAACATAAACACACACTCAATCATCCCCCACACACACACACACACATGCACACACGCACACATACACACACTAAGTGTTCATACATACATACACATACATGCACAAGCAAGCAACTTTGGTCAACACAATGCATTTTGTGAATATCTTAAAAAACTTGTAAGCAACAATTTATTCTATGATATGTATAAGAACATTCAGTGGACAACATTAATTTTGTGGCACATATGCACCAATTTTGCAGACAAAATAGAAGGTTTACAAACGGCACCCCGTAAACATGAGCACATGCACTCTAACACACACTAAAAGTATACACACACATTCACACAAACACATATACACTGCACACAAACACCCAGATACTACACACATGCATACACACACATACTACATACACTTATACTTGCAAACATTTCACAAAAATTTCCAGGGACACTTTTGTACTGGTTAGCCACATGACAGGAAAACGCGAGTGGTCTCTAGTACAGTGTAGTGCAGCACCAGAACCTTGTACAAAATATTTACCCACACCTAACTACCATATGAAATCATATAAATAAACAAGATTACCATGTGGTGAGGCCCATAAACTATTAATGTTCTAATGACTATCACATAAAATACTGGTTTGAAATGCAATTTTAAAACCAGGGAAAAAATGAGGGACACAGAATGTTTAGGCAAAAAGCCCAAAACAGTAAATATCCTTGGCGTACCTGGGAACTCTCCGGATTTGTTTTGCAATACGTAGCATACACTTCTGGCACTCAAAGAGTTAAGTCCCTGCTCCTGCCTAACACCAATTTACTAAGCTACATACGTCAAAAGGTCTACCCTTAATGCCTGCACCAAGTGAAGGGCAATGAGGCAGTCTATGCGCGTTTCTTTTAACAGTGCCAAGATCAACATCATTTATTAACATGACATAGAAAGCTTGGTCGCTGTCACTGCTAGTTTCTCTGGGCATGCTATGGGGCTGGAGTATGGAGCTTGCTGGCATTTAAGTCTATCACTGGCAAAGTGTATCTGCCAATATGTACTAGAGCAATTATACGCTGTACTGCATACTCCTAAGTGCAGCTCCTGACATTACAGGCTGACTCCATATGGCTGCAATGACGCATTTCTACATATGTCCTACTGTTTCAAGGTGAGAGATAGACTGGGATCAGGAGATGTTTTCTCAAGTGAATTCAAGTAGTTACATGCATACCTGGGAAATTTTATTATGCCGCTGGGGAGTATAATTGCCACATAAAGGGGGCGGGGTTTACCTGTATGTGGGGGTGTGGTTTTCTGGGGCATCAAACATATAGGAGGGAAGTGAGAGGAATTGGGTGGGGAAGAAGGAAAAGTGGGACGAACTGGGTTGCAAACTCCCCACATCCATAGACTCAGTCTCTGCCCCGGAGACCCAGTAATGCACTCCCAAAACCAGAGTCTCCTGGGCAAATCCGGAGAGTTCCCAGTTTTGGTTACATGTATACCAACTCTCCAGAATCTCTGTTTATTGGACTTAAAGGGATAGGAATTTTTAATTTTAACTTTGTTTAATATTGTAGGTATTAAAAAAAGAATTACATTGATATGTCCGGTCTCTCAAACCTATATGGTTTGAGAGATATAATCAGATAAACTTCCCCTTCCAGGCCATTCGCAGAAGTCTGCCCTCTAGCAGACAGCAGCAGATTCTGGTCCCAGGACCGGCCGGTGGCTCTTCAACAGAGTCGATATAGCGCAATCTAGGAATAAATACTTAACTGAAATGGTCTACAAAGTGTGCTTGGTTTGCAAGCATGCTTTGTAGACCGTTCAAATTAAGTATTTATTTCTAGTTTGTGCTATTTCTGCTCTGCTGAAGAGCTGTTGTCCGGTCAAATTACCAAATTCTGCTGCTGTCAGCTAGAGGGCAGACTTTTCTGAGATGGAGTGGAGTGGAAAGTGTATCCGGTTATATCTCTCATAAAGGTTTGAGAGACCGGACTTATATCAATTTAATTATTTTTTTAATACCTACAATATTAAACAAAGTTAAAATTAATCATTGCTATCCCTTTAAGTATCAGATCTCTGGGGACAGAGACTGATTCTCCTCCGTGGTAACCCCATCCACTCTCACCCGCTTCCCTGCCCATTTCAGGGCAATACTTGCTTTCTGCCTCCAAATTCCACCCACCTTGATTAAGCCCCATCTACACTATGATGCAAATCGCATCATTTGGATATTCCCATTCCTCACACATACACTGGGTGGTCATGGGATTGAATGTTCCCAGGTATGGTTACATGTACTGTATCAATATTTTGCCAGACATCTGCAGCCTTTGTAGGTTTTGATAAAATCTGCGGGTGTCTGCCTAAACGTTGTCACAATGGGGCATATGCATAAAGACAAAAGCAGAAAAATTCTGGAGCAAATCAATTGTGCCATAGGGAACAAATAGCATTAACCCTTTGAATGCTAGAGAGATCTCCAATGCAAAAACCCCATTTAAATCATAGGGAATTTTTTTATTTCTTTTTTACTTCTACCCATCAATACCTCATTCAGAACTGAATTCAACAAGATAAGACCTCCGTGCATGTTCGATAGCTCTCCAGAGCACAATGTGATGGAGATCGTCAAGGGGTTAAAGAGAAACATTATACTAGAACCATATGCACAAAAGTGGAGCAAATCTACAGCAAACCATATGCACCTTTGGGGAAAATAAACCCCCAATTGATTTAACCCTTTCAGTGCTAGAGGGGTATGCAACGCATTGCTCTGCAATGCATTGTGTACCACTCTGGCACTGAAAGGGTTAAAAGCTGCTCTTAACCCCTTGATTGCTTTACTTAAATTGGAATTATCTGTTCCCTAAGGTCGTACCTGGGAACTTTTTCTTCCTCCTGTGGGAGGATAAAAATGATGCGATTCATGCCAGAAAGGGGCTTGGCTTAATCATGTGTCGGGCAGGGCTTAACGGAATTTGTAATAATGTCGGAGGGAAGTGATCAGAACAGGGTAGGGAAGGAGGGGAAGTGCGCAGGAAGTGGAAGGAACAGAGTGGGGAAGCAAGGGCAGGAAGTGGGAGGAACGGGGTGGGGAAGGAGGAGAAGTGGGCAGGAAGTGGGAGGAACGGGGTGGGAAAGGAGGAGAAGTGGGCAGGAAGTGGGAGGGATAGAGTGGGGACGGAGGAGAAGTGGGCAGACAGTGGGAGGAACAGGGTGGGAAGGAAGAAAAGTAGGCAGACGTTCGTAAGAAACTCCCCACCACCAGAGAATCAGCCTCTGTCCCCAGAGACCCAGTAATTCACTACAAAAATCAGAGTCACAAGGGCAATCTGGAGAGTTCCCAGGTATGCCTAAGGTGCAGTTGGTACAATTCTGGGTCCAGCCATTTTCACCTTAGGGGACAAATTAAAAATTCCACTGATTTAATTGGAGCTTTTAACCCCTTGAATGCTAGAGAGATCACTGTGTTGGTTTTCTCTAAGACATTAAAGAGGTTAAAACTCTACATTTAAATCAATGGGAATTATATTTTTCCCCTAATGTGAATTTGGTTTGCACCACTTTGGTGCTATACATACGGCCCAGAGAAACATAGTTTTTTTTCAGCAGATAAGAACCATCTAGTCTGTCCATTTTCCTATAACGATGCACAATTTTACATAGTGCTTATAATATGTCTATCAGAGGCATGGTTGAACTTCCTAATTGTATTACCCTCTACCACTTCTGCTAGGAGGTCATTACATGAATCTATCACTATTTCTATAAAGTAGGACTTGCACCATTACTCCTGAGCATACCTGGGAACTCTCTGGATCTGACCCGGAGACTCCTGTTTCTGCAGATAATTACCAGCTCTCTGGGGCAGAGGCTGATTCTCTGGATGTGGGGAGTTTCTAATGATACTCTACCCACTTCTGCTCCTTCCCAGCCTGTTCCTCCCACTTCCCTCCCACTTCTCCTCCTTCCCCAGCCTATTCCTCAAACATTTTTTAAGTTTTCTAATTCCTGCCCCACTCAGGAGTAAGCACCACCCCTTTTTGACGCAAATTACATCATTGATCTCCACCAGTGGCATCACAGGACTCCTCTCTCTGGTGAGTCCACAAGAAAAAATTCCCATGTATGCTTTTGAGTCATTCACCCTTTAACTTTACATCATGTAGTCATGTTCTGTTATTCCTCTTCTTCTGAAAAATGTTTCCTTCCAGGACTTTACTAAATCCTTTAATAAATCTAAACGTTTCTATCAAATATTTTAAAGGTATGGTAATAGCAACAGATAAAGAAATATTTGATTATTGACTGTACTTTTATATTACACAGACCCCATTATATTAAAACCCCCTTCCACCCAATAAAAAACTCATGACTCCTGTTTGGGGGAGAAGAGGCCACAACCTTTATTAATAAACCATAACATTATGCCAGCCCCGGCAACAGGCTGGGGACACGATCAAAACAACACAAAAGTCTCTGCCCCCCCACTCCGTTAGCCAGTGGGTGAGGGTCTAACTCCTCAAAGCCTTGCTGGGCAAGTGCCATTCCTTCTTCTACTGGCGAGGACCCATTGCCGTGCCCCCAGCAGTCAAGCCCTCCCACTCCTGCGGTCCTGGAAGGTTACCTGACTGCTGAGGGTGGGGCACAGACCCCATTATATTAAAACCCCCTTCCACCCAATAAAAAAACTCATGACTCCTGTTTGGGTGAAAAGAGGCCACAGCATTTATTAATAAACCATAACAGTATGCCAGCCCCGGCAACAGGCCGGGGGCACGATCAAAACAACACAACAAGAATCTCTGCCCTCCCCGTGCCATTAGCCAGCTGGTGAAGGTCTAACTCCCCAAAGCCCTGCTGGGAAAGTGCTATTTCTTCCTCTACTGGCAAGGACTCATCCGCCACCACAACTTCGGAGCTAACGGGAGACGCGCCCCACCGTAGCCAGACCCTTCTCAATATCTTCTTGTAATCCCATATTAAATATGTCCAAACCAATGGGGTTGAGATGGACTCCATGTCGTCTGCGCAAAACCGCCACATTAGGTCCCTCGAGTTCCCAATGTCGGATCACAACCCCATTTATTCTTGTGACGAAACGCGAAACCGTCATATTTAATTTTTTACCCTCTATGGCACAAGTGTCTCGAGCACCCCTCCACTGCAGCCTAGGGACAACCTCAGACCAAACTATTACCAAATTATTAAACCATGCCATCAATCGGACAATATCCTGTTTGAAAATGTTGATTAAGTCTGTGGTGCGAATCTCACCTAGATCATTACTAGTGATGAGCGAGCATGCTCGGCCGAAGCTCGGTTCGGATCGAGCATCGCTCTGCTCGGCACATGGCGGTACTCGTACGAGTACCGCATGTGCTCTCCCGCCATGTTCGGGTCTCCTCCCCGCACGTTTCGCAGCTGCTGCGCAGCCAATAAATGTGCGGGGAGGCTCTGACATCAGTGTAATGCCAGTAGCCATGTTGGCTGCTGGCATTACACTGATTGGCTGGCCAGAACCCGTGATCGGGTGCTGTATAGCACCCGACGCGCGAGTTCGGCTCATTCTTAGCCAGGGAGAGATGCGCTTAGGCAGGGAAAGTCAGTGTATGGAGAATAAAATTGTTGAAACTCTTTCAAGACCCAAAAGTCCTTTTTAGGACTGTTGTGTGTGGGGGCAGCATTTATATTTTGTTTGGGGGGGCACAATTTCCTTTTTTTTGTGAGGGGGATATTTGTAAGGTGACATATAATACTAGATGCACAGGAAGTCAGTGTAGGGAGAATAAAATTGTTGAAACTCTTTCAAGACCCAAAAGTCCTTTTTAGGACTGTTGTGTGTGGGGGCAGCATTTAATTTTTTTTGGGGGTGGCAGAATTTCATTTTTTTGTGGGGGGGGACATGTTCTAAGGTGACATTGTACTAGGTGCACAGGGACAAATATTTCACAGTGCAGTGACAAGCTGAGATATTTTGTTAGGTGCACAGGGCCAATGATTTTACAACGCAGCGACAAAAAGGGCCATTTTAAACGTGTGCCTAGCCATAGATTATTGTCACATTCTGTTTAGTGTGCAAATTCACAAATTAACGTCACATATTCCGTTCACTGTGCCTAGCCGCAGATTAGCGTCACATTCTGTTTCGTGTGCCTAGCCGCAGATTAGCGTCACATTCTGTTTCGTGTGCCTAGCCGCAGATTAGCGTCACATATTGTTTAGTGTGCCTAGCCGCAGATTAACGTCACATATTGTTTAGTGTGCCTAGCCGCAGATTAGCGTCACATATTGTTTAGTGTGCCTAGCCGCAGATTAGCGTCACATTCTGTTTCGTGTGCCTAGCCGCAGATTACCGGCATATATTCCGTTTAATATGAAGAAGGCGGGTAAAAAGGGAAGGGGAAGTGGACGTGATCCTGATAGTTCATGGCGCGGGTCAGGACGCGTAGAAACTGTGCCTGGTGCCAGAGCACAAGAAAGAAAGACATCCACCATACCTAGCTTCATGTCTCAGTTTACAGGGCGTCGCAGGACATCACTCTCGAGGTCAGACCACTGCGAACAGGTGGTCGGTTGGATTTCAGCTGATACTGCTTCCAGTCGGTTAAGCACCACCCTGTCTTCCACCAAGTCCACTCTCACTAGCCAAGAGTCTGGTCAACATAATCCTCACCCTGATCATCCTTCCTCCCACCATAGAGGGTCTGGCCAAAGAAGTGATCCCACACTGGGATATAGTGAGGAGCTCTTCTCATCACCAATCCTTGATTTGAATCTGTCTCCAAGCACGCTTGCAGAGGAACATGAGATCTTGTGCCCTGATTCACAACCTCTAGAGGGTACCCAATCACAAGAAGATGACAGAGGGGAACGGCATTTAAGGTCAAAGGAAGTGGATGATGATGATGAGACACAGTTGCCATCAAATCAACCACAATTACTGTCTCAAGACCTTGATGAGGAGGATGATACACAGTTGTCAATGACTGAGGATGTGGTGGGATCAAGAAATGAGGAGGATGATCAGAGTGAGGAAGTGGAGGAGGACTTGGTGGACGATGAGGTCACTGACCCCACCTGGGAAGGTGGAAAGCCGAGCGATGACAGCAGTCCTGAGGGTGAGCCATCTGCAGCACCGCAACAGGCTGGAAGAGGCAGTGGTGTGGCTAAAGAAAGAAGGCGGACCGCACCAAACCGGCCCGCAAATGTTCCACGGAGCACCCCCTTGCGTAAATCTCCCTTGCCAAGGGCTAGGTGTTCCGCGGTATGGCGTTTTTTTAAGGAAAGTGCGGACGACAAAAGAATTGTAGTTTGCAACCTGTGCCACACCAGAATGAGCCGAGGCATGAACACTAGCAACCTCACCACCACCAGCATGATCCGACACATGGCATCCAAGCACCGTAATAAGTGGGAGGAATGCCCGGATCGCCAATCTGTGTCTGCAGGCCACACCACTGCCTCCTCTTCCCCTGTTTTCGGTGCCGGCCAATCGCCTGTCGAAGGCGCAGGCCCGCATACCTCCCGCCCTGCACCTGTACCATCTGAAGCACCATCAGCGACCACATCCACTTCCCTGTCCCAGCGCAGCGTCCAAATGTCATTACCCCAGGCATTTGAGCGCAAGCGAAAATACCCAGCCACCCACCCACAGGCCATAGCACTAACCTCACACCTTTCCAAATTACTGGCCATCGAAATGCTGCCATTTAGGCTTGTGGACACTGAGTCCTTCCGCAGCCTGATGGCAGCAGCTGTCCCTCGGTACGCAGTCCCCAGCCGCCACTACTTTTCCCGGTGTGCCGTCCCCGCCTTACACCACCATGTGTCCCTTAACATCACCCGTGCCCTGACCAACGCAGTTACTGGGAAGGTCCACTTAACGACTGACACATGGACAAGTGCTTGTGGCCAGGGACGCTACATTTCCCTGACGGCACACTGGGTGAATGTCGTGGAGGCTGGGAGCGACTCGGACCCTGGGATGGCACAGGTGCTACCCACGCCGAGGATTGCGGGCCCTACCTCCATCAGGGTTTCCGCCAGCACCTACGTTATTGGCTCCTCCTCCTCCGCTTCCACCTCCGAATTCTCTGCGCGCAGCGCCACTCACCCATCAGCCGGTAGCTGGAAGCAGTGTAGCACTGCAGTGGGGAAGCGTCAACAGGCCGTGCTGAAGCTGATCTGCCTTGGGGACAAACAGCACACGGCCTCAGAGCTGTTGCAGGGGATTACTCACCAGACCGAGCAGTGGCTATCGCCACTCAACCTGCAACCAGGCATGGTTGTGTGTGATAATGGGCGTAACTTGGTGGCGGCTTTGGAGCTCGGCAAGCTCACACACGTACCATGCCTAGCGCATGTATTTAATTTAGTGGTTCAGCGATTTCTAAAAACCTACCCCAATTTGCATGATCTCTTGACCAAGGTGCGCCGCGTGTGTGCACATTTCCGTAAGTCATCTACAGCTTCAGCCGGCCTGTTGACGCTGCAGCAGCGCTTACAATTGCCAGCTCACCGGCTGCTGTGTGACGTGAGCACGCGCTGGAACTCCACCTTCCACATGTTGGCCCGGCTTTGTGAGCAGCAGAGGGCAGTAGTGGAGTACCAGCTGTTACACGGTCGTCGCCTCTCTGTTCAACTTCCTCTAATCAGAAGTGAGGAGTGGGAATGGATGTCAGACCTCTGTGAGGTTTTACGCAATTTTGAGGAATCGACACAGATGGTGAGCTTACACAAGGTGATAGCCAGAGCACCCTCACTTCGTCTTCTCAGCGACAATTGGAGGAGGCGGAGGAGGAGGAGGAGGAGGAAGACACGGTTGCCTCCGCTACAGAGGGTAGCCATGGAACTTTATTTCCATCTCTTCAGCGTGGGTGGGCAGAAGAGGAGGAAGAGGATGAGGAGATTGAGAGTCATCCTCCTGGTGAGGACAGCGAAATCTTGCCTGTTGGTACTCTGGCACACATGGCTGACTTTATGTTAGGCTGCCTTTCCCGTGACCCACGCGTTATACGCATTTTAGACAACACGGATTACTGGGTGTTCACCCTTCTGGACCCCCGCTACAAAGAGAATTTCTCATCTCTCATTCCTCCGGTGGAGAGGACAAGCAAAATGGTGCAATACCAGAAGGTTCTTGTTGAAAAATTGCTCCAAAATTTTCCATCTGACAACGCTGGCGGCAGAGTACGTGCTACCTTGGCCAACCGAGAAGGGGAGAAAAGGGGAGCACACAGCAGTTCCGACAAAGGCAGGGCAACACTCTCCAAGGCGTGGGACACCTTCATGACACCCCGCCAGCACCCTCACCCTGATGCGCGGCCTAGTGTCACAAGGAGGGAAAAGTCTTGGAAGATGGTGAAGGAGTACGTAGCAGACCGTGTCAGCGTCCTCACTGATCCCTCTGTGCCTTACAACTACTGGGTGTCCAAGCTGGACATGTGGTATGAACTGGCACTCTACGCCTTGGAGGTGCTGGCCTGCCCTGCCGCCAGCGTTCTGTCTGAGCAGGTATTTAGTGCTGCTGGTGGCATCATAACAGATAAGCGTATCCGCCTTTCCACCGAAAATGCTGATAGGTTGACACTTATAAAAATGAACAAGGCCTGGATTTCCCCTGACTTCTCCACTCCACTGGAGGAAAGCCCCGGGTGAACATAAAGTCACTTTAGATATGTTATTTACAATGATGGGAATACTCTGTATTCCCATTCACCCCTTCCACCCAAAAAACGGGTATATGGTTGACTCTTAATCTTCTCATCCTCCTCCTCCTCTTCCATATGCCCTGTGATATAATTTTTATATAGGCCCAGCTCACCAGCGGGCCCTGTGATATAATTTTTATATAGGGCCAGCTCACCAGCGGGCCTTCTCATATAATGTTTTATTGGGTCAGCTCTCTAGCGGGCCCTCTCATATAATGTTTTATAGCGTCAGCTCACTAGCGGGCCTTCGCATATAATGTTTAGGATGGTCAGCTCCGCAGCAGACCCTCACCCATAATGTTTTAGATGGTCGGCTCAGCAGCAGACCCTCATTCCTAATGTTTTAGATGGTCAGCTTAGCGGCATGCCCTCGCCCCTAATGTTTTAGAGGGTCACCAGCCATTAATCCTAATTTTTCAAGGGTGTGTATGATGCCCTCCTTTATGTGTAATAAAGGGTGTATTGGAGTGACATTTCAGTCTAATTTTTGGCAGCCCTTTCACTTAGTGCATAGGCTTTATGAGTGTTGGACCAGTACCTGAACTATTGTACCACAATGTGAATGAGGCCCTCCATTTTGTGATATACAGGTTGTATCGGAGTGCCTCAGGTCCTCCCATTGAATTAAATAGGGCTGGGGTGTTCGACAGAGCAGAAGGTAGTTCTTGGCTTCATCTACTAAGTCACTTCGTCACTTTTACTCAATGGATCAGACCCCACTGTTCCGACTATAAATTTTGGACTTAACAAGGGCAAACGGACATGTTGTAAAACCTGTGGTAGCTGCGGCCTCCGTTCCTGAATGCTGTACCTTACCCGGGCCATAACCACGTTGAACACCTGCTTTAAGCTGCGCACATTTCCCTCTTAATCATGGCCCCAGTTCCGAAAAATCGATGACATTTTTTGCAGAATTTGCAGATGATATACAAGTAAATATACAGCAAATACTGTTTGGTAACAATTTTTCGCCTAAAATCGTTTTTATCTTCCTTTTTGTGTGTTTTACGGTCAGTCTGTAAAAATGGCGTACTACGGGCGAAACATCGTTCCCAGCAGCGACGTTGGAGTCCAAGATGCATCCAGACATCCTCCCTATGCTGTCCCTGAACCATTTCTGTGGTGTTTCCATCATTTTCTGACCTTTTCCTATGAACCAGGCACCCTCCCCTCATCAGAGCAGGGGGTGCCTGGTGTAATGCTCGAGTCCTCCCATTGACTTCAATGGGGCTCGGGTGCTCGGCCGAGCACTCGAGCCTCCGGGGGCGCTCGGCCAGAGCACCCGAACACCCGAGCATCGGGGTGCTCGATCATCACTAATCATTACCTCCTGCATGCAACACTAAAATGGTTGGTCCTGAGACAACTCCCCAGATGCCAAGACACTCCTGCGTAATGTTTAACCAGCTGAGCCCCCTATTCCCCCGCCATCTTATATGTGCTATCTCCGGCGAAAACCCCAAGTCACAGCCATATGGTCTCTCCTCAGCTCTTCGTGCAGCCCAGTAGATGAATGAATGACCCACAATCCACACCATAATTGGCGGATGACCTGCACAACATTAAAACGACAGGTGGGGATGAATATAAGTGCAGTACCGAGATGAACCTCATCTACCCAAGCGCATGATTTCTGTAGCCGAAAAACCAGCGGTCGCGCCATAGTTGCTGCGCCAATTCTAAAGGAGTGGGAGGAATAATCCTTAGGATTGACTCCTAAGAACTCCAGACCCTTACGTAGCACTGCCTGAAATTGAAAACAGGTAAGTGGAAATCCCGACTCATGCACAAATAGCCGACCTACCGACTGGCCCCAAACTCGTATAAAATCTGACAGGCTAGCTACCAGGCATGAATTGCTCCCTGTCGACATCAATGACATCCATTTTCCTTTACCCATAAATCAGTCTTGGATTTACGGAGGTGAAGATGCACCACACCAGGACCTAAGAGGACATCTCGATAACAAAAACCACCCCAACTGAGCTTGCTGGGAGAGACCACTTCACTAACCCTAAATGCACCATAAAACGTAACCAAAAAAGCTGAACGAAAAAGCAAAGATTCAAAGCTATTGTTGCACACCGACGGTAAACAACTAACCAAACCATCCAAAAGAGGGACCGACAAAGGCCGGCGTGCATCCTGACTAACCACGCCCGTATGTGACCAGCCGCACAATACTCGGCAAACTATAAAACTTTTTGTAGCATCCTCCCAACCAAACAATTAAAACCAAAATGACAATGCTGACATCTTACCCATTGCTGTACTACCGGATACAATCGAAGTTCAGATAAGTAAACCAACACTGCCATTTCCCTAACCTGATCTTTTTCCAAATGACCTTCTCTTTCCACCAAACCCAACCATTCATACCACACTGTCCTGTAGGCTGAGAAGGTAGAGTCGCCAGGGAATCCTGCACCAACCTCAGCAAAGTCGTGAAACGAGAATCCACAAATGCTCTGGACAAGGGTATCCCTCTGTTTCTCTTTCTGGCACCAGCATCCGGGACCGATCCAACTGTAAACGGGAAAGCGGGTCAGCAATAGTATTGTCCAGGTCTGGCACGTGTCGCACCCTAAATGAGATGTTAAGCTGTAAACAACGCAACACCAAGTGCAGTAACAAAGAAAGTACTGGATATGAACTAGATGTGGACCTATTGATAACATGCACCACCGCCATGTTATTGGACCAAAACAAAACTTTTTTGTTACACAGATCCTCTCCCTAAATTTCAACTGCAACTACTATAGGAAATAATTCAAGAAATGCTAAATTGCTCATCAAACAAGACTGGCATACATGATCTGGCCAACTCTGGGCGCACCATGCACCTTGAAAAAATGCACAAAAACCAACAGATCTTGATGCATCAGTGGACAGAGCCAACTCCTGGCTATTAACTTCTGACCCTTGCCAGCAAGTGTGTCTGTTGTACTCCGCAAGGAGCTCTTGCCAGACTCCAAGATCCTCTCATAAGCTTGCTGTGATCTGAATAAAGTGATGTGAGGCCCGAACCCCACGCATTGTTAGTGATAGGCGCCGAAAAAAGGCACGACCCATGGGCATAACCTTGCAAGCAAAGACTAGATGACCCAACAGTTTTTGTATCCATTTCAATGGTAGTTTTTTGGCTGCCTTCGCTCTGTCCACCAAAGCCTTCAGTACCTGCAATTTTTCGTCAGGGAGAATCTATTTCTATTCCTAGAAATGACAATCTAGTTACTGGTCCCTCAGTTTTGTCTTCAGCAATGGGGATCACAAAATATTTCGCCATCCGGCGAAAACCATTTAACAGTCCTCCTTGTCCACTGGACTCACGAACAAGAAGTCATGTAGGTAATATAACACAGACTGAATACCTATCTCAATGCATACAACACATTCCAAAAATGAACTAAACACTTCAAATTAATAACATGAAATTTCACAGCCCATAGGAAGGCATTTATCAAAGAAAAAATAACTTCTCAAATAACAATCTAACAAATGGTAACAATCAGGATGGACTGGAAGCAAACGGAAGGCAGATTCAATGTCTGATTTTGCCAGCCAACACCCCGGACCAGCAGCTCGCACCAATGACAGGGCCCTGTCAGAAGATGCATATTGTACCCTACTTTCCCCTTTATCGATATCGTCATTCACCAACGATCCCTTCAGATACGATAAGTGATGGATCATCTGGTATTCTCCGGACTCCAACTCTGGAGTCAAACCCTGTGACGAAACCCTGAAATTCCTAAATGGTGGGGAAACAAAGAGGCCGTCCATCCTCCCCAATCTAACCTCAGACAACAACTTGTCCCAAACCAGCTGTTCTTGCTCCCGTAGCGACTGCAAATTATCAGACATGAACACACCTTCAACAGGGATAAACGGTATCCAAAATCCGTCCTTGAATCCGTCAGACAACACACTAGCTTCTCTATTGTTGGGGTACCACTCTAACCACCTGTCCAACCTTTCCCGGTTCACTGGAGTGCCATTTTTTTATCCTGGTTTACCGGACCCCGTAGCTCCTTTCTTAAAGCACCTAACTGCAGGGTGTGCCCCCCCCCCCCCCCCCACAGTGATAGCATTCATGTCTGAATCGACATGAGGAATACCAACGACAGTGGTTCTAGTTAAAGAGCCAACACAGTCCCTTCCTCCCTGACTCTGGACCCGCGGAAGGAGCTGAGGGGCCGTCGTGGAAAGGACACTGGGCGATGCGGTGTCATCAATAAGAGCCAGAGATTCACATCCTGACAATCAAAGTATAATTGTGGCCTCACCGCCATTCGTTGGCAGAATTGTTCATCATATTTAAACCAGCAAAGCCCACCATACACTTTTTAAGGCCCCCATATCATATCTAATAATAACCAAACAACACCGGACTTTTTTCCGGAAACTTCTCGCACATAATACTTGCAAAGGCACAAAAACCTTGGAGCCAGTTGCCAAATATCCTAGGGACTTTACCTTCATCCTCACTACCCAGCTCAGCCCGGTGAGCAGGTCTATCCACCGTTTTCCTACTGGGGGACACCAAAGTTAAAACGTCCACATTTTCGCCGCACCAAATCTTCTCTTTAACTTCGGTTGCTACCTGTACTCCTAATGGCGCTGAACCACAAACCTGCCCTAAACCTACCATGCTCGCTTGACCGCTCATAACGATGGACGCTGCACTCCCTTGCGCTGAGACAGCTTATTTATAAGTGTACGTACCACTTGCACTAACCACCTTATCGCTTTCTCTATCCCTCACCGCCCCCCATGCCAATAGATCCCTTTGCTCATGTGGGACAGCAACTGAAGGACAGCTCCTCCTCAGATTCTGACGACCATCCTGACCTAGAAGCCGCCGGTGAAATAATCTGGAATGGGAAGAGACCTCAGGCAGCCAGGAAGCGTCATCCTGTACAGGGGCACTCCGTCCAGACATCCCCACCAACTGCCCTGATGTTCTGCGATGAGAACTGCTCCTGCTCACCAATCTTGGGATCCTGGAATGTGACTGATGAAAGGAACTTCTGGAGTGAATAGAACGCTGACTTTGACCCTCATATGCAGGCCTCGGGACCGTGAGCTCAGGCCTGGCCTGTCCTAGGCCAGCAGGCCCAGCTGGTGTATTAGTATATTCTGTAACCTTATGATGTGGAGCATGATCCACAGCGGCACGCACTGTGCCAGAGCTGCACTGTTCGGAGCACCCACGTTCCTCTCCTTGGTCCTGTGCACTCTCCCTCCGGACCACATTGCAGGCCTTGCGTCTGCCCGCTCTAGAACCGGATGGGCTTGAAGAATATCGGGAGGGCGGCCATGATCTCCTGACCCCCCCCCCCCCGTAGCAGGGGAATCCGGCGCTGGTGTAACTGTAACCCGAGGCCGCAACCTAGCCTCAGAATGCTCCGAAGGACTTTGGGCCTCATGAGCAGCAGGGTGACCTGCTAAATCCAATAACTGAGAGAGCCAGACACCGCAGTCGTATTTCGCCGGCGTCCTAACTCTCTCCTTCAACTGACTGATTGAATCCGGCTCCATTACCAAGGTGAATTGAATTTTTAAATTCAGGAAATCTAAGTATTTAGCGCTAACAAGCTAGCACACCGCTACACAGCTAGTCATTTGTCACAAAATGTCTGCCACTCAAGTGCAGCACCTCACAGAACCGACTATAATGTTTAATAATTACCCCACCCCTTTTCTCCTTTTCCCCCAGCCAATCAAATCAATTATCTTAATAGACTGCTCAGCATGTTGCCGTGCCCCCAGCAGTCAAGCCCTCCCACTCCTGCAATCCTGGAAGGTTACTTTATTCCCCATGTAATTTGAAAGTCACATTTTCACTACATCAGCCATATTTCCCTCAGATCTGAAAGCTGGTCGTTTGACCGGATCGATTGCAATGAAAGACAATATTGTGTGTGTCTGTATAAGGGAAACCCTGCCCCCCACCCCTCGACGAAGAGGAACAGGGTTTTCCTTATGCTGACACAATATTGTACCTCATTGCGATCTGTAACCAGAGGAACTAAGAAGGGGAGACATGTCTGGTCTGGGAGGTGGCAGGTTATGTTAGGGGGTGGGTATAGGACAGGAAGCTGGGGTAGGCTGTAGAAGGGGGCAGTATATATATATATATATATATATATATATATATATAGGGAGGTAGGTGCTGGGCTACTTCTTTTTGGGATCATCACCCTTGAACAGCATCCCTCCCCCCCTTGTTTGGCTGGTTGGGGTCATATTTGGTTATGTTTGCAATTGTTTTATTTGCTGTCACAGCTTGGGGTACTTCGGGCCCTTGCCAATGGGTAAATATGCTCACTAATTGGTGTTAAAGGAAGATGGCAGACCAGCAGCCTAGGGACAATGACCCCACAGACTGTGGTAGCGGATTTATTCACCTGCCCCATTGAGCTGCACTGACCTGCTAATGGGGAGTGGTATGGGTGGAGTTAACAATGGGGTTTGAACTTAAAGCTCATTATGTGGGGGTAGGCAGATTATGACCTACCAAGTTTGGTGGATTGGCAAGGGCTTAAAGTTGGGGGTTTTTAAATTGTTGTAAAGAGTTTTTAAATAAAGCTGTGGCCTGATTTTATACCCATATTTGTTGTCTGTGAGTTTTATTTGAACCATTGCCCCATGCCCAAGACAAGCTTTCAGATCTGAGGGAACTATGACTGACTAGTGAAAATTGGTGGGAAGGAGAAATGTTCAACTCAAATTACAAGGAAAATACAATGATAAGGACATTGAAAACGGTCCTATGCATTATTACACTAAACAATGCAAATTACCCTAAACAATCGAATACTACTTTATCTGTTGACATTGCTATCCCTTTATGTCCCGATTAATATAATGACTTGAAACAATAAACATATTGTGTGAGTGCCACCCAACCTTTAAACCTTCAAGTGCCAGATAGGCTATCAGCATTTTGTGTTGAAATGTGATTGATACCTCTCTGGCACTCAAAAGGTTAATTTTGAAAAAACAAGGCTGTGGAGTTAAAAAGAACACAAGTAATCCTGGAGGAAACCAACTGCACTGCGGGGGACAAAATAATCCCTTAATACCAACTGATTAAATGAGAATTTTAACCCCATACATACCTGGGAACTCTCAGGGTTTGACCCTGAGACTCAGGGTTTTGGCCCAAATCTAAGGGTCTCAGGGTGAAGAGGCAAAATCTCAGGGTGAGAGAGTTCAGTGCTACCTGTTATATATTCTGCTTCAGTTAACTGCTTCTTTAGTCTCTAAATTGGTGCCACTTGTACCAGAAAGGCAGAGGGAGAAGTCCTGCTTGTCCTGTGTGTGTTCATGAAGTGATATCTGTAAGTCGTTGTGTATTAATGGATCCTTGAATGCTGAATGGAGCGACTCTCGATTACAGCAATGAGGGATATATTGTGTATAATCTATATTATGGGAAATGTAAGGGTTAATATTTACACAATCTCAGGGTCAGCTCATTTTGAAAGTTCCCAGGAATGCCCATGAATGCTACAGAGGTCTCCAACAGATTTTGAAGTAAACAAGGGTTTAGAAATGCCATTTAACCCTTTGAGTGTCAGAGTGGTGTCCAACACATTGCGCTGGATACCTCCTTGGCACCCAAAGGGTTAAATGAATGGGTATTTGGATAACTTATTCCCCCTTTTTCCTCACAATCTTTTACTGGCACCAAGGTATTAACCCTTTGAGTGCCAGAGAGGTACGCAACACATTGCTTTGAAATGTGCTGCATACCCCTCTTGCACTCAAAGGGTTAAAACACGTATCAAATACAAATATGTTATATATATATATATATATATATATATATATATATATATATATATAAACTGAAGTGTTTCTGGTTCGTTCTCCACCACGCCCATGGGCGGCAGGGGGGGTGGAAGATTTACGGGGGAGGTTATTTTGACAAGCCGCACCTCCCTGCCACTGCCACTGCCAAGGCCCAGTGATCCCTCCCTCCTCTAGTGCTGTGGTTAAGGGGAGGAGCCACCCTGTGCCATTTGCCCCATCTCCTCTAACAGTAGCAATGTGGCAAAGGGGAGGGTCTACCATGTCTCATTTGCCGTATCAACTCTAACACATTGCGCCCTGTAAATCCAGTGATTCCACACACCCCTTCTCCCAACCTCGTCTTTGCCTTCACCAGACTCAAGTGATGCAGCGAAGGAGAGGGACCACCCTGTCCCGTTCACTTCATCTCATATTGCCTTTAACACATGGTACCCATGCAGTGTGTTTGCCATCCTTCACATTCAGGACTGGCAACGTCGTGTACAGCACCATGCTCTGAAAGTCGTACAGCATTCAATAGTGTATACGCATCCTATATAATAATTCGCTAGGATGTTTGTCAGACGCTGTCATGCTCAGTAGAGACTGAGAGCGTTCAGGCAGTCTCTACTGGGCATGATTGCATCGTGTGAGTGAGGCGACACAAGCCTGCATCGTGTGGAGCAGTGAGGTAGCGACCTCTTAACACTTTGAGTGCCACTCACTCAAAGGGTTAACATTACCCGGACCTTGGCCCTTGTACACGGGCTTTTACATTAATATATATAAATATATAACAGATAGTGAATGAAAAGGCACTCTCAGGACTTGTGAATAAAGATTATCAAGATTTTTGTGAAGAAAGATTATTAAGAGATAATTTTTAGTGCATGTATCTATCTATCTATCTATCTACCAACCTCCCAACATTTCAAATTGCAAAAGAGGGACAGTTGTGTTTTAGGGGGTGTTGCCGGGGGCGTGGTTGGTGGTTAAGGCATTACCAAGCATATTTAGGCTATTTTATGACCTATTGACACCTCCTTGTGTAACCTAATAATTGGCTTATAACAAGACCAAAGTATTTTATTTACACAGACTAATTTATAAACACATATACTGAAGTTTAAACAAACAATAATGTTAGTTTAATTCCTGTGGAGAAATGTGATACACTTATATACACACCACACAGTCTGATGTCTGATCTCCTATATATATATATATATATATATATATATATATATATATATATATATATATATATATATATATAAATAATATTTATATATATTATTATTATTATTCATATATGATAGATAGAAAGATACACATGGATATATTTATACATATTGCAAAATTAGTAATGTAAATAAGCTGTGCCCATTGGCAGCACTGTGTGCCAAGGTCTGTGTGGCATGGCTCTGTGGTTAGATCCTGGTACTCACCATCTCCACTGCCCGGGGATCCAGTTGGCTGGGGGGTGTAGAGACTGAAAACTGAATCTTCTTCCTTTCTTTGGGCTCCATGTGTGGTTTTGCCGGTCAGATGCTGGGGCACATGCCCTGTAACAGCTACTCCTTTCTGACCCCAACTTCTCCTTTCTTTGATGTTATTTTCTCTCTCGTTCACACTTTTCCACTTCTAGGTGTTTCTTCTCTCCTTCTTGCTGATTCCTTCTCCTCCTTGTTTTCCCCCTCACGCTTTCTTTCCACTTCTCTCTTACACACAGGTCTGTCTGTCTCTTTACTCTGACTCCCCTCTTCTCTCTTTATAAGCTCAGTACCTCCCTCTGTTATTTCTCCCCCTGTCAACCACTCTCTCTTCCTCTTAGCCTGTGCATTCACTCTCTCCCCCCACCCGTTCTCCCTCTCCTCTTCTCTAACCTTGTCCTCTCTTTCTCCTCCCCCCTTTTTCTCTCTCTGTACAGACTGGTTATATGACTGCCTCCCTCCTCTGTACCTGCCAGTTTGTTTGGATTCTCTCCTCTCCTTTATTTGACATATGTTCTATCTTCTCCTCTCTCTGATAACATTTAGGGCACAAAAAAGGAGAAGTTCTGGATAAAAACTATTGCACTATACTGGGGCAAAAAAGAAAATCATATTAACCTTTTCAGTACCAGAGGGGTATGCAACACATACATTGCTTACCCCTCAGGCGCCCAAAGGGTTAAGAGTGCTCAAGACATTTAATGCCAAAGGCGTGCATGACTTACTGGCACATATTTAAAAAAAAAAACCCCAAAAAACGGGAGTTATTCTGGCGTAAACCAATGGCGCCATACATTTTTCTGTAGTTTCTGCAGGAGGGGGATCCTTTCAACTTGAATGTCTTTTTGAACTACAGAACTGTAAGTAAAACATAACACTTGGTGTTATAAAAACCTTAAAGGGATAGTAATGCTTCATTCTATCTTTATTTTATTTTGTAGGCATTAAAAAACATGAAGAACGATATAAGTCTTATCTCTCAAACCTTTATGGTTTGAGAGATATTCACAAGCAAAGTTTCCCCTCCCGCCCCTTTTACCTAGTGTAAGTCATCTCTTCTCAGATGTGGAATGCAGTCCATAGACCAGACAGATAACAGAAGGGGGCAATCTTCTTCCTATGAGAACAATGAAAGCTCTGTCCCCCTTGACAAGTTTTTCAGGGTTTTCCCTTATTTTAATTGAAGATTGTCCCTCTCTGCAATCTACTTGGGCACCTCCCTTCTGATCTGGCTGAACAGTGTTACATCAGTAAAAGGGGCGGGAGGGGGATACTTTGTCATTGAATTACTCTTGAACTACAACTCTGACAGAATTGAAATAACACTCTCCAAGGCCCAAATACTATGATGATTGATTAGAGCTGCTTTTATTGTGAAACATTACTATCCCTTTAAAGGGATAGTGATACTTAAAATGTAAAAAAAAATATGTTATAGTGTTTATCCCCCTGAGTAAAACAAGGGTACTCCCATTACTGAAAGGTGTTTTATTCAAAATTTATTACAGCTCAAAATTTATTTATTTAGGTGCAATATCACAGTGGCCTGAAATTGTACAGTGGCGCTGATGTTACACCATCCTATGGAGATTTATGGTCACTGTACAATTTCAGGCCACTGTGATATTGCACCTAAAAAATGAAACTTTGAGCTGTAATAACTTTTGATTAAAACACCTTTCAGCAGTGGGAGTACCCTTGTTTTACTCAGGGGGATAAACCCTACAACATATTTTTTTTTACATTTTAAGTATTACTATCCATTTAACATCCCATTTAAAGGAGAAATAAAACTTTATAATAATAACCCCACATAGAAGTAGGGTGACTTTTAGATCTGGGGAGGCTATTAGTAATACCCATTGTAAGTAGAATGTCAGCAACCAGTAAACTGTCTTGCTGAGCAAGTTTCCTCTTATGAACTCCCACTTACTGAACGTATCCTTTTGAATGGTTGCACGCAGAAGATCGTGCGACCATTCAACTCATTCAACAGGTCGCATGGCTAAAAAGTGCAACGTGACAATCTTGCACTGCATGACAGCGCAAGATTGTCACGTCGCATAGCCAGTGGGCGCATGCTGCAGATATTATTTTTTGCCCATCTTCACATCTCTGAATTGTTTATGTCCTTCCCCTGATTTTCAACCTGTTTGTTAAGCACACAGAGGCCGCTGGAGCGCCTCTGTGTGCTGCAGACAATAATCCATCCTCTTCCTGCTGCCTGCTAGCCTGTGCCTTCTGCTGGATGGAGTATTATCTGCAGCACACTGAGACTCTCCAGCTGCATCTGTGTGCTTAACAAACGGGTTGAGAGCCGGGGGAAGGACACAAACGATTGAGGTGAAGACGGCCAAAAAATAAAACAATACACTTATCTGCAGCATGCGCCCACTGGCTATGAGACGTGACAATCTCGCTCTGTCATGCAGTGCGAGATTGTCATGTCACGCTGTTTAGCCATGCGACCTGCTGAAAGCGTTGAATGGTCATACGCTCTTCTGTAATTTTCTATACTGAATACTATGTTCGGAACATCCATTACCATTCGGAATATGGACGTGAAAAAAAGGGGTGGGAGGGGTAAACTTGCAATTGGATTTTGAAGCCAAATATAAAGGCAACGGATGTTCTGAACATAGTGTTCAGTATAGAAAATTGCAGAGAACAATTGGATGGACATTTATTTTTTGATATTACTATCCCTTTAACTGTGCCCAGAAAATAATTATAGCTCCTGTGCACTTGTGCTGTGGTTCAGGTGAAGAGATAATGTCTTCAGTCAGTTATGGATGTTCTCCTGTCCATGGGGGCGGACATGACAGTTGCTACTAGGACAACTGTACACAAACTCTGTCAACTGTCCATGGTAAACTTAACCGCTTATGGCCAGAGGGGTGTGAAGTGCATTGCTTTGCAATGTATTGCACAAACCTTTAATCCTCATACCTCCCAACATTTCAAATGGCCAAAGAGGGACACTTTTGTTTTAGATGGTTTATGTGTGTGTGTGGGGGGGGCTGGTGGACAGGGCATTGCCGAAAAATTTTTAGACTATTCCATGACATGTTGACACCTATGTGTGTGACCTAATAAATGATTTATAAGAAGAACAAAGTATTTTATTTATACAGACTAATGTATAAACACATATACTGACGTTTACACAAACAATAATGTGAGTTGTATTGTTGTGGATCAATGTGATACACTTATATACACACCATACAGTCTGCTCTCCTAAAAAGAGGGACATCAGGGTGGGAAAGAGGGACAGAGGGATTTGGGTCTAAAAGAGGGACTGTCCCTCCTAAAGAGGGACACTTGGGAGGTATGAATCCTTAACCCTTTGAGTGCCATGCGTTGCGTACCCCTCTGGCACTCAAAGGATTAAAAACTTAAGTAAGCTCATGAACTCTGCTTCAGTTTATACTGTTTATTTTCAATATTAAGCATTACTGTCCCATTAGGTCAAAGGAAATTTGTGGGATTTTTATTGATTCTCTGTGGTGAAATTAATTTACTTCAGAATTGCCCATTTTCTTTGTGTATACAGTCCTTATTCTCTTTCTTTTTCCCTGCTTATCCCCTATTTACATGCCTATTTCTTGAGCCCCTGTAGAAGGCTCATGTGGTGTGTTTGGCGGATGTAATTGATGCAATATGTGTCACAAAAAGGCGTGGGACTTACTCAATGGTAGGGGTAGGGCTTAATGATTATGTCATAAAGTTGGTGGGAGGAATGGAATGGGATGAGGAGAAGTAGGTGGGATAGTGGGAGAAACAGGGTGGGAAGGAGGAGACGTGGGCGGGAAGTGGGACAAAGAGGGTGGGAAGGAGGAGAAATGGGTGGAATAGTGGGAGGAATGGGGTGGGAAGGAAGAGACAAGGGCAGGATAGTGGGTGGGAAAGAGGAGACATGGACGGAAAGTGGGCAGAATAGGGTGGTAAGAAGAAGTGGGCAGGATGAACAGGCTGGGAAGGAGGAGAAGTGGGTGGCATAATGGGAGGAATGGGGTGGGAAGGAGGAGATGAGAGCGGGATAGTGGGCAGAACGGTGGAAAAGAGGAGACATGGACGGTAAGTGGGAGGAACAGGGTGGTAAGGAGACGAAGTGAGCAGGAAGTGGGATGAACAGGCTGGGAAGGAGAAGAAGTGGGTGGCATAGTGTGAGGAATGGGGTGGGAAGGAGGAGAAGAGGGTGGGAAGTGGGAGGAGCAGGGTGCGAAGGAGGAGAAGTGGGGGGGAAGTGGGAGGACAGGGTGGGAAGGAGGAGAAGTCGTCAGGAAGTGGGAGGAACAGGGTGGGAAGAAGAAGAAGTGGGGAGACTTTCCGAAGAAAATCACCACCACACAAGACACTGCCTCTGTTCCTGGAGACCCAGTAATTAACAGTAAAATCCAGAGTCTCCGGGGCAGATCCAGAGAGTTCCCAGGGATGCCTATTTATTTAGACGCACTGAGGCTGATATACTAACAAGAACTGCAGTAATTCTGAGTCATATCAACTGCACCATAGGGGATAAATTGGGGACTTCACTAGAATTCAAGGAGTTGAAATCCCTATTTAAAGCAATGGGAATTTGTGGAATTTTTATTTTTCCCCTATGTGCATTTTATATTATTATTATTCTTTATTTATATAGCTCCAAGTAATTCCGCAGCGCTGTACACGTGGTATGCCCCAGAGTTGCTCCAGTTGTTATACATTAGCCTATTCATATAAATATGTACATTTCTTTATCTGTTCGCTGATCATTTGTTTTCTTTCCCTCTCTCTGCAGTTTTCACATGTGACTTTGGCAAACAGTTAAGATGAACATGCCCTACCTTACTCTTTCTTCTCCCGTCCATACCAATACCCAAACCCCATGCACACACTCACACACATGCACAACAAACAGTGAGTATATGCTGGGATTTTACTTAAAGGGATAGTAATGCTTAAAATGTAAAAAAAAAAAAATAATATATATATATATATATATGTTGTAGGGTTTATCCCCCTGATTAAAACAAGGGTACTCCCACTGCTGAAAGGTGTTTTATTCAGAAGTTATTACAGCTCATAGTTGAAATTTTTTTGGTGCAATATCACTGTAGCCTGAAATTGTACAGTGGCGCTGTTGCTACACCATCCTATGGACAGTTCTGGTCCCAGGACCATAAACCTCAATAGGATGGTGTAGCAACAGCGCCACTGTACAATTTCAGGCCACTGTGATATTGTACCTAAAAAATTAAACTTTGAGCTGTTATAACTTTTGAATAAAACACCATTCAGCAGTGGGAGTGTCCTTGTTTTACTCAGGGGGATAAACCCTACAGCATATTTTTTTGACATTTTAAGTATTACTATCCCTTTAAAGAAAAGGGAAAAGTAAGGATACAATTAAATAAGAGAACAGACAGGACTTAGTGTGTATGCGGTGTCCATTATTTCATCGGCACAATGTTATGAGGAGTAGGATATGTTTGCCTGTGTATGTATGTGTATGTGTTCGTGTACATGAGAGCAAATCAGTGTGTGTGTGTGTGTGTGTGTGTGTGTGTGAATTTATGCATGTGCTTGGGTGTATTTATTTGTGTGTAGGTGTTTTTATGTGTTTCTGAATTTGTTTTTATATGTGTCAGTGTGTTTATATAAGTATGTGGCTTATCTGAGTGTTTGTCTGTATGTGCTGATGTATATATCTATGTTTGTGTGTATGAATGCTTGTCTATGTGTAATTTGTGTATGAAGGTGTGATAATGTATGTGCATTATTCATGTGCATGCACCTGTGTCTGTGTGAAAATTATGTATGCATATGTACTAGTGTGTGTTTGTATGTGTCTGAGTCGATTATGAGCTTATGTTTATATATATATATAGTGTGTGTGTGTCTGTGTGTATATGTGTAATTTGTGCATGTTTATGTGTGTGTGTAATTTGTGTATGCATGTGTGATTGTTGTTTGTGTGTGTTTGCATGTGTGAGTTGGGGTATCTGCTTATGTTTGTGTGTATGTGTGTGCTTATATGTGTGTGAGTATGTGTTAGGTATTTGTGTATGCATGTGTGATTATATATGTGTGTTTGTATGTGTGAGTAGGGGTATCTGTTTATGTTTGTGTATGTGTCTTTGTGTGTGAGTATGTGTTTGGCATTTGTGTATGCATGTTTGATTATATATGTGTGCATACCTCCCGACATTTCAAATTGACAAAGAGGGACAATTGTGTTTGAGGGGGTGTTGCTGGGGGCGTTGCCAGTGGGCGGGGCATTACCAAGAATTTTTATGCTATTTCACAACCTATTGATACCTCCATGTATAACCTAATACATGATTTAGATCAATAAGTTGTTTTATTTACACATACTAATGTATAAATACACATATACTGATGTTTAATCAAACAAGAATGTGAGTTTTATTGCTGTAGAACAATGTGATACACTCATATATACACCACACAGTCTGATCTCCTAAAAAGAGGGACATCAGGGTGGGAAAGAGGGACAGAGGGATTTGGGTCTAAAACAGGGACTGTCCCTCCTAAAGAGGGACACTTGGGAGGTATGTACAGTGTGTTTGTATGTGTGAGTAGGAATATGTGCTTATGTTTTACGTAGATATGTGTATATGTGTGAGTGTGTATATGTGTGTGTGATGCAGGCATACATAAGACATGTTTAGAGTGATATGGAGCAGATATGGTAAGTGTCTAAATGTCAGTTAATAGAGGAAAGAAGTAAATTAGCTGAGTATAGATGATTTGATAAATGGAGGGGGGACATTTAAGTTAGCAGTGGGTCGAAGGAATATCTGTAAAGACAGTGGCAAAGGGCCACACATATTTAAGAGTTGGAAGGCAGATTTCTGGCTGGGAGAGAGGGCAGGAGGGAGACATTCTGAGTTTTAGAAGTGGCCAATTTGAAAGTATGGGGCAGATCAGAGTGCAGGATGCGGGAGGGTGGAAGGAGGGGTCCTGTCCTCCCCTGCTGTCTCTCTAGAAACTGAGCCTGAATTATTAAATCTCTCTTGGCAGGGGGTGTGATGTGTTAATGAGCTCAAACTGGAGGGGGTGATCAGCAGAGATGATTACTTCAATGATATAAGGATAACATTAAAACAAAGGGTTAAAATTAATATATTAAATGAAGAACATGCTGCGTGTGAGTTGTGTATTTTATGTGCAGTTAGATGTGTATGTGAGGTGTGTATATTTCCATTTACTTTGAGTGTGTAGTGCAGGGGACAGATTTAAAGGCAGCCATTAGCCAAAAAAGGCACTAACGGGTGAATTAAGGTGTATCTAGCAATCCAAAGATCCGTCTAAAGAACAGCTAACGGCAGTTTGATAATCCTTATGGCCGATACACTTACGTGCTTTGAGACTAGGGTGACCACGTGTCCCAGAATGCCCAGAACTGTCCCTTAATTTTGTGCTGTGTCCCACGTCCCGAATCATTCCCCACCAGGACAATAAAGAGTCCCGGAATCAAACCCTACAGCCACTGTCAGCCCTTTTCTGCCTGCCAGTGGTGCCAGCTCAGTCACAACCTAATATAAGTAACATGCACGCATCGCCACCAGCCAATGAATGGAGAGTATTTTCACAATGTTCCTCTCCTCATTGGCTGGCTGCTGGTCTGTGCGTGTGAGGTGATACGCATGCCATGTGACTGAGCACAAGTGAGTGACAGTGTGTGGGTGTGGGAGCAGTGAGAGGCGGCTGTGGAGTGAAGATATGGAAGTTACAGAAGAGGAGAGAGGACTGGAAGAGTGAACAGCGCATGTTGCACTCACAGACAGTGAGACTGAATCCCGCAGCTGAGCGGCTCCCGCCGGCACCGACTCCCTTTCTGAGTCCTGATATTGAGAGAAAGTGTAACCAGAAAGTACAACTTTTGTCCCATACTTAGGTCATATTCTACTTCCACCACACTAGTCTTCCCTATCATTCTCCCCATTTAATCTCATAATACCCTTCTATGTCCCTGCATCTTTCTGTATTTGTCCCTCTTCATCCCTCTTACCCCTTTTCTTACACTTTCTGTCTGCATTTCTGAATAACATGTGGGGGTGATACATTTTCACATGGATTAATTTGGACATGTGTATTTGTATTTATATTGTATTTAATTTGTGGTGCAGGTAACACAGCTTAACCACTGATTGTAATGGGTCTCTTGCCCTATAATGTATTTGTGTATCCAGCTTGTTGTTAGACATAAATGTGTGTTCTACAGGTCTGACAAGACACTGTATGTACATGTGGCTATGAACAAAGGCACAAGTGGAGCAATTCAGGGGCAAACCAACTGCACCACAGGGAGCAAGTAAAAGTTCCCATTGATTTACATGGGGTGCTTAACCCCTTCAGTGCTAGCAAAATGCATCTAATACCTCTTTATTATTCATGGAATTAAAAGCCCCATTTAAATCAATGGGCATTTTTATTTGTTCCTGATGGTGCATTTGGTTTACCTCAAGTTTAGCCCTGGTACATATGGCTCACTGTGTTATATACAGTGTGATGGTGTGTGTGTACTGTATACAGGAAATCACAGTGTACATAGCCTCTTACATCCAGTGACATCAGCACAGGGGGCATGTGATGTCATTTGACCCCGCCCACACAGTGTCCCTGAATGGCAGAGGGGAAATGTGGTCACCCTAATTGAGACGCATGGAACAACATTCCCCAGAGCCATTCAAAGGCTTGCGGTACTGTTAACGGCTGAAAATAAGATACACTTAATGAACAAACGTTAAGACCCACTTTTCTTAGCCATTAGATACTTAACGGGCAAAAAAACACCCGTTACATAGGAAAACAGAAGAAATGCTTCCCGCACAAGCATGTAAATGGGAAAATTAACCCACACAATGCCAAAATAACACAAAAACATGGACAGACACAACAAATCACTTTCACACACAAAAACAAGCAACACCACAGGGACAAGGACTTAAAAAAAAACACCAACACAACATGGCACGGAACAGTGGGGGTTATCACACAACACAGACAGCTGCCTATACGAAACAAGCTCATCTGTGCAACATCACAACATGATCCAGACACACCCTGTACCCCAACAACTTCACACCCGCAAATGGCAGATACATACCAATCACAACACACCACATCTTATAACACACACATGCAAACACTTATCTTGACAATAAACAACTTCCCATTGGTCAACACTCACATCATCACCACACCTACACAATGCCCTATCAAGTACTTAAAGGGACAACTCACCACACTCACTTGTGGCTTGTTTTCCACTCAGGGAGGGAGAAAGAGAGAGAGAGAGAGAGAGAATAATAAGTATGTTAGGATACTTATTGATGAGAAGACTGTGGAGAAGACATGCAAGGGCGAGAGCTAGGGAACACCAGCAACCCCCAGGCACACCTGATCAACAGTCTTCACCTGTTACAAGTGAGGAGACTCTGGTCAACAGCCACATTGGAGCTCATCCCCACCTGGAGGACAGTACTTGCCTGTCAATGCACAGCTGCAACAACAGGATGCTCCTCAGCAACAGGATGCTCCCCAGCTGCCACAGGGACCCCTACAGCAGCGGAGGATGTATAGACGACCACCAAGGCCCAGGGTATACCGCCCAAGGGTCACTATCTTTGGAATGATTGATGACGAGGTGATTGATCGCTATAGGTTGAGTCCGCACAGCATCATTGCCTTGTATGAGGTCATCAAGGATCAGGTGGATCCCATTTACATCCACAACTATGCCCTATCTGGCCTGCAAAAACTCCTGTGTGCCACACACTCCATGGCAAGTGGCGCCTTCCAGTCCACTGAGGGTTACGCATCTGACATGTCACAGGCCACATTTTCCAGAGTGCTGGCCCAGGTCTTGCCAACCCTCAAAAGCAAGGCCAGTACCTATATACATTTCCCCTCCCTCACCGACATGGAGTGGATACATCTCAAGAAGGGCTTTTACGCAAGGGGAGGCATACCCAGGGTTATGGGTGCTATAGATTGCACCCATGTCCGTATCAAAGCATGTGACACACATCTATTCATCAACAGGAAGAACTTCCACTCCATGAACGTGCGGATGGTATGTGACAGCAACATGAGGATTATGAATGTCTGTGCAAAGTATCCTGGCAGCTCTCATGATTCATACATTCTCCAAAACTCCTCAGTCCACAGAGACTTTGAGAATGGAACTTATACAGGGGGATGGCTTCTAGGTGAGTTCACAATACTAAATCACACCACATCCACAGGTGTACACACAACACTGCTCAGCATGTTCCTGACTCACAACTAGTACATTCACCACAGAAAACAAAATTCACACAACTTGTGCTCCCTGTCACACCATGTCACTCACTTTCCACAGGTGATGTTGGCTATGGCTGCAAATCATGGCTCCTCACCCCGGTCTCCAATCTCCAAACAGATGCCCAGGAAAAATACAACCAGGCTCATGGCAGGACTCGGAATGCCACTGAGTGGTCCTTCAGCCTCCTTAAGTCTCGAGAGGAGCATTGCAGTATGCCCCAGGAAAAGTTTGTGACAGCATAATGGCGTGTGCAATACTGCACAACATCGCAGTGGACACCAGGCTGGTGGATGATATCCAGGGCCCCCCATACCTGAAGTACCCATGGACATTGGCCATGTTGAGGAGATCCTGAGAGAGGTGCAGATCAGAGACAGGCTCATCACGGACCACTTTAGCTGTGAGTGTAACACAGGCATTCAAACAATCCATGAAAGTCCTCCATCAATCCTGTGAACTGGTGCCAACACACTAACCACACTGCACATGATGTTCTGTTTCACCCCACAGGATCATTGTCACAGCACTGCACTGGCAGCAGTATGGCCTGAAACATCATCCATACCATAGATGTGGCATATTGTGTGAGGGGATTACAAAACCATCTTCCATTTCCTTCTCCACCTTGAAACTGATACCTCAAGGATATCACGCACACCCCCAGGAGAACCAAGGTACAACACATAACCCATGTTCATCACCTTACAGGGCTTGATTGACAGCAACTAACGTGATTTGCCATGATCATAGCCAGAGCAACCATGGTAGCCTTGTAGCGAAAGAGTTTTATCCAGTGCAATGCATTGGAAAGCACTCTGTCACATCAGGGGTTAAAGGGCCATTAGAGTCAACATGGGACCTGTAGTTTGCTAGAGCTAAGCAGAGCAGCAGAGAGATGGATCTACAGTGGTATAGTTACACAATTTAGAGGTCATGAAACGTGGCTCAGATCTCCAAGGACACCATGCTGACCTGTGAGTGTGCAGTGATATGTACCCCTGACATGAATATACACATCAACAAACATGTACTAATAGTTCCATGAAACAAATCAAATTGGGCTTCCACTGTCACTCTCACAGTGGCAGCCCAAATTCATTAGTTTCAGGGAGCTCTCAGAACATACTTGTTGATGTGTGTATTCATGTCAGGGGCACATATCCCTTTTCCTTAGTTCTTTACATAATGGGTTACAGACGAGTGCACAACACATTACAAAGCAATGGTTTGTGTACTCACCTGTAATGAAAAATATTGAGGGGATTATGAAGTTGAAATTGTTGTTGCTTGATAATCAGTTCGAGGCTGCTACTCCAAATCCTGTCCTCTTGTCCCACAGGCATCCATAGCATGATCCATCCTTGAACTGAAGATTTTCCATGTGACTGGACTGATGTCTTGACAACACTTCTATGAAGCTCACCCCTTGGTGTTTCAAGTGTTTGTGTTGGTGATGCAATGTTTGACCTGATGTTCACAGCCACCTCTACTGGAACATTCTCATATATACACAGAAAACATGAATTAATGTGTGTATGAACATTCATGTATCACACCTGTACAGTTAGAATGCTCATCTACAGAGTTTTCAAACCTTGTGAATAACACATGAGCAGGACAGTAGTGTTTCTAAAGTAGTAATATTTAGTTTCAAAGTAAATTTAGTGTGCTCATAGAAGTGTTTAATGTATATAGGCAATATACCCAGAAAACACATGTACATTCTAATGTACTTTGAGACACAATAAAGAAGAACCATCACTATTCAATCTGTGTCTGTATGATGAAGTATTGGATTAAACATGTATCAATGTGCAACCACACTCAAGGCTCGTGTATCCTCCATACATGGGAAGGCATGACCTACATCACAGGAGTCTAATACTTGTTTGGCAGTGAGCGGACTCTGTGATGTATTAATGCAAACAGATGATGGCAGTGATACACTAATGTGTGTTGGGAGTGATACAGAGTTGTTACAGGGGACATACTTCCACTGTGATCTCATGTCCACGGTTTCTGTGTTGCTCAATATATTCAAGGTTCTGAGATTGCTTTACTTTGACATATCTCAGTACATGGGCTACATCAACAAACAACCAGACTAAGTGGAGAAGTGCTATCACTGGTGAAGTCTGTTACAACCTTAGGAAAACAACAGCATAACTTAGTAGATAAATCAATGCTCACCCTAGGATTTCAATGTGTGTGCTACACATTGAAAACCTGTGATGAACATTGGGTTCCCCAGTAAGTTAGGCTGTGATTCACACTGTTATTGTGCAACTGACTTACTGCAGAACCCAATGCTCACCCTAGGATCACAATGTATACCACACACATTGAAATCCTAGGGTGAACAATGGGCTCCCCAGTAAGTCAGTTGCACAATAAGAGTTTGAATCAAAGACTATATTGATGCATATTCCATCTGTCCTGCTTGTTATTTCACTGTTAAGTCACATAGCTGTTTATTATGGTTATCCCCTTAAACACAACAATTGATGCAGACGAATGTTCAGTGTTGCACTAGTTGTTGTGCTAAGGGGTATGTTCTGTTCAAATTCAACCCATATCATGGCCATATAACACTGTCGTGTTATATGGCTCCAGGGATGGATTGCCAGTTGAATTTGGACAATGGTGTGTGTGTGAACCCATGCTGTAACATCCCACAAACATTTTACCTAGGCAGAAGTTGTGTTCACTGCATTGTTTGGCAATGCATTGGAGACAACTCTGCCACCCAATCTCTAACTAAATACAAAGCAGATCAGACAGGATTCAAAAGCACAATGTTCTTTTATTCAGGGGGAAGAGAACAAGTTGGCCATTTTATTTCTTTTTTTTTGGGGGGGGACCTTCGACTGGGTGCCAGAGGTGGATGCCCTGGCTGATTACCTGATCACACTTTGCCCCCTAGGTGTGGCTTCAGGGGTTACACTGAAGGGAGTGGTGTGTACAGTGGACCCCTCTGTTGTATGCAGGTTCTCCCTGCGGTTCTGCTCTCTCTCAACTCCACCAGCACCTGTGCAAACATGTCCATCATTCCCGTGTGTAGCTGATGGAGTTGAGTGTTGATCTGTGTGACCTCCAACTCCAGGGCATGGATCCTTGCCTCTATCCTGTTGATGTTCCTCTGGGATTCCCTCCGGCTCTTTGTGATATTTTCATTTGTGCTGTGGCTTGACCGGAGTAGTCTCCTTTGTAGGGCCATACACTCCGCCTCTATCCCCGTGGGGCGTTCACTGCTGGGGATGGTTGTGCCTGGTGACTCTGCTGCTGTGTCCACTGCTGCTATGTCCTCAGCTGGTGCTGTGTCCTCAGCTGGTGCTGTGTGTGCTGTGGCTGCTGCAGATGGGTATATGCCCACCACATCAATCGACTCACTGCTGCCCACTGACATCTGTGCTGTTGGAGGTGGTGGAGTAAACAGGTCCCTCGCCATAGGGTGCTGGGGCTCCCCAAGCAGGCCCAGGTGTTGGTAGTCGAGTGGCCAGGGGTCATACCTTGGCCAATGGTAGATGCTTGGCCCCCACCTGGGATCATTCCTGGGGCCATGCTGGGGAGCCATACAGGAGGGTAGGTCTATCTGGGATGAATATGGGCCATACTGGGTGGTGGCCACATTCCTGGGCAGTCATTGCCTCCCTGGTGGTGATGGTGGTGCTGCTGCTGGAGGGTAGTAGCTCCTGGAGGTGGTGGAATGCATCCAACACTCCTCCTGTTGCATCCAGGTGCTGTAATGGGGTGGTGCAGGCAGTTGTTGGGCAGCCAGAGGTTGTGCAACCAGTGGTGATGCAGCCAGTTGTTGGGCAGCCAGTGGTGAGGAGGTGTGGGGAGGAGGTGTTGGGGAGGAGTTGTTGGGGAGGAGGTGTGGATGTTGGGTACGGTGCACACTGGCTGGTCCCCTCCTCCGTATACTCCTCACTGGGCAGTAAGATAGGCTCCTCCATGGGCTCCTGCTGTGCTGGAGGCCCGTAAGCTGTGTGGAGAATTGAGATTGATTAGTAAAAGTAGCCATGATAGGATTAAAGGGATATTAATACTTGAAATGTGGAAAGGGACATATATGTTGTAGGGTTTATCCCCCTGAGTGAAATAAGGGTACTCCCACTGCTGAAGGGTGTTTTTATTCGAAAAGTATCATAGCTCAGAGTTGAATTCCTTTGGTGCCACTTCCGAGTGGCCTGAAATTGTACAGTGGCGCTGTTGCTACATCATCCTATGGAGATTTATGGTCCTGGGACCAGAGCTGTCCATAGGATGGTCTAGCAACATCGCCATTGTACAATTTCAGGCCACTGTGATATTGCTCCTGAAATATTCAACTTTGAGCTGTGATACTATTTGAATAAAACACCTTTCAGCAGTGGGAATACCCTTGTTTTACTCAGGGATAAACCATACAACATATATTTTTCTTTTCACATTTTAGGTATTACTATCCCTTTAACGGGATAGCAATGGTTAATTTCACCTTGATGTAATATTGTAGGCATTGTAGAAAAGATGTGGATTGATGTTAGTCCTATCCCTCAAACCCTCATGGTTAGACAGATATTGCTGTATGTGACAGCTGGAGATTTCAGTCATTTGACCACATGGAGGCTCTTCAGCAGAGCCAAAATTGCCCCATTCAGAGATGAATACTTCTTTGGAATGGTCTACAAAGTGTCTGGTTTGCAAGCACACTCTGTGGACCATTCCAATGGGGCAATTTTGGCTCTGCTGAAGAGCCTCCATGTGATCAAATGACTGAAATCTCCTGCTGTCGCACAGAGCAATATCTGTTTAACCATGAGGGTTTGAGGGATAGAAGTAACCTCAATCCACATCTTTTTTACAATGCCTTCAATATTATATCAAGGTGAAATAAACCATTGCTATCCCATTACAGGTACACAGAAGGAGAAATGGTCAGATATGTCTGTGGATATGTAACTTTCATATGGATACAAATATATCCTTACAAGATATGAAGCCAGAGATCAGTTCAGTGCGTGTGATTGCCTTACTGGCTATATATGTGCACCCATCAAAAACTAAATTTTATTGATATCATAAATATGAACATACCTTGTATATCATATCTATGTAGGGTGGGATATACTGGGTATGTGTATTTTGATGGTATCAATGAAAGTTAGTTTGTGATGGGTGCACATATATGGCCAGTAAGGCAATCACACGTAGTGAACTGATCTCTGGGTTGCCATTTGGTACTTATCCACATACATATCTGTCTGTTTTACTTTGAGTACATATCATTTTTGAACAGATCTGCAGTAGGATTCAAGTATTATTCAACCCCATCTTATTAGTTGATCCTGTACAATGCACGATTTTGAGATATTTTACAGGTGACTATCTGGTTGTCATGATGGTGTCCTATGCATTGCATTGTGATGCATGGAATACCACCCTGGCAATCACAGATTGATGAACTGAACAGGATCCTGTCCATGAAGTCTGTTCCAGTTGAATCCTGAAGGGCAACAATCAAGCCAGTATTGAAGGATAACTTTGATTGAGGCCTGTGTTTTTTTTCTGTATAAGCCCATCCATCCGTCTGAGTCTGGCAGCCATACTCAATCAGAGATATCCATCATTCATGGCCTGTTGTTGGCCAAACTACAAAGGTTCATATTTGGTTCCCATGTGTATCCTGCAAATAGTGGCTGGTGCACCATCCATGGCATCAGCACTACTGAGGATCCATGTGTGAATCAAATGTGAGATATGTAATTTCAAGTTAGAGTAAATGATTGCATGCACAACACAAAGGCCTACTTTTTCACCTTTAATGCTGTGGAGTTGTTTTAGGCCTGTGTGTTGCACATACAAACAGTTATTCTCAGTGGCACTGTGATTTGTGACCTGCTCCATCCTTTTTGTGATTCAGTAAGCGGTGATGAAGACCTGGCAAACTGAACATGATGCTGACTTCTCCAATTATCTCATTTCCCCATTTGCAATGTTTTCTATGGAGTCTATAGAATTTTACCTTAGCAACTTATTTCATGTTATTGAATATTCTCCATAGACTAACACTGGGATTGGTGAAGTGAGGGTATGTGAATGTTTATTTCTCTCCATCATCTCTTTTTCAGCGCTTAGTGAATATCCCCTGTGTAGCATGCAATCGTTAGCCTATCGACTTGTGTTTTTTTTCTGGTTAACCCTTTGAGTACAGGAGGGGTATCCAATGCATTTTTGAGCGATGCATTGATAATCCATCTAGCACTCAAGGGGTTATGTTCTGGTTTCCCTGTGGGTACATGGGTGACATTGTGTTGGAGCAGTTCTGATGTTTAACATGCCACACTTTTCTGAGCATGGTTTGTGTGGATATTGTGTGATCAGCACAGCAACATGAGGGTTAACCAGGGAGTTGGACAGGTTTAGGCCTTGTTGAACCATGATATATGTCCTTGTCTTGTGTCCTGTTTTAACCCTCAGGGTGCTGTGTTGGTGCAGTTGTGTGGATGATTGATGTGCATATGTTGGGGTGGAAATGTGTTTGTGTGTAATGGTTGTGTGGTTTGATGTGGAGTGTAGTTATGGGATGATGCACTTACCGGTAGTATGGAGGCTCCTCTCATCCCCAGTGTCAGATCCTCCAGGGACCCCCTCAATCAGCGTAGACGACAAGGTCTGCTGCAGTCTCTCCTTCCATCCGCTGAAAGTGATAGGGACAGGGGGACCACGTTTGGTGCCTTGGGTGTGCAGGGCATCATCCCCCATCTTCTTCTTGACCTGCATTTTGCAGTCGCCCCATCTCTTTTTCACTGAGTCCACGTCCCGCCTACAGGTGGCCACCGCATTGACCCGCCTGCAGATTTGGTTCCAGGCAGCCTTCCTCCTCACAGCCAGGCCAGGGACCCTCTCCCTCGGGAACAGGATGGTCTCCCTCTCCAGCACAGCCTCCACGAGGGCCCTATTCTCCTCCTCAGTATAATAGGGATCCCTGATCCTCTCCTCCTCACCTCTGGCCTGCGAGAAGTCTGAACCAGACTGCTCTGCCTGCACTGCCCCTGCCTGTGAATGGTGGTCCCCACCATGTACCCCTCGTCCCACTGCAAGTTCTGTCCCTGTCCTTTGTGTGCCTGTTCTTCTGGGCTGGCTCCCCCTCTGCCCTGTAGATCTCCCTCTCCCACCCCTACTCTCAACAGGGATGTCCTGCTCTCCCTCCTCCTCCACTACTCTCCCCATCCCTCTCTTCTGTCCTCCTCTCCTAGCCATCACTCACCCACTCTCACCCAGGCACTCCCACAGGCCCTCACAGACACACTCGATCCCACTCACTCTCTGTCACACTCTGTCACTCACAGATTCACACTGTAAAAATAAAGTTTGAAAAATGTGTAAGGTGTAGTAAAAAAAGACTAAGTGTATGTATGTGTATGGGTGTATGAGATACATGCAGAAGTTTGATATGTGTTTATTTAAGTGCAGATCTCTCCAAACTCCAAAATCAAATCTCCTTCTAACTTGAATGTCAGCTCCTCACTCCCTCGCTCTAAACGCTATCCTCCTCTCCTGGGTTCTGTGATCTAGCTCACCAAAACTCGAAACACAGACAGGGTGTGACAGTTATTTTGGAGTATATATAGGTATATTTGAACATTTTTGTGACTTTGGGGCCTTGGTATTGGCTGTAGGTTTGAATTTTGTTTGTGCATGTATCAGGGTTGCTAGACAACGGCCGCCCTAATGTTACATTTTGACTTAAGTTGTGTTTTAACGAGTGATTTGGACGCACAGTGATGCGAAAACAGGTGTGACACAGGTTTTTGTGTTACATGTTTTTTTTGTGCCTACGCTCAATAGCTATTCTTGTAGAGTTACTTTTAAATCCGCCATAAGTCATGTATTATTTGCAGCTGATGTGCATTTTTTACTTAGCGGCTGGTTTAACAGCTACCTCTAAATAAAGCCCCAGGAGTGGGCAATTAGCTCTTAAGCGGTTGTGGACTACAATTCCCATTGTCTCCAACCAGCCAACTGCTGATTGAGGGTGACAGGACTTGAAGTCC
Source organism: Rhinophrynus dorsalis (assembly GCA_037306005.1). NCBI lineage: Eukaryota > Metazoa > Chordata > Amphibia > Anura > Rhinophrynidae > Rhinophrynus > Rhinophrynus dorsalis. The sequence continues at coordinate 112,438,615 of CM074727.1, read as the reverse complement.
GCAACAGATGATGAGCCAAAGATTGCCTACCCTGGTCTAGTGCATTGGAATATTCTAGTGGCAAATGTGCAACGTGTGTGGCTTTGTGTTTAATGAGTGTGTGTGTGTGTGTGTGTGTGTGTGTATGTGAAATATGGGGGATCTAATTATAACAGCTGTAGAATCTGTTTATGGAACAAGGTTGCAGGTTATAGTTCTGGTAAGGTCGAGCCTTTCACCCCTCTGAGGTAGATAAAATTAGTCTAGGACATACTTGAAAACAAGAGATAATCTCAATGTATTCTTCCTGGTAAAACACTTTCACCAAAAAAAAAAAAAATCAGGGCCAGAGTAAGACTCCATAGGGATTTAGGCATTGTACCAGTTTAAGGCTCCCCACTCAAGTCAAACATACCACACCTGACCTGATGGGGAGAAGAAAAATGAAAGAAGACATGGTGGAGAACAGAGTACCGAGGGTAAGATAACCAGACACAATCTCCTCTTTAACTGAAGCCTTGCAAGATCAGCCATTAAGTATGGATTTTTCAAAAATTGTCCAAGTTAAAGAAAATGTCTGGTCAGCTTCATTCACCTCTCCCTCCCATGACCTCCTCCTTCACTTTCCTTCTTCTTGTGACCTCCTCCCTTATCCCCACCTTCTGTCCTTTTCACCTCCTCCACATCACCTTAATCCACAATAGTACCAAATTCTCCTCTCATAGCCCCCATAGCACCATCTTCTTCCTTCAACATCTACTCCCATATCACCTTCATCCCCCACAGTCCCACCTTCTCCACTCTCAACCCCCCCAAATCACCATGTTCTCCCTTCATCCTCTCTCCCCATAGCACCACATTTTCCCCTCACCACTTTCTCCCCCTATAGCACCACATTCTCCCCTCATCAACTTGCAGGTCGTCCGTGCTAACAGATGTAAAAATAGACGGAAATTTACATTTCAAAAAGCTGGTGGGATCCTTTGCATCCGACCCAGCTTCTTTCCTGACATACCCATACTGTCGTGACCTCCTCCACTGGATCACTGAAATGTCATGATGTCATCATATTGAAAACCCCCTGTTAGGGTCAGGACAAAGCTCCAAGGAAGAAAGAAGCTGGTTTGAGATGTGAAGGATGCCATCTGCTTCTTTGAAACGTAAGCTTCAGTCTATTTTCACTTCTTATAGCAGGGAGGATCTGAAAGATCCTCCCTGCACACCAGTCCAATCTGACTACTAGTTGCCACTTTCATCTGTTCCTGGTAGTCCATGCAGACCAATAGGAGGTTGAAAAGGAGGACCCAGTATGTGTGACCAGTCAAGTCCCAGCCAGGCCTCTCCCAGAATCACTAGATTAGGTTGCCCGCCCCATGATCCGGCCCTGAATGCGATTTTACCCTGGTACCAATTTTCTAGTGCTACACCTGTCTAACACCAGATTCTAAGCTATTTTGCATTAATTTGTTCTTGTTTTATGTTATTTATTAAACAAAGAGCAGAGGACACAGCATTACTGTACTCCTTTTCCCTGCTCATGCTATAGGGGAGCCTTTCAGAATTTGCTGTTATTAAAGTCCTAACAACGGTGGAGTGTGTGCACACCATTAAGCAATAAACGAATCATATGCTCTGGTTATACCCCAGTGTCCATGTGCAGGAGTTTGAGGCTAACACTAGGAGAGCTGCTCCAGTTGATTTGTATATTCCTCCAATTTTTTTTAGATTTGTGTTGGCTTAGTGTGAATAGTTTGTGGTTGTGCAAGTTTTTTTTTATTTAATAAATGTACATATTAATAGGGGCATATCTACAGGGGTTGCAGAGGATGCAGTTGTGATAGGGACCAACATCCAGAGGAGCCCAGCAGCTCTGGACTATCCTGTGAACTCTTACAATCAGACCAGATCCCCTGAAGAAGAGGAAGGTTGAGTCGTGTGTTGGGAAAGATTTTGTTTAGAAACCCCCCCATGTTTCAGTCCCTTCCAGTTATGCCCCTTGTGGCGAAAGCACATGTTCTCAGGACAGGGGTCCTCTTCCCTCCAGCTGACAGAGAGTCCTCGGTCCTGATTTTTGATGTTCTTGGGCAGCCCCACTAGAAATTTGTATTCATATGTAAGCACTTCCGTCAGTGAAACATGAAATGACAAATACATCAAACAGGCACGTGCACACATAGACACCAAGGGAGGCTTGAGCATCTGCCCTTTTTGTCCAAAGTGCCCTCGTGCCCTTTTAACAAAAAAAAAAAAATTATCAGTCCGATTTTATCTTATCCCAGTCCGTTTTTCAATCTTGATTACGGGGGAGCGGGGACTGCTCTCCTCTCCTCTTACGTCCAGGTCCTTTTTAAGTGTAAGGTCCCTTTAACATGCCGGCTAGCTCAGGTCCTTTTTAAGTGCCGCTGGTCTTCTCCTCTTGCGTGTCGGATCCTCTCCGCTTACGTTTTGCGCGCTGCGGAGATGCTGCCGTTGGATATGACAGGGCTGGTGAGAGAATTGCCTTTTTTTTCATTTGAGCCCCTGCCCCCCAAAATGTCTGTTAACGTCCTTGACATCAAACAACACCAAAGTACATAGACAGGACTTGCAACTGGAAACCAGCTGTCTACAAGAGTTATCCAAGCTACGTGGCACATGGCTAATCAGGCTGGGAGGTAGAAGTGCCTTGTCATACTGGGGAGTTTGTAAGTGCAATACATTCTTGTATTTTTATGCAAATGTAATATAACACCACTTTTAAATTTTTCCCCTTGCTTTCGTTCTTTCATACATTCCTGTCTTTGCTGGTGGACACAGATTTCATCATACATGGCCACTGCCAGTAAGTAAGATAAGGATAGCATTGGAGGAGGCCCTTCCCCTTCCCTTTTCTTCATTAACTCTTTTAGCACTTGGACACCTCTCTGGCACTAAACTGGTTAACCGTCAATATGCAAAAGCTCCCTGGAACTGCAAATGAATCACTTTTTCTTTGTGTTTTTTTCCCATCAAATGAATAGCTTTTGAGGTCATCTGGTCTGCACTGTTGGCCTGTGGCAGTACTTGATTCAATCTTCTCTGGGACATTAAATTAGGTCTGTGTTGGCTCACATTATTCTAACTTGCTGTGAAGGTGTTCGCATGTGTTCAGTGAGTGTATGTGTATTTAGTGAATGTGTGCATTTGTGTGTAGTGAATGTGAATGTTTGTGTATGTAGTCAGTGAATGTGTATGTGTGTTTAGTGAATATGTACTTATTTAGTGAATGTGTATGTGTGTTTAGTGAATGTGTATGTTTTTATTTAGTGAATGTGTACTTGTTCAGTGAACGTGCATATTTGTTTAGTAAATATGTGCGTGTTTACTGAATGTGTGCATATTTAGTGAATGTGTGTGTATTTATGCATGTTTATATGTGTTTAGTGAATGTGTGTATATGTGTTCAGTGAATCATGCATGTGTGGAGTTAGTGAATAGGTAATTGTGTTTAAGGTGTGTATGTTTATTGAAGGCTAGTTGAAGAGCCCGTTACACGGGCCACAGTGCCACTGCTAGCCGGTAGTGGTGCAGTCATGCTCAGTAGAGACTGCCCGCACCGTGGCTGATACAGAGCGGGGCACTCCTGATACAGAGCTGGATGCTCCTTCGGAGCGCCCCGCTCTGTAACAGCCTCATCACTGGCAGTCTCTTCTGCGCATGACTGCAGCACGCGCAGCAGTCTCTACTGTGCATGACTGCGTCGTTACACACATTTTAACGAATTATTATATAGGATATGTGTATGTAGTGAATGTGCATATGTGTATGTGTTTAGTGAATGTGTGTCTAAATTCTGGCAAGGCAGGCAGGTAGAGGAATGGGACTGGAAAAACACTCTTTGGTTCTTCACCTGGAGCAAAACCCACTGCTACCACTAAATGAAGCAGGAACTAGTGCAGCCAATGGAGCCTTTAATACTCCAGGTCAGTGCCGAACTGGAAATACAAAGCAGCCCTGGGGAAAAAAAATGTATGCCAGCCCTATAATTCATTATATTAGATAGTGTGTGTGTGTGTGTGTGTGTATATATATATATATATATATATATATATATATATATACACAGACACACTGACAGACAGATATGCACACACTCATATACCCATAGACCCAGGTATACATACACAGACACACAGGTAGACATACAGAGTCACAAAGTGATAGGGGCTTGGTCCAGAGCAATATTAAGGGGTCTCGGGCCCCTGAAATTAAATTAAGACAATATTTTTGGCATAGTGGATGCATAGCTTGGCTGCAGCCCTCCGGTAAATTTCCCAGTATCCCAGTGGGCCAGTCCGGCCCTGCTACAGGTTGAGTCTATAGCATCACAGGAACTTAGCATCAAGGGAACAAGAGCCCCCAGTTTGGTCAGTATTTCATTGAAATGGATAGTAGTGGGATCGGATCATCAGTACCTTGAGGTGCGACAGAATGTAGGCAGGATACTGCAGGTAGTAGAAGAGCATCTGGTCACTAGAGAGCATAAACAAGAACAAATTGGGAAGCTTGGTATGGAGGACAGCAAGCAAGCCATCACTGAACAAGAACAAGAGGCTGGAACTTTGCTTTAAAGGCCACTGCTGCAGGCAAGAAAGAACTGCACTGCTAAGCTGGAATTCTGATAGGAACAAAGGACAAAAGCATAAGAACAGATAACAGAATCAGAGACTGAAATGTGTTTATGACCTTGTAAAATAAAATTGTGTGGGGTGTAGATCTCCAATTGAGAGCACCGTTCTCTCAGTGAGAGGAACAGGTAAAAGAATATTGAAGGGATTGTAATCTTCCTCTTTTATTGAGCGTTTCCAGTACAAGAAACATTGTGAGCTTGCTTGGAAGAGATTAGAACCCTGATGTACTTGTGGCTGATGGCATGGCAGGGGTAGATACAGTAGGAGATTAAATCTTCTTGAGCAGTAGGGTCTACAATATATGTATATACAGTCGTGAAAGAAAGTACACCCTCTTTGAATTCTATTGTTTTACATATCGGGACATAATAACAATCATCTGTTCATTAGCAGGTTTAAAATTATGTAAATACAACCTCAGATGAACAACAACACATGTCATATTACAGTGTCATGATTTATTTAACAAAAATAAAGCCAAAATGGAGAAGCCATGTGTGAAAAACTAAGTACACCCTTACTGCTTCCATAGGAATTAAGATGCAAATGTGACCACCTCCATAAAAGCCAGAGTTTTAGCAGTTTGCTGGTCTGTAGCATTCAGGTGTGTGTTAACACAATGCCAAGGAGGAAAGACATTAGCAATGATCTTAGAGAAGCAATTGTTGCTGCCCATCAATCTGGTAAGGTTTATAGGGCCATTTCCAAACAATTTAAAGTCCATCATTCTACAGTGAGAAAAATTATTAAAAAGTGGAAAACATTCAAGACAGTTGCCAATCTTCCCAGGAGTGGATGTCCCAGCAAATTCACCCCAAGGTCAGACCGTGCAGCGCTCAGGAAAATTGCAAAATACCCAAGACTTTACAGGCCTCAGTTAGCATGTTAAGTGTTACAGTTGATGACAGTACAATTAGAAAAGGACTGAACAAGTATGGTTTGTTTGGAAGGGTTGCCAAGAGAAAGCCTCTTCTCTCTAAAAAGAACATGGCAGCCTGACTTAGGTTTGCAAAGTTGCATCTGAACAAACCACAAGACTTCAGGAACAATGTCCTTTGTACAGAGGAGAATAAAGTGGAGATGTTTGGCCATAATGCACAGAGCCACGTTTGATGAAAACCAAACACAGCATATCAGCACAAAGACCTCATACCAACTGTCAAGCACGGTGGTGGAGGGGTGATGATTTGGGCTTGTTTTGCAGCCACAGGATGAACCTTGCAGTCACTGAGTTGACCATTAACTCCTCTGTATACCACAGTATTCTAGAGTCAAATGTGAGTCCATCTGTCCAACAGCTAAAGCTTGGCCGAATTGGGTCATGCAACAGGACAATGATCCCAAGCACACCAGCAAATCTACAACAGAATGGCTGAAAAGGAAAATAATCAAGGTGTTGCAATGTCCCAGTCAAAGTCCAGACATCAACACGATTGAAATGCTGTGGCGGGACCTTAAGAGAGTTGTGGATAAACAAATGCCCGCAAACCTCAATGAACTGAAGCAACGTTGTAAAAAAGAGTGGGCCAAAATTCCTTCACAACGATGTGAGAGACTGATAAAGTCATACAGAAAATGATTACTTCACATTATTGCTTCTAAAGGTGGTTCTACAAGCTATTGAATCATAATGTGTACTTAGTTTTTCACACGTGGCTTCTCCATTTTGGCTTTATTTTTGTTAAATAAATCATGACACTGTGTAATAAGTCATGTGTTGTTGTTCATCTGAGGTTGTGTTTACCTAATTATTAGACCTGCTAAGGAACAGATGATTGTTATTATGTCCTGATATGTAAAACCATAGAATTCAAAGAGGGTGTACTTTCTTTCTCACAAGACTGTATATATATATATATTTTTTTTTTTGTAAAAGTATTTTATCAGGAAGAATACATTGAGATTATCTCTTGTTTGCAAGTATGCCCTGGATTCATTTTATCTTCCTCAGAAGGGTGAAAGGCAGAGCTGACCTTGCAGGTACGAGAATCTGTGACCTTGAGGTTTGGACATATTCTACAGTTGATACATTAACCAACTGAGCCATATCAGTAACAACATCCATTTTACAAACCAATTTGGATGTACTGTAGACCCAATAATATGCCATGCTGTTGCACAGCCTTCAAAATCTCTGCAGGTAGCACAGTCATGCTCCTGAATAAAAGCTGTCAATGTTCTGGCATGACAGGACTGATGAACCACTCATTGTTTCTTCTGCTGGAGTGATACCCACAGCTGCCACTAGCTGAAGTAGGAACTAGCGCTGCCAGTTGAGCCATTACCATTGCAGAAACATGTGCAATGAACCAGCAGAGCATAGATGCAGATAGCAGAATGATCATTAGGGAGGAGTGCCTTGAAGTTCTAGAGAACATAGGCAGGCTACTGCAAATGGTAGAACAAGATCTGGAAGTTGGAGAGCATAGAGAGGAGCTAACTGTGAGACTGAGGTGTAGGAGGACAGCTGTCAAGCTGCTACTGAACAGGAACAAGAGGCTGTAACATGGATGGCTGGAAGACTGCATCTGAAAACAAATAAGAAAATCAGACAAGAAAGCAATGGAGTGCTAAGCTGGAGCTCAGGTGTAAGCACAGGAGTGAAGCACAGGAATAGATAACTGAATCTGATGATGGAATAATAAACTGGAAATCGGGAAATAGACTCTAGCGGCAGAAACTCTGAACAGTCTCTGAATTCTGTAAAATAATAACAGATTCCAAACAAGGACAATGAGGGTGATGTATAAAAAGCTTTCTTACTGTATATTTAAGAATTGTCGCTAAAATTCATAACACCCGGTCATATTTATAAAGAAGTAAAGTCACATTTATAAATATGTCTATCTGAGAATATTCTGCAAATATTCTACAAATATTCACACCTGCGAATATATTTTCGCACACATAGCGGTATTATATACTTCCAATAAGAACAGGTTTTTCTTGCCGATATGATTTAATCCCTAAAACTGGCTTTATTTTTGGGGCAATTAGCAAATTTCTTTATAAATACACTGAGACACAATTCTTATTTGGCCAAGACCATTTCTACTCCACTTTCTAAGAAAGTCAACTAATTGGAGTTAGCACTTAGCAAAATGTCGTTAGATGTTTATACATATACTTATGTCACTTTGAGACAATTTTACAGACTCTTTCTTTATAACACCAGTTTTATATATCTCTCCCATAGTTCTGTGCAAAAGCAGGCCAATGCAGCAGGTATTTAAAGGGATAGTAATGTTTCACAAGAAAAGCAACTCCAATTAATCTTCATAGTATTTGGGCCTTGGAGAGTGTTATTTCAATACTGTCAGAGCTGTAGTTCAAGAGTAATTGAATGATAAAGTATTCCACTCCCGCCCCTTTTACTGATGTAACACTGCTCACCTCAGAGCAGCAAGACTGTCCGGATGCATCGCAGAGAGGGACAATCTTTAGTGAGCATAAAGGAAAAACCTGAAAAAACCTGTCAATAGGGACAGGGTTTTCCTTATGCTTACAGTAAGAAGATTGTCCCTTGCTGTGATCTGTTTGGTCCCAGGACCAGATTCTACATCTGAGGGGAGGTGGCTTACACTAGGTAAAAGGGGCGGGAGGGGGATACTTTATCATTCAATTACTCTTGAACTACAACTCTGACAGTATTGAAATAACACTCTCCATGACCCAAATACTATGAAGATTAATTGGAGCTGATTTTCTTGGGAAACATTAATATCCCTTTAAAGAAGCAACAGCAGAGTGGGTAATCTGTGAAGCAGAACTGTGGGAGTGGGTGTGTCCAGGAGAACAGACAGAACTACAAATAATCTCAGTACAGACTTCAGGGGCTGGGTTGTCACAATCTATGTGTGGTCTCATGTTTAGGTCTTTAGTGAATGTAAGCATGTGTTTGTGCTTTTAGTGAATATCTGAGTGTTCATGTGTTTATTATTATAATTCTTAATTATAGAGAGCTAACATAATCAACAGTGCTGCGAGAAGAGGGAGTAGATGAACAGGTAGTTACATAGAGAAACAAACATACACAGATGAGAGCATGGTGATGATGTCTGCTTATGAACGCTTGGGTGAAATGTGTTTATTGAGTTTGTATGTGCTAGTGTAGTGAATGTCTGCTTGTGTACTTTTATTAATCAGTGCACGAGAGTGTGTGTATTAGTGAATCTGTTCAGTAAGTGTGTGTGTGTGTGTGTCTGCCTGTCTTTTGGATAAATCTCACAGTAGGTCTGCTAACAGAAACATAACATAGATTTTGACAGCAGAAAAGAACTGACTGGCCCGTCCAGTCTGCACATTTCCCTATCTAATTATCTAATTTAAAATACAGTCATACATACTTCCCAGAATAGACTTATGTCTATCCCATGAGCCTGGAGAAAAAATAAGCAAGGGGGCACTCTCTCTCTCTCTCTCTCTATATATATATATATATATATATATATATATATATATATATATATATATATTTTAGTATGAAAGCCCATATACACGGGCTAAAGTGCACCCAGCAGCCCCAGCTGCTGCCCCGGAGCCGGGAGCAGAGACAGGCGGTGAGCCATCTGGTGCTCCCCGCTCCTGATCAGCGAGTTCGGCGAGTCTTTACTGCGCATGACTGCAGTCATGCGCAGTAGAGACTCGCCGAACACGCTGATCCGGAGCGAGGAGCTCCAGATGGCTTACTGCGAAGCTCCCTGTGTGCGAAACCACAAATGCACAGTAGAGACTGCTGGAACAGCAGTCTCTACTGTGCATGTTTGGTTACGCTCACAGGGAGCGACGCATTCTACCACTTTATGTTATAGGATATATATATATCTATATATATAAAAGAAGACTTCTGTGTGCCTGGCAAACACACCCAGAGGTGGTAATAAGGAGGAGTTACTGTTCCCATTGGCTGATTCAATGGGAACGTGATTTTCATAGGACTTGCAGTGGCCGAAGGCCACCGCTAGTCCTATGAAAATCATGCAGAGAAAAAAAATGGCTGCCATTTGCTCGGAAACCACAGACACACACACAAGCCTCCCCACAGACACACAAGCCACACACACACACACACACACAGAAAAGCCACACACATTTGCTCATACACCACAGACACACACACTCACACTCTACTTCACATTGCGCTTCAACAGCACAGCTAAGCCACCTCTCATTCTCCAGCATTCACTGAAGAGTCTCAAGTGTGTCACAGTTACAGTGGAGGGGATGCGGGTCTCCAGCACATCCCTCAGCATGAAGAGTCTGAAGCATGTCACAGTTATAGTGGAACAATGGCGGTAGTGGACACACAGCAAGCGTCGGCCTTCCAGATGAACTACAGCACGCGCAGAGTCCAAGCCACTGTGGAAGGGAAGCACACAACCACAGCAGCAACAAACAGTCTCAAGTACCGCACAATCGCATATTTGCTTCACCTGCGATCCTTACATTTGCCTTACCTTGATTGGAATGTTCCTGACCGCTGTCCCAGCCTCTCTCTCTCTCTACTTGTCTTCCTGCTCAGGAGCGTAGCACTAACAGAAGTGGATAGAGAGGCTGGTCCAGCGCTCAGCAACATTGAGATCAGGGTACGGCAAATCTTAAAAACTTAACCTAAACTAATAATAGAGCTAGAACAGAGTGAATAACCAGTAAGTAACAACCATGCGGTGATGCAGCAGCTCCTATTTTCAAATCCCTTGCACCACAGCCTGCAGGGTGACCTGGGTTGCAGCATAGCGCACTGTGTACACCTGCACGCCTTCTCCCTTAAGCCAGGACCATGGACTACCTCAGTGTACGGGAGGTGGCGTCAGGGCAGGCGGTCACATACTCCAGGGAGCATGGGGGTAAGATGTTTACAATATCTTACAACCAGTCACTTCCTCGGTCAATGACAAATGAAGTGCCGCTTCTAAACTCTGCAGCTCCTGCTAATGAGAGTTGATGCGGGTTAAAACGAGGTTTAAACCGCCGATTACATTTACTATATACTATCCAAATTCACAGCACTGACATGGCATTAACAGATTTCCCTTTAGCTGTGAAGCCACCAATCTGAGGGCAATTATCACAACCCAGTGAATTTGTATTACAGTATATAGTACGTTTTATTGCCGTTTTTAACACTTTGAGTGCCAGCGTGGTACACAGTGCGTTTTGTACTACTCTGCCACTCAAAAGATTAAACCTCCTTTCAGGCCGCATCATCTTCCATTAGCCCAAGCTGCAGAGTTTACCATTTAAGTGCCACTTCACTTCTCATTGGCGGAGGTAGTGACTGGTTGTAGGACATTACTTCTTAAACCTTAACAAAACAAAAAAACAAGAGGCGCTCCTGGTGTGATATTACAATATGTGGGCTGCACTACGCAGTGTTTAAGAACCCGTATAGGACAGCACAAACGAAATATATCTAAAGGTTTTTTGCATCATGGAGTATCGAGGCACTTCTTGAACTGCCATGATAGCAATCCTGATGGGATGTTGGTTATTCCTATTGAGCAAGTTACCCCCTCTGGGAGATATGATAGATTTAGCCATTTGGCGATGAGAGAGTCTTATTGGATTTATAGACTCAATACTTTGTTTCCCAAGGGATTAAATGAGACTGTGGATACATTTTGGTGATTTTATTTCATTATGTATAGGGTTAATATATATTTTTTATAGAAAGTTTTTTATACATTTTTTATTTTGGTATACACATTGGATTTCTACCGGATGTGTATGGTAATGTAATATTTTGTGTTATGTTGTTCTCATTTCCGGTTTTATTTTAGTGAATATGTTGTTTTTTTATGTGTGTGATGGATCACTTTCAGTGACTCTATTTTGAGTGTACACATTCAATTTTTTCAAGTACAGAGGTTAAGGGATGCATATTGTGTACATTGGATCCTTTTAAGTACAGAGGACTAGAGATTTGCGAAGTGTCGTTTACGCTCTCATGGGCCCACTGTTGTTTACTCTGTGAGTCGTCGGGTGTTTTATACACACACATGTATGTATGCATTTAGAGAGTATATATATTTTTTTTATTTAGTTTTTATAATGAGGACGATTGCATTTGTAGTTCTATCGCAGTTTACCAATGAAAATGCTGCTTTTTATGTGTGTGTTGGATCACTTTCAGCGGCTCTATTTTTTGAGTGTATACATTGGATCCTTAGGTACGGAGGATACATTTTGTACACTGTGTGCATCGTACACTTTTGACCTTTTAGTAATAGAGGGTTAAAGATTGCGAAGTGTCGCTCCTGCTCTTGTGGGCCCACTGCTGTTTATTCTGTGAGTCGCTGGGTGTTTTACACACACATATGTATTTATATAGAGATATATTTTTTATTTTTATGAAGTAGAGGATTGCATTTGTGGTTTATGATGTCGGGAGTTTTACCCAGTATCAATTGGTTTGGCACATTGTAATGACGATTTGGAGTTATATATTGTGCCAACCAACGGAGCTACCAATGAGATATATATTTGTTTATATATATGTTATATATGGTATATATGTTATTATATTTAGTTAGGATGGGGTTTTTCTTATTTTATTATATTTAGAAAGTATTTCACTTTATCGGTAATTGGTATGCATAGGGTTAATGTGTATAATTTGAATTCTAGACCAGGTGAATGGGATGGCCTTTTTTCAACTAATGAGATGTTGATACAATGTTTAAATGTGGATTGTTTGAAGCCGTTCCGTTTGTTTAATTTTGTGGCAACTTGATGTTGATAAAGCAGTTTGTTATGCTGCGAAACGCGTACTTTTAAGTGCCCTGTAATAAATATTTTTTGTATTTTTGAACGGCTTATTTTATTTTATTTCATTTCATTTTATTATTTTTTATCGTTTTTTGGAATTTTTCTATTTGTTCTAATATATATTTACATCCTTTGGAATCAAGTGGATCTTTTGAAATTGGATTGAATATTTCTTAAAGAAACCGGTTGAAGAGAAAAGGATTGGAAGGATACTGATGCGAAGGATACCCGAGCAGAGACGGGTAAAGTAACTCTGCATGTGTTTTCAGTTGATGACAGGTATATACCTGATTGTCAACAATGTATTAATGTGAGTGTTTTGATTTACACTTTATTGGCTACATTTTAGTTATTGGGTAACACACTATTGGCGCCCCTGTTTCTTACATATTATACTTCTTAAACCTTGGTCTTGTACTATACTGTTTTTAAGCTTACTGATATGTGCAAACCAGGGAGAGTGAGCTCAGTGAGGATATGGGGTCACTGTCCCAAGGCCAATGGATCCTTTTGGATACCACAGGGGTATGCAAAAGGGTTAAAGCCTAATAACCACTATGAGTGAAAAGGGCACATTCCTCCAATATATAACCTCTACTACTGTTATAAACAGTTAAGTCAACACTATGGGAAAGGGGAAGCAGCCGCTGAGAAATGGGATCACAGAGGGGACATCAGGGAGCGAGGGCTGGGACTACAGGAGGAGAGAAGGGAGTGAGGGCTGGGACTACAGGAGGAGAGCAGGGAGTGAGGGCTGGGAGTACAGGAGGAGAGCAGGGAGTGAGGGCTGGTCCCCTCATAACACACACCCTCATGGCTCACGTGTGTGTGTCTCTCACTCTATATGTATATGTCTCATTCTATGTATGTCAGTGCATGTGTGTGCTTGTGTGTGTATGCATGTCTGTTGCATGTGTGTTTCTTGCCATCACTGTTGCATCACACACTTACACCCAACACCATGTTTTCTTTTTTTTTTTTGTAAATTTTATTGAATTTAAGAAATAAAAAATGTACAAGAACAAGGAATACAGTTAAACATACAACAAATGACAGATAAATTGCGTACAGAAAGTACAGAAAGTTGGACCAACTTGCAATAGCTAATTGTCATACAACAAGTAAAATAAAACATACACAATGATAAATGAAGAACCCATATACCCCATTTATATAAAGGAAAATGGAGTCTCGATAGGGGGTAGGGCGTAGAAATCGAACCTCAGTTGTGGGGAATAAAGTGCAGTGGAGAAAGTTTAGTCCGTAGAGAAAGAGAGACGAGAACATAATGCAGTCAACAGTATGAGGGATAGAGGGAGAGCGAACTTCTGAAAAGGTGTTGGTCCATAGAAGTGACTAATTAGAGCAGAGGTAAATGAGGTAATTGGGGATAAGTAAGGATTGAGGAGAAAGAGTAAGAGGAGAAGTAAATAGACAATAAAGGGGGGAAAGAAAGAAAGGGAGAGGAGAAGAGAAAAAAGGGGGAAATATACAGAGGAACGTAGTGAGTCAGAATATCCCGGAGAGCTGGGGGGCTGATGGATCACACAAGAAGAGAAAGGTGAAGTCTAAGGTAGTAGGGACAAAGCCCAATGCCAGAGGAACGTAGAAACAATCATCGCGATCGATTTAAGCTCGTAGCCAGGTTTCCCACCTTTTGGTGTGAGAGTCAATGGAGTTTGTAGCACGTGCGTGACATGATTCGAGAAGAAGCATTGAGGCTACCCTTTGAAGCCACATGTTCAGAGACGGGGTAGTGGAGTCCTTCCAGTAAAGAGGAATTAGTGCCTTGGCTTCGTTGAGTAAAAAATGAACCGCAACCCTATAATCCCCCAAGGGTCTGTGGGTCATGTGAAATTGGCAAGAAAATAAAAAGAGGAGAGGGTCAAGTGACCATATGTTTTCTAACATTCACTGCACACATATTACACATCTCCTACATAACATGACGGGCATCGCTGTCCCACATTGCTAGTATATATATATATATATATATATATATATATATATATATATATACACATGGACAAAAATAGGAGGAGGTGGTAGCACTCACTCTCAAAAAAGTTCTTGCCCAGGTGCTTAAACCCAATTTCAGATGAAGCATAGAAATAAGAGGAGGGCAATACCAGTGGCTCTTTTTCAAAAAGTAACTTTATTACCACAAATGGTCGATAAATAAAGATCTATTTACTGAAACATCGACTATGTTTTCTTGACCATTTGGTCTAATAAATTTAGTTTTTGGAAAAGACCCACTAGTGCTGCCCTCCCCAAAATTATATATATATATATATATATATATATATATATATATATATATAAAATACTAGTTGAAGAGCCCGTTACACGCGCCACAGTGCCACTGCCAGCTGATCGCGGTACAGTCATGCACAGTAGAGACTGCCCACACCGCGGCTGATACAGAGCCAGCCAGTCGCGGTGCAATCATGCTCATTAGGATCGACAACGTCTGAAGATGAAGTGTGTGTGTGTATATATATATATATATATATATATATATATATATATATATATATATATATATATATAAACAGTAGTATCTCAGTGCCAAAACAATTATAAGTTAATTTAATAAAAATTATAAAAAGATACATACAAGCAAAAAGATGCAGTTAAATCCACAACGTGTGAGGTATCAGGGCACACTGCACGAGAAACCGTGGAATACACCAATATCACCCACAGCGTGTCTCAAAAACCCAAGACCACCACACAATCTACAGCTAATTATCTTATCCTACAAGTGATGTATATATCACATGGCAGCTCTTCAGCAGGGCCGAAATAACGATCTTTAAGAAGAACTACTTCATTGGAACGGTCTCCAAAGTGTGCTTGCAAACCAAGCACACTTTGTAGACCGTTCCAATGAAGTAATTTTTTTTAAAGACCGATATTTTGGCTCTGCTGAAGAGCCGCCGGCTGGTCCCAGGAATGGGATCTCTTGCTGTCAGTACAGCACTGACGTCAGGAGATGGGGATGGAAGGGGGAACTTTAGCACCGAATATCTCTCAAACCGCAAAGGTTTGAGAGATGGGATTTGCTGCGCATAATTTCTTTTTTTTTTAAATCTACAATAAAACATAAAGTTATCTTTGGGCATTACTAACCCTTTAATAAATTTGTGTTGGATTCTTAGTATTGGCTGATTATGAGTTTATACCAGGTGCAGTGATTAGTGCAGTTATCTATAAGGGGTGGATATTGCCCTGTTGCTACTAACCGGTTGTTCATATGTTCAACCGGAATACACTCAACTGTGAACATCAACACTTTTTGTATAGCGTATTTATGGGCAATTGAGATATATATCCTATATAATAATTCGCTAGGATGTTTGTCAGAAGCCGTCATGCACTGTAGAGACTGCCTTAACGCACGGAATGCTGGGAGTTCTGTGCTGGGAGCATTCTGTGCTTTCGGGTACTCTTTACAGTTCATGACTGCGTCGGCTTCAGGACGCAGAGCAGGACCGGCCTCTTAACCCTTTGAGTGCCAGAGGGGTACGCAACACATTGCATCTGGCACATTACATCACCCGGACCTTGGCCCGTGTACATGGGCTTTTACACTTGTATATATATATATATTTGTGTATCTAAAGCACCCCTTGCACCCCTTTCATATGGCTGTCTTTTCCTTTTCGTTTGAGGATCCTTTAGGGAGCAAAGAAAAATCTGTGTGGAGGGCAGTATAATATCCGTCACATGCCTATTTTACTGGCAAATAAATATTCTTGCAACCACATAAAAATAAGTAGGATACTTTCTTTATAATAGTCAGTTGAATACAACTGAAGCATACTTACCCTGTAAGTGCCTCCTCCTCACACATTATGTCTGGATTTTCTAACTTCAGATCGTGACCTCTTGTTCTAGTATTCTTTCTGAAAACGCTTCCTTCCTGAACAGTATTAAATTGCTTCATATATTTCAAGGTTTCTTTCATATCACTCTTCTGTTCTTTCTACCAAGTTGCACATATTAGTTGTACATCTATGAGTCTATGCTGGTACCCTTTTCATGAAGCCCCTGCATCATTTTTGTGGCACTTCCTTGAACCGTATTTGCAATAAGGCAGAGTAGGCACCTGCCTACATGCGGATCCCACAGAGGGGTGCCTGTCATTGGGATAGTTTTTGCCTTTCTTTTTTTAGTTTTCATTAGCCTTTTAATTAGCCTCGCCAGTCACCCCTGACCCCCCCTTCCCCCCACATGGCGCCTGCAACAACATGGAGAGGAGATGTCTGTGCCTTCTTTGGCACAGACCTGTGGCTGCTGAGCTCCCTCGTCACCGTCGACTCTTTAGTAATAATGCAGAGCACTGGGAGATGACATCATCTCCCAGCACTCTGCATTACAGACCATGAGGGAGCTCCAGCAGCTACAGGTCTGTGCCATAGGAGTCACATACCTCTCCTCTCCATTGAGGTAGGAAACGGAAGGCAATATGGAGATGATAGGGGCAATGTGAGGGGCAATATTGGATGATGGGGGCAATGTAAGGGGATATGGAGATGATGGGGGCAATGTGAGGGCAATATAGAGATGATGAGGGCAATGTGAGGATATATGGAGATGATGGGGGCAATGTGAGGGCAATATAGAGATGATGGGGGCAATGTGAGGGGCAATATGGAGATAATGGGGGCAATATGGAGATGATGGGTGCAATGTGGAGCTGATGGGGGGCAATGCTGATGAGCACTCTGGAGATGTCCAGTGGAGATGGAAAATCAGAGTTGGGGGGCACTTCAGATTTCTGTGTCTACAGGCTCCTGAGATGTAAATCCAGCCCTGCTTGAACTGCCTCCAATTTATTGTCATCCTGGAGATTTGATCTCCAGAACTGTACACAATACTCCATCTGAGGACTTATAAGTGATCTATAGAGTACCATCAATATATTTCTCTTCCTGCTGCTAATGCCTCCTGTACAATCACAAATCTTTTTTTGCATTTCCTACTGCTCTACTGCATTACTTGCCTACTTTCAAGTCATTTGAAACAATAACTCTCAAGTTCTTTTCCCCAGATGTTTTTATCAGAACAGTCAGGACTCTTAGATGCTCTCAGCTCCCACCATAGCCACACCCCCATTCCTCAGATGGCCCCACCTCCAGCCCCATCCACTATTTCCTAGCACATACAATACCTATAGCTTATAACAAGCAAGGACAAAAAACTTTAATATGGTTGCTAGAGAGATCTTGCTAGCATCAAAGGAGTTAAATAATAGCCTGTAAAGGGGAAAAAAACTGGAGCAGGAATGTTTAAATTGTCCTTGCCACTCCCACAGTCCAGTAAGTAGGTGTGGATAGCACAGTTGAGGTGCTCCAGGAAGTTACCTACTCTGCCTATTGGGAAATCCTGCCCTGAGTATAGTATCATTCAGCATGTAGACTATAAGCTCTCACAAGTAAAGCCCTCTGATCCTTTTTATTTTCCATGTTCCATTTGTACTATATAACCCGTTAAGGACCTATGATGTGCCAGGACCATCATGTGTAAACTTCCCATAAAGACCCATGAAGGTCCTGGCACATCATGGGTTAAAGTATAGCAGAGTGCTGCTATCATTCTGCAGAAGCTGAGACTGAGCACTCCAGGACTGGAGAGCTTAGTTTCAGTCCTTCTCTCTTCTGCCGGCACACGTGATTGCTCCAGGAGTGATCACATGTACCAGCATTTTCATTCACAAATCAATGTGTTTCACACCTTGCCTTTGTGACTGCTCTCTTCCTCTCTTTTCCTTACTATGAGAGTAAGGGAGAGAGAAGCAGAGAGCAGATCCATAAGCAAACACAAAGAGGCTAAAGTATGGGTTATTAACCTGTTCAATGCTGGTGCTGGGGGCAGGATAAATGTAGGTCTCTTTATGACCAACTGACACCGCTCTGCTAATTTTAAAATAATGTTGAGAAAGATCAAATTATTTTATTTACAAGATTTTAGTTTAAAACACAAATAATGAAACAAAATTAAAGTTTAATGTGAGTTTTATTTATGTGGAGCATAGTAATACACATATACACACACCAAACAGTAATGTAAAAAAAATGGAAAATCTGTGAGGAAAAGAGGGACATGGGGATTTTCACCCCAGAGGGACAGTGTCCCCTTAAAACTGCTAATTTTGTAGGTAGTAATGGCCGGTCATACCTTTCATGCAGTCTCCATAAAAAATGAACCCCTTGGGAACAAATTATAACAAGACCACCAATAAAAACTGCATATTTTTCACTATTTTTATCATTTTCTTTATTTTTAATAAAATAATACTGGGTTATCCAAATAAGTGTGGTATCAAAAGAAAAACGCTGTTGAACAAAGATATAGTCAAAAAGGTCAAAATTGCTCCCGTCCTTAATTGTAAACCACCCCAAATTTTCCTGGACCTTAAGGGGTTAATATCTCTGTATGTCTGTGACCTATTGTACAGCCCTGCAGAATAAGTTGCCACTATATAAACAAAGAATAATAATAATGTATTCTACCTAAATGCATTATCTGGCACTTTTCACATTAAATGTTCAGAATCTATACATCTGTCCATTCCTGGAGAGTAAATCCTGTTGCAGATTTTTGTATCATCTGCAAAAAGGCACACCTTACCTTGAATACCACAGTAATGTCACTAGTGAAGAAAACAAGACCTAGCAATGACCCTTGTGGCACTACACTAGTACCCTATACTTCCTCTGAGTAAATTCCATTGACTATGACAAGTTGTTTCCTCTCCATCAGCCAATTATTTATCCATTCCACTACCTCTGGATCCAGTCCCAAACTATGCATCTTACAAATCAGCTTTCTGTGTGGTACAGTAGCGAAACATTTACTAAAAATCCAAACAGGCTACATCTGCTGCTCACCACTTGTCTATAACTTCAATGACATAATCAAAAAGTTAATTTATATTTGGTTGACAAGAAATTCCTGTTCTTATCCTTGAAAAAGCTGACAGGCAAAATCGGTCAGGATATATGACCAGTGATGGTCCTGACACAGCATGGGTTAAGCGAGCACTGGGATCATGCCAGGGAGGTTGTGACTGACTGCTCCAACACGGGAGCAGTCAGTTGCAACCTTTTCCTGTTAGCCTGTATATGTGATCGCTGCTGCGGCGATCACATGTACTGGCTGAGCCAATGACAAAGGCAATGTATACTGTATACTGAACAGAGCTGAAGTTAAGACAAATGCAATATTAATTAAGTTAGTGATGCTGGTGGCAGGACTAGATGAAGGTCAATCGATGACCTATAGCGACCTGTTTGTGTAACAAAATAAATGATTTAAAGCAAGACCAAAGCATAATATTTACACAGACTAACTGAAGTTTAAACAAACATTAATGCAAGTTTTATTGCTGTGGAGAAATGTAATACACTTATTTACACAGCACACAGTCTGATCTCCTAAAAAGAGGGACACCAGGGAGGGAAAGAGGGACATGGGGATTTTCACGTCTTAAGGACAATACCCCCTCTAAAAAGGGAAATTTGGGAGGTGTGAATGACCATTCATGCCTTTTATCCAGTCCTTGCTAAAATTCAGTAACTGAGCATAAAACATCACAGAAAAAAATATAAAAATGTTGTGTTTTTTCAATTTTTTAATGTTATAAAAAAAACTATACAATGGGATATACCCATAAATATGGCATCAAAAGAAAGCCCTACTTATCCTTTAGAAAATTGTATATAATTTGTATGGCTGTACTAAAGGAATTAGAGGGGAAATATGGTTAAACAAACACATACAAAAAAGGCCAACATTGCTCTGGTCCTCTAGTGTAAAATTATTTAAAAAAAAACTGGTGCCCCTGGTCCTTAAAGGGATAGTAATACTTTGTTTTATCTTTATTTTATTTTGTAGGCATTAAAAAAAACATGAAGATATAAGTCTTATCTCTCAAACCTTTATGGTTTGAGAGATATTCACAAGCAAAGTTTCCCCTCCGGCCCCTTTTACCTAGTGTAAGCCATCTCTTCTCAGATGTGGAATGCAGTCCATAGACCAGACTGATAACAGCAAGGGACAATCTTCTTCCTATGAGAACAATGAAAGCCCTGTCCCTCTGACAAGTTTTTCAGCTTTTTCCCTTATCTTAATTGAAGATTGTCCCTCTCTGCAGTCTCCCTGGGCACCTCCCTTCTGCTCTGGCTGGGCAGTGTTACATCAGTAAAAGGGGCGGGAGGGGGACACTTTGTCATTGAATTACTCTTGAACTACAACTCTGACAGAATTGAAATAACACTCTCCAAAGTCTAAATACTATGATTTAATTATGAAACATTACTATCCCTTTAAAGGTGATCTATCACCCCTATTCAAGTTTCTCTTAAATGTTAAGTTATAAAGTGATTATGATTAATACTGTATTACTGCTCTGTACCGCTTAAATGAGATATACTTACTGGTTACTTTCTTGTATCTGTGACCCAAACAAGAACCTTGAGATGATGATGTCACTCCAAGCCGGTTCTCTATGTCTCCCATTGTGCCCGAAAGCGATTGATCCCAGTATCCAAAGGGTCACTTGATCTGCAACCGTGCACTGGTGCTGTAACGGGTAGAAAACATATACACTCTTCTAAGAGTAACTCGATCAGAAGGGGAATAGCCGTATCCCACCCCTATATAGATTGCATTCACCAGAGAACTCTTTGAGTGATACAAAGTTGTGTAACAACTTCAGTGAGACAAATGCTCAAAGATGGGACAAATATATTAAATATTAATATTTATTGATAAATACGTATTTGATACATATTGAGTTACAGAGTTACTCTTAGTAGAGTGAATATGTTTTCTACCCGTTATAGCATCAGTGCACAGTTGCAGATCAAGTGACCCTTTGGATACTGGGACCGATCGCTTTGAGGCACAACGGGAGGCATAGAGCATTCCTCCCAAGTGTCCCTCTTTAGGAGGGACAGTCCCTCTTTTAGATCCAAATCCCTCTGTTCCTCTTTTCCACCATGATGTCCCTCTTTTTAGGAGATTAGGCTATGTGGTGTGTATATAAGTGTATCTATCACGGCGCCCGTGATCTGGGAGACATTCTGTCCATCTCGAGTATGCTGCTCTCCTATTGGCTGTGCTGTACTGCTCCTCCTAGTGACAGCCTTTTTATACCCTGGGTTGTCACTCAGCTAGTGCCCTTTCATAGTGTACCTGATGCCTAGAGCTAGTTCTGTTATCCTGATACCAGTGTATGACCCCAGATTGCCTGACCACTCCATTAGTCTCTGCTCCTGATTCTGTGTGCCGATTCAGATTGGCTGACGTTCCTGCTTCCTGTTCTGACCCGGCCTGGCTGACGTTCCTGCTCCGTGTACCGATCTGGAGAGACCGACGTTCCTGCTCCGTGTACCGACACTGCGAGACTGACGTTCCTGCTTCCTGTTCAGACCCGGCTTGGCTGACGTTCCTGTGTTGTGTACCGAATAGGCTTGGCGGTGGTTCCTGCTCTCAGCTTGCTTGACTGGGCTATCCCCGGCAGTTCCGGCTGCTTACGGTTGTACGGTTCCCTCAGATTGTATCTCACGTTTCCGGTACTCCGGTACCTTGTCCGATCCTGCCAGGTGGCTCAGAGTTTCAGTGTGCCTGTATCCTCTCACACCGTGCTGCATCGCTTGGTCTTAACTTGGGTTCAGTTGGGCACTTCCCGTGGTTGCCGTTATCCAGACCATTGCGATTATTAACCCCTTCGGGGGTGTTGCCTCGTTATCTACTTGCTATACCAGTGTGGGTTGCTTCCAGTACCTTGGGCGTGCCGATTCCATAGGTCAGTTGGGCGCTTCCGGTTGCCATCCATTTTATGTGAAGCACCTTAACTCTTTGGGGCATAGCAAGAGCATTGGTGTTGACCGCTCCGTTGGGCCTCCATTTGGCACGAGCTCTGACCAGTCTATTGTAGTCCATGGTGGGCGTCCACCGTAGTGGAACCGTGCTAGTTATCATTGTCTGCCATTACACTTCTGCCATTGTCGCCTCCTGCTGCGTTAGGCGACATGGTACCGCAGCTATTGCTAGCCACTCTGCCTGTGGCTCCACTGTACATATTGGACTCATACACTGTATCACGATATTACCTGACCTGTGTCAGTATTGTGTTGTGTACCATACTGGACCTGTGTGGGTAACCCACTTGTAACCTGTCCTGTATCAAGTTTGATTCTATTTACTGGACCCGTGAGGGTTACCTTATTTCTTGTGTGCTTCAATAAAATTGTGTTTTACCTAAACCTAACGTGTCTGAGTGTACTGAACCGGAACAGTATCATACTGTTCTACAGCAATAAAACTCACATTAATGTTTGTTTAAACGTCAGTATATGTGTTTATAAAATTAGTATAAATAAATAAAATACTTTATTCTTGTTACAAATCATTTATTAGGTTACACAAGAAGCTGTCTATAATCTCCTGCCCACCTGCCATGCCTACAGCAACACCCTCTAAAACATAAGTGTCCCTCTTTAGCAATTTGAAATGTTGGGAGGTATGATAGAGAACCGGCTTGGAGTGACATCATCATCGCAAGGTTCTTGTTTGGGTCACAGATACAAGAAAGTATCCAGTAAGTGTATCTCATTTAAGCGGGAGAGACGATTTGTTTTTATACAGTTTGCTCTTAGAGAGTGCGCCTTGTTCTCTTTCATTTTTTTATTTCATTTCATTTCATTTATATACTCACAATAATTCTTTAAATGTTGCCCCAAAATAATCATGATTCGGTAGGGGCATAGCTTAGTTATACGTCCCAGCATCCTTTTAACAGGAACCCCCTCTTGGCTGAATTTGACTCACAGGTCCACTTCATCGGGGGAGAAAATTCTCACAGGGGGCGGGGAGGTACCCGGCAGTTAGTTAGCAATGTGGGAGGGGGGAGAGGCCAAAGATATCTTTTCCCCTGATGAAGTGGACCTGTGAGTCCACGACACACGTTGAGTCAATTGGTCTCTCCCCCTCCCACATTACTTCATCAGGGGAAAAGATATCTTTTCCCCTTATGAAGTGGACCTGTGATTCCATGACACGCGTTGAGTCAATTGGTCTCTCCCCCCTCCCACACTGCTAACTAACTGCTGGGTCCGTCCCCGTCCCCTTTGAGAATTTTCGGTTCCGGTGCAGTGCTCCTGACTGCTTTCCAGTGCTGACTCTGGCGGCGTTTCTCTACACAAGGTCTGTCGCATTGAAACTCACATTATTATGGGCCAGTGAGCCAAGTATTACAGAGAACTTTATATTCAGTGGTGATTATATCATATTAATGACTCCCTTTGATACTATCCTTTAACATCTAACATCTGGAAGTCTTGGACTCTGGAGTTTACTACAGCATGAATGAATTAATATGTTTATTTATATAGCGACACAAGTGTATGCAGCGCTTTACAATTTAAGGATTTAAACAATGCAGGGGTACAGGTGCTTTGTAGAGTGAAACATTGGGTGCGAGGTCCCAGCCCAAAAGCTTACAATCTAAAGTGGTAACGGGAGACATACAGAGTACATAAGGGTCAAGTGCTGAATACAGTGCTAGTTCTGATGATGATAGAGGACATCAGTAAAGTAAATAATTTATAAGAGCATTCATTGTACAACTTCAGTGCCTTCTAGCATGTTGAGATTTTATCCATGTGGTGCGTTTTTAAGTGAGACTTGAAGGTTATCAGAGAGGTGCAGTGGCGCAGGTTGGATGGTAGAGCATTGCAGCCAGTGGACTACTCTTCTACTGCGGATCACGCACCTGTAGATTGAACACAGCTACGAGACGTACAAGGGGAAGGGACCCCTGAGATGCATTAAACCCAAGATGGGCTCTATGTAAGTGAAATGGGAGAACGGGGGTTTATGTTATCGTGATTTTTATATTTTATTATTAAACAACTACACTTAGAGGATTTTCCTTTTTCTCCTCTCTCTCTTGCATTTCCACTCTTTATTCCTAGATAGGTAAGTGACCCCTCATTTGGATTATCTCCCTTCCAAAATGGAATCCTTCGTCTATCTTTTCTTCACTTCTGGAGCTGTTATCACCATTTTAGAACAGGCAAGTCAAGCTTGAAAAAAATGTGCCATTTCAGTTGGAAATTCAATCATTTTCAAATAGTTCATTTTCAGTAGTTCAGTACATTGTGAAAATGTGAAAAAAATGCATTTTCTTCATTTAGCACCACCTTCTGGAAACATTTGCACACACCAAGGCTGGGTCCATTGTGGGAAATAGTTGGGGTTGTTGCTCATACTGTTTTACCCTCAGACCTTTCTCCTGCCTCTGGTCACCTGTCTTTCTACCCCTAGGTTGGTGTACACAAATGTTTCGAGAATTTGTCAGGATAGGAAAAATTATTATTCATTTCTACCTCTTCAAAGAAACAGATAACTCTGAAAAACATGGAACTTCCAACTGTAATCATTAGCTACTGCTCTTTCAAGAAAAATAGCACCCTGCTGGCATGATTGGACATATTGTAGATGGTGCCATAAGTACAAAATAACACAAACAATCTAGATTTTCCTTACAGCCTTCAAATATGATTTGCCCATACTAAAATGGTTATAACAAGGTAGACAACCAGCCACATCAAATGAGGAATGACTTGTATTTCCAACTCTAGGTTAGTGTGCACATCTATTTCCAGAATGTGGTGCCATAAGAAAACACATACTCTTTTTACACCTCAATCACTTCAAAGATACTAAAATGGAACTTTCTAGTGTATTCGGTACTTACTGTCAGCCTATGAAAAATGGTATTCCATTGTTATGTGTTAACATACTATAGTGGGTGCCAGAAGCGTGGCTACCAGTAGAACAAGGATAGGGAAGCAAACAGTGTAATTGTGATTATATGGCTATCAGTTGAAGAACGATGGAAGGGGGGTCAGACAGTGTTTGTGGGATTATGTGATTACCAGTGGACAGTGGAACCAGATTTGGGGAGGGGGGTCAGTCAATGTATGTGGGAATCTTTGACTCCCAATGAGCAGTGGAACACGACTGGGGGTCAAACCATGCATGTGGGGATCTGTGACTTCCAATGGCCAATGGAAGCAGGCTGCAGGGGAGGGTCTAGACAGTGTATGTGTGTACATGTGCAGTGGAACCAGGATTGGGGGTCAGGCAGTGTATGTGGAGATCTTTAGCTGCCAGTAGGCAGTGAAAACAGACTAGGGGCCAGCCATTGTATGTGTGACTCTACGACCACCAGTGGATGTATCTATGCATGGGGATATGATATATCCCAGTGTAGTCAGTGTATTTGGGATCCCTGACTACCAGTGGGCCGTGGAACAAGGCTGGGGAATCAGACAGTGTATTTGTAGGTTCTGGAATCAGGTTGGGGGTCAGTGTATGTGGAGGGATAATTGACTACCAGTGGGCAGTGAAACCAGGGTCAGTATGTGGGCTGAGAATACCAGTCAGAGCCGGACTGTGGGCAAGATGACCTAGGCGTCTGCCTAGGGCCCGGTGACTTGGAGGGGCCCACCCACAGCCCCCCCTCACTAACGTGACTCACTGTCAGTGAGCTTCTTCTTGCGTGATCTGCCTGTGTCCCCCTATACCCTCTGCATGGTGCACTGACAACAAGGTCACACAATGAAGGGAAGCTAGTTCCTTACTGTGCATGCATGCTCAAACTTGTGTTCTGAGCACCATGCACAGGATATAGGGGGACAGAGGCACGGCGTGTAAGAAGTTCTCCAGCATGGAGGTGGGCTATGTGGAGGGGTACAATGTGACGGTGGACAGAGGAGCCAATGTGGAGGAAAACAAAGGGGGCAAATACAGATAGGACTGCGGCAGGAGTGGCGGGAGTCCAATTTTGGATCCTGCCTAGGACCTCATAGAGTCTTAATCCAGTTGTGATACCAATGGGCTATGGGACCAGGCTGCGGAAGGGCCAGGGTATGTGGGCATCTGTCTGGATAGAAGCAGGCTCAGATGGTTTGTGTGCAATGGGGCATGTGGTGCATTGCTGTGCAATGTGTTTGACCCCCTTCACACACAAAGGGTTCATTCTTTTTTTAACCAGATTTTGATGCCCCACAAAGAAAGGGTGGGGGTCACTGGCTTGACTGTACCCGCAAACATGGCAAGCAAGTGACTCTAATGTTCTGTTACAAATTAACATTCAAGTGCATTCAATACTATGTTATTCACCTGGAGGGTAGAGAGGACTCCAATGGATTGTGGAAACTGCTCAAGTATCCAAGGGGTTAACCCTCTGAGTGCCAGAGGGGTATGGAATGCATTGCAGAGCAATGCGTTCCATACCCCTCTGGCACTCAAAGAGTTAAAGTGTTTTACTGTTATGTCTCCATCTCAATTACCTTTGAATTTAATAGGTTGCACAACATCCTTTTGAGAAGCTCAGGTATGTAACAATCTAACACTGCTGTAAATTAATGTTACTTTGTGTTGTTGGCCATCATGGCACTAAAGGGTTATCCCATTCCCCTATTATATGAGGGTCTGGTACACAGGGCCTCTGTGTTCTGCTTCAGGATCAGACTTCCAGTTCCTGGCTTCATGTGTCATTTCTGGATTAGCTGAGTTCTCTGACTCCTGCGTCCTGAGATGACACTTCCCGTGGAACCAAATGTACAAAAAAACAAAATCATTTAAAGGTTTAAACGGATATTAAGCTGGGCAGAGATTTCAAAACCCTCCTGCTGACAAGTTTGCATATTTTCAGTAATCTATCCTATTAACCAATATAACCCTACCCTATAACTTCTGTTACTCAATTTAACCTCTCTATATTTCCTGTTGACCCTCTAAGTTCTCCCTATAACTCCTCCTATTACTCCATATTACCTTTCCCAATAAATCCTTCAATTTCCTGTATAACTTGTCCTTATATATCCTGCTATTGCTCGATAAAACCTCCCTCTAGAACTCCTCCTATTGATCCATATAACCCCTCCCTATAACACCTCCTATTGTTCCATATAACCTCTCCCTATAACTCCTCCTATTGCTCCATATAACCTCTCCATATAACTC